>CM065380.1:9780000-10277500 GCA_033060915.1 Euryodendron excelsum | reverse complement strand
CCCATCGGAATAGCGATCGAAAGGGCGCGCAGCCCTACAGGCGTGACAGTCGCGGTTGCTCCTCCATCGGCATCAGCTGGTGAAGAAAGGCAAGAAGCGCGAATGAAATCACACAGCTCTGCATCCACTTCGTCACCGTATACTACGCCCGACCACCGAGTTAAGATTCCTGCAGGAACAAGTGATTCGAGCCCATCCCCCGACGAAATGGAAGGCATGATTCTGAGGGAAAGAATGTTTGCTCTCACGGGCCAGCCGCTAAGGTCGGCCACCCCTACTCCTGCTGAAACTCCTCCAGCTGAGCTGGTGATAACTCCCGTGGAGGAAGCCCCTCCCGTGCAACAGAGGCCAGAGACTCAGCAACAGAGGAAAAGGAGGCCCGATGTCACTCCTCCAACTCCAGCCCCCAAAAAGCAAAAAGGAAAAGGCGCAGTGGACGAGGTCGGCGAGACTGTGACCATCACTCCGGACATTCTAGGCCGTCCTATGATGACAGCAGATTCTATGATTGACCAGCCCAAGGTTGCGTTTCATATTATTAAGAGCGTCCTTTAGAAAAAGGACGTGGCGAAGCTGGGCGAAGCAAGTGACTCAGCCGTTTTTATGGGTGCTTTTCATGACTCGATACTGGTAAGTCGGCACTGACTTTTTCGATGATTACAGACTTTTTTGGACATTCACTCTCAAAATGACCTTCTCTTATCTGTGTAGGGTTGTCTAAATTCCTTGGAGGCGATGACGCGCTTCCAGAAGCTTGCCGAGGTTCACCAGGAACTCATTGAGGAGCACGGCCGCTTAAAGCTTGAGTGGATCGAAACAAATAAGGAGCGGATCACTTTCAGGAAATAGGCCGAACAGGCTTCCGCCGAGCTTTTGTTGATGAAAGCCAATTTTGAAAAGAGAGATAAGGATCTAGCCGACCTTGAGAAGAAGTTCGATGTGCAGTCCGTAGATCTGCACAACGCAAATGCAGAGGTCGAGGCCCTTAACTCTGAAGTGGCCAAGTTGAAGGCGGAAGAAGAGGCCACACTGAAGAGGGGTGAAGAAAGGGGGGCCAAGCGTTTGGCCAAAGAGATGATGGACCTTAGTCGCTCCATATTCCGACAGGGTTGGAACGGTGCCCTTGTCGTTGCAGAGTTGGATAAGGCCTCCGACGTTTGAGGTCTTTGCCCAGACTTCTTCGACACTACCGAGGACGGCATCGTTTGTTCGAAAAAAGTACTGGCAAATGCTCAATACAAACTAGAGCTTATTTTAAAAGTCATGACCGAAGAAGCTGCTGCTAAGAGAGAGAGAGCTGAAAAACTGAAGGCCGCTGCTGAACCCCCTGAGGATGCGGAAGAGATTGTCGGTGGTTCGCCAGGGGCAATTTCGCAGCTGGGGGAGAAGTCGACATAACTGTTCTTTCTCTTTTCTTTGATTTTTTGTAACCATCAATACCTTTTAATGAGAAAAACTCGTTTTGTTGTTTATTACTGAATCTGTCTTATTTGATTTTGTTATGGACTGAATCTGCCTTATCTGATTTTGTCGTTTACGCTTGGTTTCTGTTTTGGCTTTCTTTAGCCGACCTGTCCAAGTTGGACAGGACCAAGTTTTTACACTTGGTTTTTCTTTTGGTCTTCTTTGGCCGACCTGCCCAACTTGGACAGGACCAAGTTTTTTACACTTGGTTTTTCTTTTGGCCTTCTTTGGCCGACCTGCCCAACTTGGAAAAGACCAAGTTTTTACACTTGGTTTTTGCTGTGGCCTTCTTTGGCCAACCTGCCCAACTTGGACAGGACCAAGTTTTTACACTTGGTTTTTGCTTTGGCCTTCTTTGGCCGACCTGCCCAACTTGGACAGGACCAAGTTTTTACACTTGGTTTTTGTTTTGGCCTTCTTTGGCCGACCTGCCCAACTTGGACAGGACCAAGTTTTTACACTTGATTTTTGTTTTAGCCTTCTTTGGCCGACCTACCCAACTTGGACAGGACTAAGTTTTTACACTTGGTTTTTGTGGATTTCACAGAGTGCTCAGAGTAGATTTGTTTGAATAGCTTCGTTTTCATTGATTCTTCAGCAGAGCTTTACACGTTTCATGGACTGTTACATCACATGGAGCTTCGTATTAGTGGTAGAATTTCCTCAAGTTGCTTGCATTCTAGGGTCGCGGCAATTGTCTCCCTTCTTTAACAGTCTTTAGTCTGTATGCGCCAATGCCGACCTGGGATGTCACTCTGTAGGGGCCTTCCCAGTTAGGGCCGAGCTTTCCATCTGCCGCCTTCTTGGTTGCCCCCAACACTTTTCGTAAAACTAGATCTCCTAGAGCAAAGCTTCTCGGGCGGACCCGTTTATTGTAAGAGCGTTTTAGCTGTTGCTGATATTCTGTAAGCTTGATCAAGGCGGTTTCCCTTCTTTCCTCGACGAGATCCAAGTCTCTTGCAACCGTCTGGTCGTTGAGACCTGTGTTAAAAGCTGCCGATCTGATAGTTGGTAGTCCGACCTCCAAGGGGATGACTGCTTCCACCCCGTATGCCAAGGAGAACGGGGTTTCTCCGGTAGACCTCCTTGGGGTTGTTCTGTAGGACCACAAAACATTAGGTAGCTTCTCTGTCCACTTCCCTTTGGCTTTTTCCAGTCGTTTCTTGACCCCGTTAAGCATGGTTTTATTTGAAATCTCGCCTTGCCTGTTGCATTCAGGGTAGGCCGGCGTTGAGTAATAGTTTCTGATCCCCAATCCTTCGCAAAATGATCTAAAGATATTGCCATCGAACTGGGTGCCGTTATTTGAAACAATGGCATGGGGCAACCCGAATCTTGTGACAATGCTTTTCCATATGAACCTTTTGGCATCAATTTCCCTGATGTTTGATAAAGGTTCCGCTTCCACTGATTACACCCTAAAAGTGTAATCATAGGCTCTTAATCCGCACTTTGTTAGATTTATATTAGTGTTAATTTTCTTATTTTAGTTAGATATTTGTTTGATTATGTTTTTTGTGTGCTTTGTAGGTTATATAAGCTAATAAAGGCAAAAAGAAAGCAAGAATAATCAAAGCGGGTTCAAGGCGAATAATTTGTTCATGAAAATTCAGACCCGTCTCGGTATTTGGGCCATATCTTTTTACTCCGATGTCCAATTGAGCTGATTTTTGTGCCATTGGAAAGAAGACTTCAAGAGCTACAATTTGTCCTCTAATGTGCATCGGCTGAATCGGCCTCTAAAGTGGTCAAAATCAAGCTTCAAGGTGGAGGGATGAATAGTAACCGATCGATTGGCTTGGCAAACTTCAGAGAGGGTGATTTACCGATCGATCGGTCACTATTCACCGATCGATCGGTGAACAGTAACCCGATCGATCGGTGAACAGTACCCGTGAACAGTAAAAACAATTTTTTTCCGATCGAACGCTCCAATTGCCGTTCGATCGGCCGATCGATCGGTGAACAGTGCCGATCGATCAGTCGATATAGACCTGGAGCTTAAAAGCTTTGTTGTCCAAAAAAATGGAGGAGAGGAAGATTTTTTGGGTTTGTAGCAGCCAAGGAGGTGGTGTGAAAAGCTCCTCCAAGGTTGGTTTTTATATTTTTGTGTATTTTAGCTTAGATTTATGTTTGTGATGTTAATGTAGGAGTAGAAATTGTAACTTTATTACATTGTAATTTATTTTCCTTCACTTTCTTGCCATTTTCTCTCACTTTCTTAGCAACCAAACACTAGTTTTACTTAGTTTAATGTTAGATTTACCTTTATTTATGCTCTTTATTATGGATTTTAGTAGCTAAACATCTCTTGGGTGTGATTGTGAAAATCCACCAAGGATCTTCAAGTATTTTAATGGGGATTTATGAACTTCAAAGTTTTATTCCTAGATTTCAATTGTTCTATTCGGTTGAGTGTTGGATTTATTTGAAAACTTAGATTCATAACTCATTTGGTAATATTTATGCACAATTCAACAATTGGTATAAATCTTGCACATTTCTAGGTTTGTTTCTATGGTTCTATTAATTATCACAATTTATACACTCAACTAAATATGAACTTAAGGTTTTATGGTCAAAATATTCCGAATAAAAAATTCACGGTGTGATTCTTGATTTGAGTTATAAAAATCCTCTATTGAAATTCTTGTTGTGAATTGGTGGATTGAATCAATCATATCCAAGCTTTCCATTTTAATTGCTTTACATTTAAATCAATTGCCTAGTTAATTGCTTTAATTTTCATTGCACTAGTGTAGTAAATCAAAACCCCATAAAAAACCTAAAGATTTTCGGTCATTTTATTTTTTTCCTTTTATTTTAGATCCAATTCCCCACATAATTGCAATTCGATCCTAGGCTAGATTAGTGTGAGTTGAGTGCTAGAGCCTGTATTTGGCTAGGTCCCTTGGGAGAGAACGATACCGGATTACCGGTTTATACTTCATCGCGACCCCCGTACTCTTGCGGGGTACTAACTCCATTTTGTAGTTTTCGGAGCGAGTCATCCACCCATTTGGTAAAGTAGTCAGTTGCTATGATGAGAAACCTTTTGTTGCCCGGAGCTCGGGGCAGAGGTCCGACAATGTCCAGTCCCCACTGAGTGAAAGGCCACGGACTGGTGATGGTGGTGAGATCTTCGATTGGCTGGTGGATGATGGGGGAAAACCCCTGACACTTGTCACACTTCAGGACTTACTGGGCTGTATCTTTCTGCATGTAAGGCCACCAGTATCCCTGCGAGATGGCTCGGTGTGCTATCGATCTTCCGCCGACATGACTTCCACATATCCCTTTGTGGATTTCAAACAAGACGTCCTGTACTTGGTCCGGATGGACGCAGTGTAAATATGGACCTGTAAAGGAACGTCTGTAAAGCTCCTTACTTGGTGACAGCCAATACCTGAGAGATGCATGTTTGATTCGCCGAGCTTCAGCCTTATCGTCTGGTAGTTTGTCTGCGTTAAGGTAAGAGATGATTGGGTCCATCCATGATGGTCCTAACTTTTCTGCTGTTAGAGCTTCCTCCTCCTCCCGAAAGATGTTGGGCTTGGCAAGAGTTTCTACATTGATCGTCCTTTTCAAACCAGATTTCAGAGTTGTGGCCAAAGTTGCCAAGGCATCCGCATGTGAGTTGTTGTCTCGGCTGATCTGTCGAAGCTTGTAGCTTTTAAATTGGCCGAGTAGTTCCTTGGCTTTTGCTAGGTACTGCATCATTCTGTTGTTTTTTGCTACGTATTCTCCTATAATTTGGTTTACAACAAGTAGGGAGTCCGAATAGATGACGATTTCAGGAATTCGAAGTTCAATGGCTCGACGTATTCCGGCAAGCAAGGCCTGGTATTCTGACTCATTGTTGGAGGCAATGAACTCGAGCTTGATGGCTTGTTCGATGGTTAGCCCATCTGGTGTGATGAGTACGATGCCTGATCCTGCCCCTCGGTCATTGGAAGCTTCGCCCACGTAGAGTTGCCAATGATTAGTTTGTTCTCAAAGGTCCGGGGGGAATTCGTGTTGCGGTTGGCCAGTTGCTGGAGTCTGTTCTACTTCTGGTGGTATCTCGACAGAGAACTCGGCAACAAAGTCTGCAAGAACCTGCCCCTTCACTGCCGATCTAGGTTGGAACTTGATGTCAAACTCCCCTAATTCCACGGCCCATTTTGCAATCCTTCCAGAGAAGTCGGCCTTCCTTAGAACAGGTTTGAGTTGGTGGTTAGTGAGGACGTTGATGGTGTGAGTTCTGAAGTAATGCACCAACTTGCGGGATGCTACTATCAGTGCGAGTGCTAGCTTTTCGAGGGGTAGGTACCTGCTCTCGGCTCTGAGAAGGGTTTTGCTGATGTAATAGACCGGGAATTGTTGCCGGTTTTCTTGTTTGAGTAGGACGGCGCTGACTGCGTAGTCTGACACTGCAAGGTAGAGGAAGAGTTCCTCGTGCTGGACAGGGGTGGTTTGGTTAGGTAGTTTTTTAGATCGGCAAGGGTAGAGTCACACTCTGGGGTCCACTCGAACCGTTCTTGTTTCTTTAGGAGCTGGAAGAAGGGTCGGCACCTGTCCGATGAATGGCTGATCAATTTGTTGAACGCAGCGGCCATTCCTGTAAGTCTCTGAACCTCTTTGGCATTCCTTGGAGCTTGAATGCTCTGAATCGCACTAATCTGCTGTGGGTCCACTTCAATGCCCTGATGTGTGACCAGGAACCCCAGAAACTTGCCCGAGCCGTCCCCAAATACACATTTTGAAGCGTTCAGCCTCATTTTGTAGTCCTTCAAGATGCAGAGTACCTCCTTTAGGTCCACCAAGTGGGTGTTGCTCAGTTTGCTTTTTACCACCATGTCATCGATGTAGACCTCGACAGTTCTGCCGAGCTGCGTCTTGAACATCTTTGTGACCAATCGCTGATACGTAGCTCCGGCGTTCTTCAGGCCAAACGGCATAACCCTATAGCAGTAAATACCCCTTGGAGTGATGGAAGCCATTTTTTCTTAGTCGTCGGGGTGGAGTGGGATCTGGTGGTATCCTCGGTAAGCATCCAAGAAACTCATCCTCCCGAAGCTGGCGGTTACATCCACAAGCTGGTCAATTTTGGGCAGGGGGAATGGATCTTTGGGGCATGCCCTGTTGAGATCAGTGAAGTCCACACAGACCGTCCACTTACCGTCCTTCTTTTTTACAACCACGGTATTTGATAACCAGCTTGGGTAGTTGATCTCCCGAATGGCCCCAGCTTCCAAAAGCTTCTCCATTTCCTCCAAGACAGCGTCCACATGCTGGGTAGCTGCCCTTTTCCCCTTTTGGACAACAGGTCGGCAATTTGGGTTAACATTCAGGCGATGACAAGCAACGTCAGCGCCGATCCCATGCATGTCATAAAGGGTCTAGGCAAACACTTCCAGGAAGTTCGTCAACAACTCGATGAGGGATTTTTCTTCTAGTTTGGACAAAGAGGTGCCGATGACGAAGTATTTATCTCCTCGCCGATCAATGTATATCTTCTTCAGGTCCTCCACAGCTTTGTTCTCGGGTGTCTGTCCCACATCATCAATAGTGGGGGTGTCTTCATGCAACTCCATCATCTGCACTTTCTCAGGTTTTGTCTTTGTCACATATACCGTCAGGAAACATTGTTTGGCAGCCACTTGGTCTCCCCTGATTTCTCCAACACTTGCAAGGGTCGAAAACCGAAGTAACTGATGGTATGACGACGGAACAACCCTCATGAGTTGCAACCAGGTTTGTCCCATGATGGCATTATAGGGGGAGGGTACGTTAACTACTAGGAACTCGATTTGCAATGTGATTCTGCCGGTTGTTACAGGAATCGTCACCTTTCCCATTGGCCAAACTGGGTCCGAGCTGAATCCGACTAATGGGTTAAGTGACTGTTGGAGGTCGGACTCGTTCAGTCCTAATTGCTTGAAGAGGCTGTAGTACATAATTTCGGATGAACTCCCCTGGTCAATGAGCAATCTTCTGACGTCACAGTCCGCCATTCTTAACGTAACCACTAAGGCATCATTATGAGGGATCTGCACTCCCACGAGATCCTCATTGGTGAAAGAAATTGGTACATGGCCACTGCCGACTTTTGCTTTCTTGCTGGGTTGTTGTACCTGCATCACTTCCCTTAGGTCTGTCGCTTTCTGTATCTCGGCTCGATACCTATGTGGGTCGACGGTTCCTAACTCAGTCGAACCGTGCAACACATTGATTACCCGAACCGGCCTTGATTCTGGTTCCTTCCGGGCTGCGTCTTCTACCTGCAGTTGCTTGACGTCATTCTTTGTCTTCTCCCGATCAATGAATTGATCGAGGTGGCCTGCTTTGGCCAAGTCTTCCAAGTGAGTTTTCAGATGCCGACACTGCTCTGTCTTATGTCCCTTCTCGCGGTGGTATGAGCAGAACCTCTTCTAGTCTCGGGTCGCTGGGTCTCCTCCCAACTTTGGTGGCCACTTGAAGAAGGGCTTATCACGGATCTGGGGCAATATTTTATAGATGGGGTCCTTAAAGACTGTATAAACCCCCTCAGTTACCCTTTTTCCTCGGCCGATGTCTTCTAACCGAGGCTTCTTGGCATCCTTCTTATTTGTCTTTTCGGCTGCAGCGCCGACCTTGGTCGATGCTACCTGGGGTATATCTTCATCCAACCGTGCATAGCGCTCGATCCTGAGCATTAGCTCCTGTATCATGAGAGCTGGTTTCTTCATTAGGGACTGTCGCAAGCGATGCTCCCTGGGAAGGCCGATCTTGAATTGAGTTACAGCTAATTGCTCGCTGCACTCGTCAATTTCGTTATAAGCTTCCCAGTAGCGTCGGGCGTATGCTCGCAATCCTTCCCCTTCCTCTTTTCGTAATGTCAGCAAGAAATCAACCTCCTTCGGCTGTAAGCTGTTTGCTATGAAACGAGTAGTAAAAAGCTCGGCTAGTTGCCTCCAGCTAGAAACGGACTTAAGTGGCAATTTATCAAACCACCGTAAAGCTACACTTCCCAGGCTGGAGGGGAAGATTCGACACATCAGCATTTGGTCACTGCACCACACTACCATAAGCTGTTTGTAATACCGAACATGGTTAATCGAGTCGGACTTCCCGTCATAGAGGATGAACTTTGGTGGGGTGAATTTTCGAGGAATTGGGTGGGATTTAATCTCCTCAGTGAATGGTGTGGATGCAATCTGATCAAGGGCCTTTTTCATTAGGTCATGGGCTGTGCGCTCCTTAGTTTGCTGCCTTCTATCCTCCTGCTTTTCGTTATACCACTTCTCTCAATCCTCTCTCCCCCGATCTCCTTCAGCTGGACTGTTATTTGGTGGGGTTTTGCTCCTTCTCCTCCGCCGACCTGTGCGCCTGTTAACGCAATGCCCGGTACTAGGGGTGTAACTTCCTCTTACCGGCGGCGCTGGATCGTCCTCGGCGCCAGCAACCTACTCCTGATCTGGGGACCCTTCTCTCTCACGCCCATTTCTTCCAGAGAACGCCTCCCTCATGGCCCGAACCTGGGAGGTGAGGTAGGCTATCTCTTCTTTGCGCGCGCCGAATTTCCCTCTCCGTTGCACTGAGCGTATCCTCACTCGGGATCCGCCCACTGGAGGGTGACGGGGCCAGGTTCCGAGGATGGTTCCTGCGGAAGTTTCTGTCCTTGACATAGCCCGTATCCCTTCGCATTTCATTTGGTGCTTCCTGGTGGCTTTCAGCGGGCGTTCGTATCTCCGACCTTAGTGTTCTCCTTTTTTGCCGATTTACTGGTGTAGATTGGCAGTGCGCCGAGTTGGTCGGGTCTTCACTGGAGGAGCCTCCGAAGCCTCTCCCGTCATGGTTCTCCCCCCTACATCTCCGGTTCTTTAGACTCATGGTTTTTCTTAGCCTTCCCACAGACGGCGCCAATTGTAAGTGGGATTTTTCGGGAAGGCTAGGCCAAATTCTCAAGCCCCAAATGGATGAGTCCAAATATCTCCTGCAAGACAAGGAGGTTAGAATGGGTCGACTTGTAATGGGTCGATCACACTTCGAAGATTAAGTTAGCAAGCTTAATCGATAAAGATGAATGAAAGTTGTGAATACTTGGAGTTAACTGTCCATACCTGGCTCTTGATGCCTTGGGTATTTATAGAACCTTTGAGGGAGTGTGTTCTGCTTTGGCCTACCAGCAGGCTCTCATGGCCTGCTGGGTAGGCATCATCATTGACGCCGCCTGATTATTTACAGGGTCTGGCGCACCGTCGTGGAGAATTCCAGCTGACCGGACGTGCATGTCGACGTCGCATGGGCAGCCGCTTGCGTATTTAATGCGAGTCAACTCTGCATTTAATGCGCAAAGACCGCTAGCGGTTTGGGCCCTGCTTTTCGCTATTTGGGCTATGCTGCGAAGGAGGTCGGCAATCAAAGCTGGCCTTCCCTTTAATTTTGATCTGGGCTAGCAAAGCAGCCCTAACTTTAATTTGC
The DNA here is from genome assembly GCA_033060915.1 of Euryodendron excelsum. NCBI lineage: Eukaryota > Viridiplantae > Streptophyta > Magnoliopsida > Ericales > Pentaphylacaceae > Euryodendron > Euryodendron excelsum. The sequence continues at coordinate 10,267,591 of CM065380.1, read as the reverse complement.
GCAGATTGGGCCTCACCCATTGGGTTGGGCCGGGGGTTATTCCCCCACACCTATATATATACGCGCTCTAAGAGCTACTAGGGTTACACTCTGCATATAATTGAGAGATATACGTTTTTGTGAGGAAAAGAAACCCTAGCAGTGGCGAGCCCACTCTCTGTAGAGTAAAGCATGTACGAGGAATACAACAGAAGTCCGAAGGTTGAGTTCGAGAGGTTGCTTTGTGCTTAGTGCTGATTCTTGTTATTCGGGATCAAACCAGAGAGATCTCGAAGGTACAATTCTAATCATGTAGATTAGGTTATGCTAATCAGACTTTTTGATAGTATGCGTATATACTATAGTTAAGTTATAAGAAATTTCGCAGTCTCAACATTTATTACAACTCCCTCGTTACTTATAACTGGGGTTGTTCTCATGTACGAGAGCTACGATGACAACGTGAGGCACAATGAAAGCGGAACACAAGGCTACTCGGGTAGAACACCAAGCTACTCAAGTTAAATTGGATGAGGTGCTGGAGCATCTCTCGACAGTGGACAAAGACTACAAAAAGAACAATGCACAGAAAGAAGAATGCAAGGCAACTAATGAGAAATTAGTTGAGATTTTGGCTCGTCTCCCAACAGTGGACGAAGCCCAAAAACAACTCGCTGAAGAAGCTGGCCCAAAAGTGGACGAAGGCCCTAAGCCGGCTTAGGGCCTTCACTTGGTTATGGTGGTGAAGAAGTAGTGGCAAAGAAAACTGGAATAGAAGAACAAGAGAATTAATGCAAACAGCAAACTTTAGGGACATGTAATACAAATTGTAGGGATTAAGTTGCTATTTCAATGAGTAACTTTGAATCAAAAGACTGACTAAATGCAAATGAAATTAGTTCTTTTTCCTGCAGTGATGCTAAAGCTTATTTTCCTCGTATGATTCAAAAGCTTCTTCTTTTCTTTTCTAACTTCAGACTGGTCTAACGTCGCCAGATGCATGACCAGATGCATGTTTACCAATACTCGCAGCAATCCATGTCAAGATAGCAATATTGTTCCAACACTGATTAGTAAACAAATATATGCATCATGTGCATTCAATTTCAAGAGGCCTTCCATCAATTCATTTGTGATAGTTTCTTTCCCTTTATTAGGAAATTTTGTAGTTATCCTAGATTATTTTTTCTTTCCAAAAGAGAGAAAAAACTTAGATCTTGTCAAACACAATAAGAACTGTTAATTCCACAATTCAACATGGATACTTGAAAAATAGTAATAAAAAATAATTTGAACATAGTTTCTGTATGTTAATTTGAGAAACCTCCCCCCACCCCCCCAAAAAAAAAAACTAAAAACAAAAAGATAAAACAATGCTGAGTTCTGTGTGTAAATTATGCTGATCAAGAATAACTTAGCAGAATTTCTTTCCAACTGAACTCGACTCTATACCTCTGATTTTTTTTATTATTTTATATACGTTGAGAATTGAACTGGATGCAGGCAAAAGTCAAAAATGCGCAAATAATGATGAACTCAATCACCACAACTTGCTCACACTTTCTTGAGAACAATCTACAACGAAGCATTAAGAGCTTAAATATTGTACAGGATTCTTCTCATCTGATTATTCAAGAAAATCAAGAAAGAAATATTCCATCATTTATGAATGTAATCTTTCAAGACATGACTACTGCATTGTTCTAGGTTTGCATTCCTCCGCCAGTTCTCCACTGCTCTTGTAACAGTAGCATGCATTAGCCTCGCGTATCTCTTCAGCTGAGACCTTGCGTTCAACGATTCCCAAAGGTCCCGACTGTAGTACATTAATCACAGTTTCCATCCCCTGTTCCAGCTGCCTGTGAGAGAAATAACACATAAGCTTGCCAAAAACATAAAGTGAGAGCCTCGTCTTTTTTTGTTTTTGTTTTGTTTCGTTTTGACAAGTGAGATAAGAAGAATAAGTTAATATATAACAAACCAGAAGCAACATAAAGACTGATAAATGAAGGTGACTTTATACAGAGTAGACTAGATACTAAGGATCCATGTAGTAATTAAGGTTTGTTGTCAATGCTGAACATGAAATTTTCAAACAAGGGTGAATTAAACAAGTGCAGTTCAGGATGGCAGTATGGCATGATGTTGATTCCTGAGAGAGCCATGATAAGAAATTGTGATGGGCTCATCAGTTCATCTATTTAGAAACCGGAATGTTACATGGCAGAGCCATATGTGAGAAGGGTTTAGTTTGTAACCTATGAACCATAGTGCTGCAACATTATTTTTTCGACATGTACAAGTTTATTTTACATTAAGAAGCCATTCTATGATAACTAACCTTGCAAGTATCAGTACATACATAAGGCTCTTGCTTGAAACAAAACATTGCAGATACTCGGTGGACAACCATGGTTTCATTTCATGCTAAACGGGAAAAGTACTCAATTTCTCCAAACTCAACCAGGGCCATGGCTTAAAATGCCATTGCAAGAAGATCTATTTCACTAATGCACTTTCTCAGTTGCTTGGTCATGGTTTGAAGACAGACATAAGACTAATAAGGCCTAAAAACCTGTTTCGCCCAAGTTTTTTAGTAATGGAAAGGTTCCTTCATCTGTTTAAGGTAGCCACTCAACCTAAACACACTAGGCTTTGACAAATACTACTTACATCAGCTGAGGCCTGAACCCACTCATAGTTGTGGACCAATGTGAACGAGTCCGTCAAGTTATATATGTACATGGTCAAAAACTACATGAGCTATTATGCTATGCATGTCAACATGCATCAGATCTACCCAAGCCCTGTTAAAACTAAATGAAAAGATTTAAACACTTTCAATGAATGAAAGCGTCCGTTTGGTAATGATGTCAATTTTTATTTTTTACTATGTGTTTTTGTTTTGTATTTTTACTGTGTATTTTTTGTGATTTGATGATGAGCGTTTATAAGTTATTGTTGTGCCAATAATACTAGACCAACGTTTTTGTAAGAGAAAATACACCCATTTTAGTGTTTTTAGTTTTCTTTTTTCGAATTTTATAAAAAACTAAAAAAAAAAATTTAAACAAACAGCATTTTTTGTTTTTTTTAAAAAAAAACAAAAAACGAAAATAAAAAACATTACCAAACGAGGCCAAAGAGTTTCAGTTGACAAAGCATCTTAATTATCTATTACAATTAAAGCATTACCTATAAAACTGATTCTTTTGGCTAACACATGATAACCATTTCATTCTCAACATGTCTTGTCCTCCCTGCTGTGGGTCACACTGATGATGACTAAATTGTAAAACCACAAACAACGACAGTAATTACTCACACTGAACAACTATCCTCAGGTATACTACGTCTAAGTTAGCGGGAAGATATAACAATTTAGGAAATTTGTATATTTATATATAAAAAATGCAAAATTCCCCGAGAGAAAATTATCACAAAGTTTCAATATGTGAATTTTGTTTTCTTTTCCTTTTCTTTACCAACTATAATATAAATATCAGCTACAGAGTAAGGGGGTGAATTTAAAGAGTAAGCAGCTAGAGATTTCACAAAAAACACCATAGACGAGAGGTTCTTAATCAAGAAAATTTGCTCATCGGTGTAATTTCTTTGAACTTTTTCCATTTGTGGCTGGGCGTAGTTTACATAGATTCTAAACCCTAAAGAGCGTCATACATACAAATACATATACTGATCTTCTTCCAAGTCCTCGTATTCTCTTGAGAAGGCAAATCAATCCCAAATCCTAACGGACTCTGTGACTTTGGAGGTCAACAATGATTTCAATTGTATAAATACATGTGTATACAATATTTATATTACATTTCAGCTCATGTTTTTGAGATACATTTGTATCCAATGGTCAGGATTCACTTTGGTTGAAATTGTACGGTTAAGATCATTTGCTGCACATCTTCCCACCTTCGATTGCCCGCCCAAAACCGTCTCTCTCAAACATGTACCATCATCGATCAGAAAAGTTTATAGGGATCAGAAAAGTTTTTTGAATCCTCCTCTCCTCCATTTCAAATTTCAAATTCAAAGTAAAAAACGGTTGGGATTATTTCATGCTTGAATCCTACGGCCGAGAAGATTTTTCGTCCAACTTTCACCTTCCATTTCCCCACCTACATATATCATTGAGTTCCATTCAACTTTCCTTCAGCGTCTCTCTCCCCCTTTATATTTTTGTTTTTACTTTATAGTTGTTGCACTCTTTGTTCCTCTCTCTTCATTAGTGCTCATCTTTGTTTTTCCTTTTATCAGCATTTATTTGTTTATGATTCAAGTTTGTTTCAGGCATCTATTTGTCAGCATTTATTTATTTTTCGCTTTACGTTTTTCTCATGTATTTACTTGTTCTATTTTGTTTCAAAAGTTTTGTAGGTTTTTTCAACATGGGTAAAAGAAGAAATGGATGGAACAGGTAAGAAGAAAGAGCAGAGGGAACGGCCATGGTAGGTGACGATACTTCTGTGGGGGAGGAGGAGAAGGTGGCTGTGTGCTTCGGGTAGTGGTGGAGTGAAGATGATGGCCAGTGATGGGCTGCCGGAGATGGAGAACAAAAAATAGGAGCATCTAGCAGTTGCAATTTCCCAAAGCTCTGCAATGAAGGAATCAAAGCACTTCAATTCTTCTGATTTTCTCTTACTGGTGGTGGCACACACACAAACTCTCTCTCTCCGTACAGGTTACCTCAGTTTCTTCGATTTTCTATCATTTTCTTCTCATCCATCACAACCCTTTGCCCATTGAGAGTCACCCTCTCACACACCTCAGCTTTATACACATCTCTCCGTCATGATTTCGCTTTCTCCACAATCCCAAACTCAAACAGACTCTTTGTTTCTAGAAAAACATTTCTAGCCATTGGTTGCCTGGAATGCGGCTTAATATTACTTTTTATTTTGTTTCTATTTTGTTCCCATGTTTTTATTTTTGTCCTATTTTCTTTGTTCGGATTGTTTTGAATCATTGTCTTTTTTTTTTTGCTTTTGGGTTAATTTTACTTTGTCCCCTTTTGCTTAGTTCCAAAATTATATATCTATTCTATTATAAAAAGGTAGCACATCAGTTGGTGTCTTTTCAAAATTGTCCTATGCATATTTTTTCTATTTTACAAAATATTGATTAAAATTAATGAATTATAATTAACATCACTAACCCATTAGATATATCAAACGGCAAAAAAGGAAATCATCTTATTAAAAATACACGATGTTTATTCAACTGCTTTAGTTATTTTTTTTTATTTTGTAGGACTTTATCATTTTCTATTATCGTAATCTCACTGTAGATTATTTTCAATTATATCTGCACAACTACACAACTTTTCTTCATTATTGATTATCTACAACGATAATAATAATTTCATCCATCTTTGTTGATTTTCTCCGGCCACTTATCTCTGGCAAAAAAACTTAAAAAAACAACACAGACATATAAGGTGTATATATTTTTTCCTGTGTATATTATATTCATGGATAGTTCTATTCTCCTTTTTATTTTATATGCAGTGTATAGAACTTACTTTTGGAGTTTTATCTTTTGTTCTGTGCTTATATTTTGTCATATGTATATTATCTTTTTGAAATTGTCTTTTGTTTATTGTGCTTAAATTGACAACAAGGGCAAAGGTACTCTATTTAAATTCCCTTGCCTTCTCTCTCTCTCTCTCTCTCAAAAGTAAACCCACCGCCCACCCCCAATACTTCCCATCAAGCCATAAAAACAAAAACAATAAATTGCTGCCACCACTTTAAACTCCCATCACAATCACCACGCATTAACAAATAATAAGACACAAAATTAAATTGACTTGCAACCAACACAACTTTATATTGAAATGAATTATTTGGTAGCCGTCGGTGTTCAAATAGAGTGAAGAGAAGTGTATGGTAGTGTTTGAGTTAGGGTTTTGTTATAGAGGAAAACCCTCACCATAATCGCCATGCATTAACAAACAAAAAAACACAAAATTAAATTAACCTGCGCCCAACACAACTTTACATTGAAATGAATTATTTGGAGTGGAGTTAATTAAATATGAAAAAACAAATGTTAAAAAGGAAAAAAAAAAACACTTAACCCAACCTATTTGCGGAGTTAATTAATTCAAAAAATAATAAATGATAAAAGTTAAAAAAAAGTGAACAACGTAATAAGGAGTTGACAGTGGTATAATAAACTAAAATCTTGCCCCTTTCGGTGCATGAAATGTACAAATTGTGGGTGATGCCCCGTTCGATGGTTAGGAGTAGGAGGTTATGATTTTCCCATGAGTGGTTCCCCATCACAAAAGTTATACGTTTTAATGTTTAACCATAGAAAAAACAAGACCAACAAATAATCACTTTTATTTTTCTTTGAAAGCTAAAAAAAATAAGCTTATGCTTTTATAATTCAAAACTTAATTGTAAAAGGCAGTGCATTATTATTTAATGAAAGGAGCCCCTACACAAAGTAAATGCATTTTAGAATTAGATTGGGTTAAGGTTTTCCATTTTGGTTATTATCGAAATAATATTTATTTTGTTGTTGAAAAATATTAAACATTTCTACCGTCAACAAAAAAGTAAAAAATTAAAGCTTACAAAAACACGTACAGAATTGTTATGAGATAAATCTTTTTCAAAGATATGTGATGTTTACAATATCTTAAGATTTAGCAATCTATAAATTTATGCTAAAAGATACTGCATAGTATGAAGAAATACACAAACAAAAGAGTCAAAAACCAAAATAGAAGAATCAACTATTTCAATTAATTATATATATACACATGTATATATATATATGCCCTAATCGAGTTGTGTGTGCTCCATCCTCTAATACCGCTTAATTTTAAAAAGCTACACTAATACCCCTTATACTCCAAGGTAAAGTGCAACAGTAAACTTTTTCATCTTAAATACTGGCATGTGTTACATGTGCAGTAAAAGCAACTTGGGATTGTTTTTGGAATGCTAAGGCTCCGTTTGGTTATAGTTTCAGTTTTTATTTTCTGTTTTCGTTTTCTAAAATTCAATGAAATTGCGTTTGACAAATTGGTTTCAGAAACTGTTTCTGTTAAAACCGCATTTGGTAAGCCAATTCCGGAATTTGTTTTTGAAATTTTTGTAGAAAACACTCCAGTTTTGGGAACCATTAAAAATGTATTTTCTGAGTTTCTAAAACTATTTTCATACAAAAATGAAAATGATATGACAACGATTGTGTTTTTAATGGTTCCATTGTTTTGTTTCCAAGAACAAGAAAAACAAACAATTCTCAAATTTTTTAGTTTCGAGAACACAAAAAATAAAATCGAGACGGGTACCAAACAGAGCCTAAATGTCTTGTTTATCCTTGTAATGTATCTTCATATTGTTTCTTCACTGCTCCAACATCACCAGTTACCTAGCACCCCCACCACAAGTACCAGATAGCTGCCACAACACACAAGTCAATACCCATGGTCCACCACCTTCTTTCTTCTCCATCACCTCCGGCGGCAAGCCCTGCACCCCCTCTTTCTTCACAACGCTGAAGATTTTGTCAAGTAGGTTAATGCCGTGAAATGGAGCAGTTACATCATATGTGAGAGATGGACTTGACATTAGACTTGGACCATCCAATGCGACTATTCACGGTTGGCGATGGATGGTTAGGTTGTGACAAAGTGTGGAATGGAAATGAGAGGCTATAAAAACAGGGGTTTGAAAGGGAGAAAGCATTTCGCAATTATCCAAGTCCAAAGACTGAGGAAAAGGAGGAGAAATTATCCTTTGTAATTCACAAGTCTTTGTGGACTAATAGAAGTATAAGAGGTATGTATTATCAACATTCTCTGGAAAAAAAAAGAATAAAATGAGAAAATCAAATTTGTTTTGTTGCAATTTTGCAAATGGTTTGATGTACTCTGTTCTTGCTGTTTCAGACACTGTTTTAGACAAATCAGTTTCTGCAATTAGGCCCTCTGCTGTGATTTCTCTCGCTTGATAAATAGATCATGGAAAAATTCTTGGGAGCACGGTAACATTTGAAGGAATTATGGTTGCTTTGATGTACAATTGCAAGGATATTAACTAAGAAAAAAAGGGATTGTCAGAACCAATTCCGCAGCGTCCATTCTTCATGATTGGGTTTTTTCATTGTTGCATTTAATCCTATCCTTATGGTTCCATCACACAGTTTTGAACACCAGATACATGCAATCATACTATTGAAAAAAAATTTGCCATAGGAAACCAAAGCAATCAATCCAATTTGGTTTCCCAGTATCCCTTTCAAGGTTGAAATTGAAATGCAAGTTTTTAGTAAATTACAAGAACTGCAATTTGCTCTGTTTTTACAATTCCGTTGAACATCAGATATTATAAGCAGTGAAGTTGAATTTCCTGGTAATCCCGAACCTTCATTTTTCTACTGTCTCTGTAGAATGCCTGTGTGTCAATTTGGAGCTGTAGTTACATGCATCCTTATTTACATTTTGATTCATTTTGTTTTTTGATTTGAACTATAGTTGTTCCAAAATTTTCAGTTGCAATGGCAAATTCTCTCTCTCTCTCTCTCTCTCTCTCCATCTATTTGTTTCAGTTGTATCCTTTTATTTTTGTTCTTTGTTAAATAAGTGGAGAAACAAAAAAGATGTTGGCTGGCGGTGGCTGGTCTGGCCAAACCCCCCTCCTTTCACTTTAATTTCTTTTTCTTGTGTTCTCTCTTTAAAACCATGTTGGAGATGGTAGAATAAATCTGTATAAAGTAAAAGGTACTTATGACGTTTTACATGGTCTGTTAACTCTGTTAGCATTTATACTTTACTCTGAACTACAAGGAGTGTAAGTATAGGTTTCTTTAAGTTGAAGGGGTATTCGTAATTTTGGAGCTAAGGGTGTAAAATAAAATTATTTTTTTATCACGTAGTGCTCTTTCTTTTTATTCAATGAAGTTCTCTACAGTCTGCACTATGCTATGCTTAGACTAGAACTTTGTAAACCACTTTTATAAAACCGTACGTGGTCTAATATATAGAGAATTGCATCTCTATATTTTTTTTTTTGGCCTTTTGCTTTTGTATGTTATTTTGGTCCATTAATTCATGTCAAGGACACAAGGTAGAAGATGGGGGGGGCTTTCGCCTTTCTTTTGTTTTAATTGAAAGGAACCAAATTTATTTGTAATAATTCTCTACAATCTTATTTTTTACTATAAGCCATTTTAACAATTCTATCAAATCCTACCTTGAGTTACAGCTATTATTTGAATAACAATCTAAACAAAAATTGTTCCAGTTTTTTTGTTTTTTGTTTTCTTTTCGGAGTGAAGTGTTATTTTCCTTTTTTGGAATTAATTTGCTTAGCGATGTGGTAGTGGGTTGTTGCAAATGAGAAACACGATATTTCAAGCATTGGGATTTGGATTCTCTCCATTTCATGAATTAGAATAGAGATCTTCATTCCATAGTCAATGACTTAGATGTAATCTTATCACATATTTTACTAAAACTACGTTATTTTGTATTAAAATTTATTTTTTTATATATAACTATAAAATCATTTATTTTTAAATAAATTTTAAGTCAATTCATCTGAACCCTTTATTTTTATATAAGCTAACGTGTCAACCTCAATCAATGGAATGGAGATCTCCATTCTATGGAGAGAATCCAAATCCCAAGCATTGATTCGAATTTGTTTAAGGCCGCCCATTATTGATAATGAGGTAAGTATCATTGAAATTATCTACATCTTTTATTTTTCATGTTAATTATATAAAACAAGGGTATTGCTATATGCCCTAAAAACACATATTAGCATTTGTCATAAAATAAATTCACTATCAATGCGTCCATGAATGTCTACTATGTTTCCTTGTATTAATTTGGACTGTATTAATTTAAAATCCCTTTTTTTTTTTTTTTGCAGTAAATTACACGAGATACCATGTTAAAAATCAAATCAAACGGAGCTCACTAAATTTATAGATGAGTTACGTTGGATAGTGCCGTAGGATAGGTTATACCTAGTATAAATACATAGTAAATACAATATAGGAGTAAGTGTTGGGAGAAGGGTAACGAATTGCCAAGCCTCGTAAAAACTACAAGCATTCCAGCAATATTTTCCTCCAGCACACAGATTCTGGGAGAATAAAAATGAGAATGAGAAAGATAAAAAACTGAAACGGCTCTATTTCACCTCCACAGTTTTACAAACCAAACACGATGCACTTTTTACGAATAACGGCGCCGTTTTGAGGTTCTACAGAAATGATCGATTTCAAGATTTGAAGATTGTAAATCTTGAATTCGTGTTGGTAACTTGAAACTCATAATGGTAAACCATTTGCCGGTGGTCCAAGCTTGGGCCTTGGGTCTGGGGTGCCTAGGGATAGCCATGGGCTTGAAAGCTCAGTAGGCCCGCCCAAGCCTGTTTATAAATCATAGGGTTTGAAAATTATTTTTATGCCTAATTAGTTTAGTGGACAGATTTGAGAATTGTCTTTGAAACCTGACACGATTGGCCTCGCCTAAAATATATATAAAATAGTATTTTTATATTATATATATGTAATTAAACTTTATGTTATTTAATATTATTTTTAAAGAAGAAAATTATTTATTAAACAAATTTTAAGTTAAAAGAGAGGGCTTGGACAGGTATGGAAATGTAATTTTTTTTAACTAGGCAGAGTTGGGATTTAATTTTAGATACAATGAGATTTATTTCTACTGTAGGCCCGGCCAGAGCCCGACCCACCCAATGTCCACTCCAACCTGGGAGTATGCTTCATTCAAGGTTTCAGGTTTGAAACCTCTTAGGTACTATCAACTTTTGATGAAACTGCACAGGCCTTGAAATCAAGGACGAAGCCATATATATACCAAAGGGGGCCATGCCCCCTAGTATTCAAAATAAAATATCAAAAAGAGTTTTGTTTATTTTACTTGCTTTAACATTTTTGTTTTTTTGTCATTATGTTACTCATGAAGAAATTGAAAGAAATTTTTACACTTGAGTCATGTAGCTTAAGACTAGATACGTGCATATAATAAAGTTTTTTCAACCTCATATACAAATGAGTGATATATTTCATGTTATGTGTGAAACTTATACACATCATTTTGGGTTTGATAAATTGTTTGTCTGCATATGTGATCGAATAGTTTTATGTGCCTTTCTTGGATTTGATGATGATCATGCTCTATATTGATCAAGTATTGAAATGCCACCAAAATTGTTGAGCCCTCGTTTTAAATGAAAATCTGTATATGAAACTTTTGCATGAGGAAAGGATTACCTATGATTGAGTGTGAAACCCACTATCAAACATAAAAAAAAAAAATCATATATATTCAAAGAATATATAGTCTATAGTAAGAGTTACCATAGTCAAATAATGTGAGCCACCGTATGAGTGCAACAGAAAAAAAAAAAAAAAAATCAATCAGAGGAATATATCATATTAGTTGGTTGGGGGGGGGGGAGCGGGGTGCTCTTTATCAATAACTTTTGTGTTTAGGCTAACAATAAGTTTGACTTTCAGTTTGTGAACAGTTTCAAAATACAAATGTGATACAGCAACACAGATCACAACTAGGATTTGAACATGTTAACTCTGACTTGAAATTCACTCTCACTCTCTCATAAAATTGTTCATCTTGTTTCAAGTGTTGAGACTGACTTGTTTTATCAAAGCGTACATATTCCAAGTCATCATCTATGGATTTTTTATGAGATTCTTGAGAATATGATGTCATTAAACAAAGTATAAAATATGTTAAAGGGATGTACTTCTTTCATAGACAATTTAGGCTTGTACCTCTTATAGTTTTCTATTCTGTTTAAGCCTCAATCTGTTTATGAATCTGTGTTTATTTTGTGCAAAAAAAAAGGGAAAAGTGTGAAAATTTTATTAGTTGGATGAATCTGTTTGTTGCCTACTGCTCTATGATGCTTTATTTGCTATATCTCTTTTGGTTTGTGAACTTCAATAAATATGAAAATATTGTGTCATCTCTGGATAATTTGCTTATAAGATTATTGAATTGAGGGGGAGCCTCAATTATATTACTTTTGGTTACGAATGGTATATATCACATATTTTTCACAAGGTTATGCATTCTTGAAGTGTGTAGGTTGATCAACCTCCTCAAAAAGGGTTATTTCTGAGTGATGAGTGTCAAATGCAATGGGTTGGGTTTGTAATGATGAGTTTGAGTACGTAATGTGCAAGGAGTAGACCATTTTCTTAGTTGTGTCACAAAATCACCATGAGAGAAATTGTAAGGTTTTTAGTAGTGGTGATTTTTGTTTCAAATAACTTGTTAAGTCACATAAGGTTCGATGAAAAAGATGGACTTATTACATAATCTTTCAGAGCTCAGAGATTGATTCTTGATGAAACAATAGAGATGACAGTAGCCAACTTTGGAATGACATTTACATATCGGTTATAATGGATTTTAGAGAGTTGTCAAATAATGACAAAACCAATGACAAGATAATGACACTTGCCATATTCACAGCATATTCCAGAGAATGCTCAAAAGATGGCAAGACATATGACAAGATCAAGGCACAAGCCAAGTCTATGCAGCAAGCCAACTTCAACATAGCTTAAGCCATCTGGTAAAAGTCACAGATCTCTTTCAAATTATCTATATGGGAAGATTGCGATTGATAGGATTCTTGACCAGATCTTTCATATATGACTTAGGTATGTTTCTAGACATACTATGTGAAGATAAAAGGATAGGGTTTGATATGCTATAAAAGACAAGAGAGAGGCGTATTGGTGGATATCAACTCTCCAATAACTCTACAGAGAATACAGTTTTCTTCCACCATTAAAGAACATTAGAAAGGATCATCTTGGTGGATTTTGAAGGCGTCAGATAGCATCGTGGTGATTCGATGCTAAAGTCAAGCGACTAGAGAATAAAAAATTGAGGAGTCGAACAAGTTAACTTATACCGGAGTTTGTGGCAATTCAAATGACATCCATGGAGTTCGGTGTTTGGTTGTAAGTGTAACTTGTGTAAACTGTTTATTATAGTGCTTGGCTCGCACGGACCAAAGGCGTTGGTCTATATGATTTTTTTTTCTGCATTGGGTCTCCACGGCAAAAATCTCTTGTCTTTTTATTTATTGTATTTTATGCTTTATTGCTTATGATTGGATTGCATGCATAATTGAGTTGATAGATTTTTTAGAGTTATTAAGCTGGTTACTAAATATTCACCTTCTAGTTTGACAAATCTAGAAAATTAGATTATTTCAGTGAAGACCTCAAATCAGTAGATAGGGATACATTGAGTCTATGTTCGACATGGGTGGCCTTAGTTGAAAACTAAGGCTCAATTATAATAGAAGTGAGACTTCTTAAGCAATACTTTAGGGGGAGATAAGGTTAATGAAGGAAAAATATTTTTCCTCACTTTCTCTCTCTGCTTCCTTTCCACTTTTCTCTTATTTTCTTCATAAAACCAAACAAGCCCTTTCCTTTCCTCTCCCAAGTTCCAAACAGGCTGTTAGGGTTGGCCTGGAGTGGGAGTGTTAGAACCGATTAGAATCCGATTGATAGTTGGCCCAAATCAGTTATGGTACAGAATGACTGGATCGTTTGTGATCCATTCATTTCATATCAAAACACTCACTATTTTGACTCATAATTTAAAAATGAAACTGCGTTATCATTATGGTAGGTTTTCTGTATAAAAATCTTGTATGAATAGAAAATTTTCATGTAATAATTTTAGGAATTGAAAAAGCTATTCTTACACAAAATTTATATAGAAAACCTCACCATAATGATCTTACAATGCCTTTTTTAAATAAAAAAAGCCCTTATTATAGGCATTTTGTATAAATAAAAGATTCAGATTTAATCACATCATTCCATATATCATTACCCATAACTTTACGAATAGGTGAAATCATGTGTTTTATGTTGTGCCAACCCAGAAGAAAATCTTGTTCCGCGCGTAGTTATATGTAATTCTTTGGAGTAGCCTAGCTTGGTTTTTTCCTTATTGTAATATGGTTTGCCTCATTGATGGTGTGCTCTATGAACACTGCAGGTACAAATTAGTAAAAGGAGCAATGTTAAGTTTCTTAAAACCTGAAAGCCTATAAAACTACATTAAACAGATGGATGATTTGGTCACCGCCCTGTTACTCATGAAGGAAATAGAAGACAAAGACACCATTTCAACTGTGGTTTTCATGAAGAAGCTCACATTTAACATTGCTTGTAACATCCTTTTTGGCATTCACGATGATATAACAAGAGAGGCATTCTTCGACGATTTTGGGCTAACTTTCAAAGCAGTTTAGTTCGTTCCTATGAATTTTAGCAACACGGTTTATTGACGTGGCCTACAAGCCAGAGCTAGGATTATTAATTGGATTTTTCCTATCTTGAGAAAGAGAAAGGAGGATCTCTCTAAGGGGGTTTCAAGTCCGACGGGTGACATAATGTCATGTCTTCTGGCATTGAGAGATGAAAATGAAGAACCCATTATGGAAGAAGAGGTTTTGGATAATTTTGTTACCCTAATGATTGCAAGTGATGATACGTTTGCAATTCTTCTAAGCTTGATGGTATGGAAGTGGTCTAGGGTTAAGGAGACATACGGTGAGGTTTTGAAAGGTATTGAGACATTCTACCCCAATATTTGATTAGAAATGGTAGGTGTTTTGGGTTGCCCATGGAACTCACGTGGAGAAGGATATCTTTGAAAATCCCAAAGAGTTTGAGCCATCTCAATTCAATAACCCATCTAAGCCAATCCCTCCTTATGCTTATGTTCCTTTTGGAGGAAGGCTTCATAGCTGTGGAGGAAATGAGTTTGCTAGGGTTGAAATCTTAACTATGACCCATATGCTGGTTACAATGTTCAAATGGTCACAGGAGCACCCTGACGAAGTCATCACCCGTCAACCGATGCCATATCCATCAATGGATCTCCCAATCAAGATCGAGCTAAGAATTCCATTCTAAAAGGCCTGTTTTGGACTGAGTTACCCTTTTTCATAGCGCCATGTAATTTCTTGGATAGCCAATCTCATAACCAATATCTTTTCTGTTTGAACAACATTACGCGTTTTGAAAAACGCTAATGTAATTTGATAGTTGATGTCTTGCAAACAAGCATTGTTCATGATCCGAGTTGAAGCATATGTAAAATAACATGGAAGAAGATATACATAGGGGAATGCTATACAATAAAAAAATTCATCTATAATTTCTGTACAAAATAAATAAATGATGTGGTTGAATAAGAGTATTCCATTTTAAAACAAAGCATTCATTGCAATGTTGGTATCTTACCAACTTGTGAGTGCCATGACTAACTTGTACAAAACGACATCTTTGAAAAGATCCTCAAATGATCCCAAGTGTAAGATATTGAAGCAGTATAGCCCGGTGAGTTTGAGGTCGAGTCCACAAGGAAAATAAAAACACTCAAATAAAATAAAAACAAAAATCTATTGTTTTGAAGCGGTTTGATTAATCTAAACTAAGCTATGAAAATGATTTAGAATTATTAAAAGAATGTCCCGAAACCAAATGTTCTAATCAATTGTTTTACCTAGAATTCCAATGAAGGCTTTTGATAACTCAAATAATTGACTGCGTTGTGAGTCTTTGATTTAGAAGATTTAACGAGAAAAACGTTTATTTTTAACAATCAAATTTAGATTAAATCAGGTTTAAAATCATAGATGCATACCATCAATTTGTGCAAAAAATATACTGAACTAGAGTTCGTGCATAAATATTACCGAACTTAGTCAAACGTCTAAGGTTTCATAAAAATCTAGGGTTTGATCCCAAATAATTAAGAAGAAGAAGATTTAAACATTGAAACTCGAATTATCTCCATTGTTCATTAAAGATCTTCAATTAATTTTCACAATTAATTTCAAGATGGGATTTAGATACTCATTACCATGATAGATACGTAAAACATATATTGAAAATATGAATTCTGATTATAGTAATTGAAAAAACTATGAAGAAACTATTCTTATATACTCCTAAATTTGTCAAACCCTAAAACTCGTAAACGAAAATACTCTCCCAAACTAGGCCCAAATCCACCTTAAATAGGCTAGAGAAAGTCAGAATTTTCGCAACTCGGTCGAATGGGGTGAAGGTCGTTTCGAATGGGTATCTAACCTGATTCAAATGGGAAAAATAGCCTTAGAAATTTTGAACGGGGAGCAGGCTGTATGATATGGCCGTTTGAAGCCTTGGAAGGCCGTTTGAATGGGTATTTAACGCTTTTAAGTGCGTTCAAACGGACCATTTGAACGACCTTCTAATGCTTCAAAATCCGTTCAAACGGGTAACATAAATTAGTAGATCTCGAAAAGTTACATGAAATCGATATATTATAGACTTCGATAGCACGCAGAGCTGAAACTTTCAAACCAGAGTACCATAACTTCGATAGCACTCTGGTTTGAAAGTTTCAGCTCTGCGTGCTTCAACAGCTTGTACCATAACGTCAACAGCTTGTACTCTGATAGCATTCTCTTGAAACTTTTGCCCGAATTGTATTCGAAGTCCTCTAATTTAAGCTCAAAACCTATACAAATCAAAATAACCTTAATTAATACTAAAATATAACTAAAAAGGGATATAAAATCCTAAACTAAGGTTGACAAACCACAAGTTAAGGCATTATAATTGTACTTTTGGAGGGCAATCACACCTCTAACTAAATTTTTGCTAGTACCTAGCAAAATACTAAAAACCAAAAAATAATCTTCACTTTCATAAGAGTCACGGATATATTTAGCATATGCATTAAGCTTTTGAACCCCTAGGTTACCCCTAGTGGACAAGTGGTGTCTTGTGAGGATTTTTAGTGATGGTACTCACAAGCATCTATTCATAACGAGCAAGCAAAGATAAAAAAGCAATTGAAGCACACAATAACTTGCTCAAGATAATTCTTAATTAACCTTATTTCATGAATTATGCAAGGTTAAGGCATAAAAAACTTATAAGAAAGATTCACATAAAGATGTACTATCAATGCAATATAACTCGAATGTCTCAAACTCATGCACCCACATCCTTCATGCTTCAATCCAAGTCTCATCGGACATACTTTCACAAAAACATTGATTACACGAGTTTCTCAATGGAAAAGCTCATCCTAAGAGTAAATGTATATAACACACAACAAGAGCATCCAATAACAAAAACTGTAAAGATGTAAGTGTATACGACTTAGCACAATTTCACGAAAGAATATCCACTGTTCAAGTTCTGATCAAAGGATTGACATTTATAACTTATACTCAAAAGAATTTTTAACTCATGTATACTCTCGAATCAATTAAGGCATTTTTGAGGCTATAGTTTGGCCAAGAGATACAAAGTAGAGAGAATGGAGGATAAACAACTCAAAACATATGTGATTAAGGCACGTAATGGTCAATAAAAATACACTTTCAATTTCCCAAATTCATTTCATCTTGCTATTTTCTTTTCTTCTTTCATTGCTTTTCTTTTCGAACATCTAACCTCTTTATTCTTTTTTTTTTTTCAACAATATATTTCTTTTTCCTTTTTTTTTCTTTGCAAATACATTATGTCTTCCTTTTCAAGCTCTCACTAACACAATGATCATACATCTTTCATGAAAAGTATTTCAGCAATGACTTGGCTTTACCAATGATGATATACATAAAGTTTAAGAGAAAGAAGCTAAAAAGTTACAGCTCAAAGACGAATAGAATGGCCTATCAATATATTCGAAATATACAAAGTTAGAAATTCAAAAAAGTAGAAGTGTCAATAACCTTAATCATTACCTCAACATATGAATTAAAACAAAGTATAATACAACTATTAAAAGAATGGAAGACGAATGAAATCTCCTTGAGTAAATATACATCTACTCCGAAAAGCAAAAAATTAGCTCTAAAGTTTACAAGGTAAAATCTCTACTCTTTAAAGTTATGCATGCACAAAATATCAATATAAGATGTTATATAACATGATAGTGCATAATGATATGTAATCTCCCTCTTATAATACTTTTATGACAAAAACTTACAATGCATCATGATAAAAAGGTAAATTAATAATTAATCTCAAATTTAGTCTAATGCTTGACTCTAATCATACTCAAATCTAAGATTACATTAACATGATAGACTTATAATCAAGTTTAGTCTAATGCTTGACTCTTTAAGATATGGTTTTCACAAAATTCTCTTCAACACATTCAGTATGTATAGGTTATATTCAAACAGATAGGCTTATAATCTGAATCAAGAAATAACATTGTTGGAAACCAATGAAGCTTGAGGAATGCGCTAATGGAATTTCTTATTAGTGGCTCCCACTTGATATAATCTCTTGCCTTAATTTGTGCATTTGTAGATTCCGTTTGCACGTCTGAACCATATCGTGTGATTTTCTTTCATCTCATCCCAAATTCTAGCTTTTTATAGTTTGTGATAGTTGCTAGCATATCTTCTTAAATATGTTCCCGTCAAACCATTTATGTATTCCAATTTTTAACATCCTCATTATGCCTGCATTCTTTTTGTATAGTCCACTGCCTGCTATAATGCATAGTTGGCCTTATGGCCATTTCATAGAGGCTTGGACTTAACTTTATGGGCATTCTATCATCACAAATATTGTAGGTTAAGGTAGTGAGGGAGGACAAGATGACCTGCATTTAGAGCTAAACAACGACAAGATGTGACACTTAAGAGCCTAATTAACCCTGGTAGATACGAGTTAAAGCTTCAATCAATTTAGTACGACTATAAATGTCTAAATGAAATCAATCATTGTCTCACTCCTCCATATTAGGACGTACATGAAGAGCCAGTGCGTAAGGTGTATCCCAATATGGAGGAAAGAATTCAAGGATCACCAAAAAAAAAACCAGAAATTATTGCACTCCATATCAATAGCCACTAATTATGATAACAAACATTAGCTTTAGAAGGAAGAAAATCTTTGTTTCAAAAAGAAAAGAAGGAAGAAAATCTTTGAACTAAGTGCAAGGGAATTTTTACAAAAACTAATAAAATATATTTCACAGCAAAAAGTAGATAAAATATAAAACTTTTCGAAAATTAATTAACCATAAGAATTGACAATCCCAAGCATCATTTTGTTATTTTACAGACATTGAAAGAACATTTCACACGATGAGTATTGAATAAGTTATGGATGCAGCAATTTTAATTTTCGCATCATGGCTTCCCTTAAATCTAAACAAAAATTTAAAGGAATGATGAGGACGAGTTGTGTCAACGTCATTTTCCATCAACATTTATGAACAAATTGTATTATTTGGTCTTTGTGCCAATCTAAGTTTCCTAATTTTATAAAATTTGGTAAATTATTATTATTTTGTGGTAACTATAAAATTCGGTAAATCTTGACCAACAACTAATGAAAACCACAACAGCAATAACAATTTTGAAATGTGATGGAACATAAAGAATCAATTAAAACTTGCACCTATTGACGCGCTTGAGGTCTACGACCCAAATCTCAGCCAACTTCTCTGCAGGTATTGCCTTTTTCGCCCCATTAGCGTCACCCAACCCCTCCTAAGAACAGCTATATCGATGGCGAAACTTGAAACTCTTCTCCGATTTACCGCCGCCGCCCCCGTCTCCACCGCCACCCTCATCATTATCCATCAAATACCCAGAGACACTGTCATCCTCTGATATCAGAGGATCTCAGTCAAAATTGGCTTAAAACAATGAGCCAAATTGTCAAAACAGAGGGTCTGTCAGGCAGACCTTGTTTTTCAGCTGCGCAGGCCCTGTTTTCAGTTGACTTTACATTAAAATCTGAATCTACTGGAAGTGAATCAGCGTGCAAATATTATATAGATGGAAAGGTCTATGAATCTACTTTCTAGCAAAAAAAAAAAAAAAAAAAAAAAAAAAAACAGAGCATGATTTGATGTCTTGTGAAGAGAGATATGACTATTTTATTGAAGGGTGTCTAAGCTGTTTGCACACATCCAAAAATTCAGCAATCCTCCAGACTTTCTGCAGCCCACCTCTTTTGTTTTTTCTTGTTGTTAGGTGTGTTTTGTCAAGAGTCTTAAAGATGTTTTACATGTTTTTCTTGTCTTCTCCTTAAATGGTAGTAGTCAAAGGTTGGTTGTCTTTCTTTGTCATCAATCAAGTGTGCATGTATGTCAAAGTGCATGTGTGTTTGTTAAAATAAGATATGTATTTATTAGACTATTACAAGTGGTAATGAAAGTAGAGAATTTTCAGATTATGTTTTGAGAGTTAGCCTTTGGCTTTCTAAGAAGAAGTTTTTCTTGTTTACTCTTATCCTTTGGTGGATTTCCATAGGGTAGCGAGCTTAAATCATTTCTTGAGTGTTCACTTGTGCTACCTCCTCTTTTCTTCATTTTTCGGCGTCAGATTTGGTATAAGAGCATTTGGTTCATGATGGCTAGTCGTCGTCGTTGTGGTCCTAATGTCGAAGAAGCCCTGGTTCGTGAATGATTATACTTTAAAAGTGCAATTTATATGCCTTAATTAGCTATTTGTTAGTTTGATATTATGTTTAATTGTATTAATTTTAATCATAATTTGTACTAATTTAGGTTTATGTGTATTTTCAGGAATCCTAGCTAAAAAGGGATTAATTCGCGTAGAAACAGAATAGGCGTTCAAAAGGCGTTCGAAAGGCGTTCGAACGGTCCTAAAGGGCGTTCGAATGGTATACAAAAGCGTTCGAACGGTACGTCGAATAGTCTCACATCAAATTTAGGTTTGAAGTACGTTTGATAGATTCAAAGAGCAGGCTTTCCCGTTTGAAGTGCGTTCGATGCAGCATTCGAACGGTCTTCGTGGCGTTCAAACGATTCCTTAGGCGTTCGAATGGTTGTTTGATCCTGCACAGACTTGGAAGCCTATATAAGTTAGGATTGTGAGACATATTATGGTTCGCGATTTTTTACAATTTTAGGAGGTAACAGCAGCTGTAGATACAGAATTCTTCTAGTTTATTTGCAAGGTTTTTCATAGTATTCACAATTCTTGTAATCAAATTCTCAGGTTTGCAATCAATATTTTCAGTTTATATTTATGCAACTTGTTTTTACATTACGAATATGAGTAGCTAAACTTCTTAATCTCGGGATCAAAAGCGAAGATTAATTGAATGTTTTTGATGAATGAAAGAGGTATGCTTTGGTTTTGAAGTTAAATCTTCTAGTTATTCTCTCTTCATCTTCTTCGTTCTAGAATTTTTGAAAACCTGGACGTTTGATTATGTTCGGTAACGTTTATGCATGAATTTATATTTAGTATATGCATTGCATGAATCGATGGCACTCGTCATTGATTAAAACAACCTGAATTATTCTAGGAGTTGAAGTTTTGAAGGATATTGGTTTTTATCGCTAAATATTCCGAACCTGAGACTCGCGACGTAGTCGAAGGGTTTGAGTTATCAAAATATCTCTTTCGGGATTCCAAAAGATGCAATTGATCTGAGCGGCTGATCCCGGGACCTTTTTGTTAATAGTTAAAATCTACATTGTTTTCAATTAATTACTTTTGAGTTTGAATTAGCTTAGACAAATATACCATCTCAAAACAATCAGATTTTTTCGTTTCCCTTTTTGAAGCAAGTCGTAAGGTTTTTGTGAGCACCTGAGGGAAGTGTTTTTAGTGTTTGTAGTTCTGTGTAATTTGCTCCCTATGGATCGACCTCGTTCTTACGAGTTATACTACTCTGCCGTCCTACACTTGGGATATTTCGAGCATACATTCGGAGGCTGAGTTAAGGATGGTATTTTTCTAATGGCATCTAACATAGGGATGCTAATTTGAACTTGTTTGAAAACATCATAAATTTCGGCATTCAAGTTCGCTTTACTCGCTTTGGTCAACCTATATGGAAATGGCGCATGTTTTAAGTCTTCCATGCCACGTCCTTAGATGTTTGAGGAGACGGCTCAAACGGACTCCTATGTTCTTTCGGTTCACTCATGTTCTTTTCATTCTCACTCTCCTCTCTCTTTTCCTCATGCCCTAACCCGACAAACGTATCCTTCTTCCCTTGATTATTGTTGTTAGGAGGGTTGGTTTGTTCTAGTTGCTTTCTGCTCTTAAGGGTGATGGCCTGAACCTGTTCATGTGTCATGTCAACATAGTTTGCAGGTTTCAGATTTGGTTAAGGTTGGGCCGGAAATCGCCCTTGCGTTTGTTGAGTCATCAACATCTTGTGGATGTTTTTGACTATCGTATTGGTCTCCCTTGCGATTGTTCCAGATTCGTGACCCTATTTGTGAGTGATCGAAGATCATTGGTCACTTGATTATCTTCATTAGTCCTCCTATAGAGAGGGTGGTATTGTGTTGGTTGAGGTGCATATGGTTGTGGTACCAGCGGTGTGGGATACGTGACTGTTTGACCTTGAAACAGTTGCGGTGGTGTTTGGATTGGTGGTGGAGGTTATTGGAAGGGTTGAGGGTTTGAAGGACCCTTTTGTTTCCACCCAAAGTTAGGGTGATTCCTCCACCCGGGGTTATATGTGTTGGAGTAAGGATTATTCCCGCTCCTTTGATTTTGATAGCCCCCTTGAAATTGGCCAACCGCATTTACTTGGCCATGAAGTGCTTTCTGTACCCCCGGTATTATTGGACATGAAGTAGTATCGTGGTCCTGTGTATCACAAACTAAGCATGATGAAGGTGTTTTAATTGGTACTATCGTGGTGGCCTTAAAAGTTTCCAAAACCTCTAATTTACGAGTGAGTGCCGTGACCCTGGCTTGTAGATCTTCTACCTCTCCCAAATGGTGTTTTACTTTGACATGTGACGTGTTGGTGGGCTTATGTGTGAGATTTTGTGCTTTAGTGTTGGACCCATCCCTAGCCATGTTAGCATTAGCCCAATCCCTAGTCAAATTGGCCAAATAACGACTGTGGGATTTTTGTCTGGATAGGTTCCCGCGCACATAGATTCTACAAACATCTTCAATTAAGGAGTCAATGAAGAGTAAAAATTGTTTATGATGTGCCATTCAGGGAAACCATGATGTGGACATGCAAAAAGTAGGTCTTTGAACCTCTCCCAACATTGGAAGAAGGTCTCACCATTATTCGGTGCAAATTGGGAGATGTCACGACGTAGTGCTTCAGTGCGATTTTCAGGGAAGAACTTTTTCAAGAATTTCCCTTGCAATTTATGCCACGTATGTATGGACATAGGCCTTAATAAATTAAACCACATCTTGGCCTTGTCCTTTAGAGTGAAAGGGAAAAGTTTCAACAGTAAAACCTCCCTAAGACATGAATTATCTTGGAAAAGTGAGCATGCATATTTGAAATCTTTAATATGTTTATATGGTTGCTCCGAATCATAGCCGTGAAATTGAGGCAAGGCAGGTCACATTCTTGGTTTAATATTTAGCATGGTTTGGTGTGTAGAAAGTATTATAGCAGAAGTGGGGGTTTGCCTTTGGGGATTCATGTAATCCCTCATGGTACGATTATGGGTGGCATCGTCTCCTTGGTTACTTCCTCTTTCGAGGTTGTTATTGTTGCCGTCGTTAAGGTTTGCCATTGGAATGAGCCCTAGGTTAACAATTAAGAGAAAACTAGGAAGGCCTATTGGACTACGACGAGTGGGTGATGGAGTCAAGTAACCTGGTGAAAGATTACGCAATGGATCGACTCGAACTAGACAGCGTGTGTGATCTCTAAAATATGAGGACATACATATGTAATGCACACAAAAAGCACGTACAGTCCAACTGAACCTCCAATCTCCTCAGAAATATCAACTCCGTTGCCCATAAAACAAGTAATTTACCCTAGCCGAACCTCTAATCTCCGCATGCAAAGCAATACCATCAATAAACAATTAGCACAGAACCTAACCGCCTCTAAATCCGCCTCCTAGCTAAATGAATGCCTAGACCCCTAAAAAGAAAGAAAAACAAATAAATCCTAAAACTAACACAAAAAGGTGGAACAAGGTTACCGATATGGCCTCAGTCGTTACTTTCCTTGCTGTGATGGATGAATGGTGAAGCAGTCCGTTGGATTTTACGTGGACTGAGGTTCATGTTCTAGCACGCCTCTTCTGGTCCCTTGTGTGAAAGTATGCTCCCTGGCAACGACACCAAAAATTGCTTGATCGCTACCAAGTTAGGTGGTGCTCAACCGCAAGTGCATGGGTCGCGATGCAATATAGAATCTCGGAAATACGAGTATCATCCCTCAAGGAGCAATGCCAAGGTGATCACAAGAACACTCTAACACTAAACTCAATCCCAACTTAACTCAACTTATGCTTCTAACAAAAAAGAAAAGAAAATTCGTGTATTTGGTTTTTTTTCGAGTGAGTTAAGTAAATCTAAACAATGAGAATAATTGAATTTGATTATAACTTTATAGAGACGTGACTTAGAATCAATTGATCCGATTGATTGAGTTTCTTGGAATCCCGATGGAGGTTTTATATAACTCAAATCCTTCGACTACATCGTGAGTCTCAAATTCGGAAGATTTAGCTTTAAAACCAATAGTTCTTTTAATCTTCAACTTCTAGAATGGAGAGGGTTGTTATAATCAAGGACGTGCATCATCAATTCGTACATCGCATATACGGAAGCCAACTCATGCATAAACATTACAAGGCAGCGTATATACTAAGTGTGATATGCACGCATAAGCGTTACCGAACATAATAGATGCCCAGGTTTTTGAAAGTATCTAGAACGAAGAAGAAGAATAAAAAATCAAGAATATGTAACAGTGAATTCAATCTTACCTCCATGGTTCATTCTTGATCCCCATTTAATCTTCACAATCGATTCCGAGTTAAGAAGGTTAGCCGTTCATGGCCATGGAAAACAATTAATTGTATATTGAAAGTTTGCTAGAATATGAACAAAAGTATAATGAACTACAAATCTTGAATTAAGTGCAGCAACTATGGATTCTTAAACACAATCTTGAATTAAAATATTAAAACTTGAATTTATTAGAACTAATTACAAGAATAATGAAAACCCTAATTACACCGATGAATCTAGACTAAAAAGTAGTAAAAACCCTCAAGAAAAAAACCCCCTCTCTAGAAAATCGAAGAGATATATATAGCTCGCGAGCTGAGTCCTAACAGGAATAGGAAACTTCGAACCAAAATCCTTCTTAGAGTTCGAACCCTCCTCAGGGCGTTCGAACCCTCAGAACCCTGATTTACACATTTTCCTTCTTAGGGTTCGAACTCCTCTTTTCCTTTATAATCAGGATTTGAACCCTAAGGCTTGCACATGAATGTTTTATTTGTCTAGCCTCGGAGAGTTCGAACCCTCATATGGGAGTTTGAACACTAAGGCCAAAACACCATTTTCTTCAACTCTTGCTAGCCATAGTTCGAACGCCCATTTCCTTCTTGTTTTCACCGTTTGAACTCTCAGTGTATTTTTCTACAATTTTCAGCTATCTTTCCTTATCCCTTTGAAGTTTCAGTTCAAGGCTTTTAGAGTCCCTTTCTCGCAATGCTCATTAGACGCAAACTTTTACAACTTTGCAAAACCTCTTCAACGGCGCATCTGTCATTCCATTACGAGCTACCAAGGATAAGTTACATGTTTCCCAAGATAGATCTCAGCAACGGCTCTCGATATTCGTGCCCGTACTCCAGATCGCTTTTATGACTCCAAATCGTCTTCTTTATCAACATTTACCTGTAATGAACTTAAAACACGATTATTAGTACAATATACGTTAAAGAGGGTATAATTTACCTAATCTAGAGCTAACTTAGGTCAGTTTAGTTGCATTGAATTGCATTTATGCAGCTCAATCATATGCATGTCCTTATAAAGTGGAGATTTTATACCTTGTGAACTTCAGAGCCTATTTATCGCCTTTTGAGAGTGATTTATATTTACTCAAGGTAATTTTATTGATCTTCATTCATTGAGTAACTTCATTATACTTGATTTTGGTTTACATATTGAGTATTAGTTGGAGTTATTGTCATCTTATACACTCTTGAAGTTTTGATTTGATGTGGTTCTCGAATTATAAAAATAGAGGCCATTTCATTCCATTGAGCCATTCATGTCTATATTTCTTTCTCGATATTCATATAGACATGAGCTTAAAAGTTTGTTAATGCTAAATTCCAGAGTTGGTGCATTGATTATGTATTTATGAAGTTGAAAGTGTATGGAATTGAAAAGTAAAGAGAAGAAAAGAAAGGGATGAAAAGGAGTTAAAAAAAAAAATAAAAAAAAAATTTCAAATGAAAAAGAAATGAAGGAAGTTGAAAAGTCCAAGATTATTGTAAAGTTAGGAATCAGGAAGTGCGTGTTTATTGACCATCATGTGTAGTGCGCAATGCATATGTTGAGTTTCGTTATTTCTTCTTCTGTCCCCATTCTTGGCTTTTCTTTCACATGGCCTTAGAATATCCGAAATTACATGAATATTTAATTCAATTGTGTATAGGTCATCAATGTCAATTCTCTAATTGTGCTTAAACAATAAATATTCTTTCATGAAGCTATGCCAAGTCGATACACCTATGACTTATCGGTTTTTTATTATTGGAATTGCTCTACTTGCATGCCTTGTATATTTACTTTTAAAATGAGCTTTTCATTGAGACACCCTATGTGTTCATGTTCAAAGTTGAGTGTATGCCTTGTGAGACTTGGATCAAAACATAAAAGACATAATTGTATGAGTTATGAGACATTAGAGTCATATGCCATTGGTAGTACACTTTAATGTATTTTATTTCTTCGATGTTTTATGCCTTTACCTTACACTGATTCATGATCTCGGTGGATTGAGACTTGACTTGAATGAGGTTCATATATGTTTCATGTTCTTTGATATTATATTGACATTACATGGATAGATATTTGTGGGTATTCATCACTGTAAGCCCTCACGAGACACCACTCGTCCACTAGGGGTAACCTAGGGGTTTAAAAGCTTGATGCATATGCTAAATGCACTCGTGACTCCCACGAAAGTGGAGATAGGTTCTTAGAGTTAATATTTTGATAGGGGCTAGCAAAAGCTTAGTTGGGGGGTGAGATTGTACTCTAAAAGTGCAATTTATATGCCTTAATTAGCTATTTGTTAGTTTGGTATTATGTTTAATTGTGTTAATTTTAATCATAATTCGTACTAACTTAGGTTTATGTGTATTTTTAGGAATCCTAGCTAAAAAGGGATTAATTCGCGTAGAAACAGAATAGGCGTTCGAAAGGCGTTTGAATGGTCTTGAAGGGCGTTCGAACGGTATACAAAATCGTTCGAACGGTATGCTAAACGGTCTCATGTCAAATTTAGGCTCGAAGTGAGTTTGATAGATTCAGAGAGCAGGCTTTCCCGTTCAAAGTGCGTTCGACGCAGCGTTCGAACGGTCTCCGTGGCGTTCTTAGGGGTTTGAATGGTTGTCCGATCCTGTACAGACTTGAAAGCCTATATAAGTTAAGATTGTGAGATATATTAGGGTTCGGGATTTTTTACAATTTTAGGAGGTAGCAGCAACTGTAGATACAGAATTCTTCTAGTTTATTTGCAAGGTTTTTCATAGTATTCACAATTCTTGTAATCAAATTCTTAGGTTTGCAATCAATATTTTTAGTTTATATTTATGCAACTTGTTTTTACATTACGAATATGAGTAGCTAAACTTCATAATCTCGAGATCAAAAGCGAAGATTAATTGAATGTTTTGGATGAATAAAGGAGGTGTGTTTTGGTTTTAAAGTTAAATCTTCTAGTTATTCTCTCTTCATCTTCTTCGTTCTAGAATTTTCAAAAACCTGGATGCTTGATTATGTTCGGTAACGTTTATGCATGAATTTATATTCAGTATATGCATTGTATGAATCGATGGCACTCGTCATTGATTAAAACAACCTGAATTATTCTAGGAGTTGAAGTTTTGAAGGATATTGGTTTCTATCACTAAATATTCGGAACCCGAGACTTGCGACGTAGTCGAAGGGTTTGAGTTATCAAAATATCTCTTTCAAGATTCCAAAAGATGCAATTGATTTGAGCGGCTGATCCCGAAACCTTTCTATTAATAGTTAAAATCTACATTGTTTCCAATTAATTACTTTTGAGTTTGAATTAACTTAGACAAATATATCATCTCAAAACAATCAGATTTTTTGTTTCCCTTTTTAAAGTAAGGTTTTTGTGAGCACCTGAGGGAAGTGTTTTTAGTGCTTGTGGTTCTGTGTAATTTGCTCCCTGTGGATCGACCTCGTTCTTATGAGTTATAGTATTCTGCCGTCCTACGCTTGGGATATTTCGAGCATACCTTTGAAGGCTAAGTCAGTGAACGAGACTTACAAGATGTTGAGATGGAAGATTTACAGAGACAAGTGTAGTAACTCCAGCCACGTTTGCAATGCTTCGAGCCTTTGGAACGTGGCGATTCACGCCATGATTCAGAGCAAGAATCACCAAATGAAGAGGAGGAGGTTAACCCCTTCCATGGCGCTTCTAATCAAGCGTGAAGTGAAGAGGCTTCTCCGAGATGTAATGTCCAAAGAAACCATGGTTTTCAACGAGATTATGGTGTCAAAGTTGACATTCTAGAATTTGAAGGAAGAATGCATCTAGAGGAGTTTATCGATTGGCTTCACTCTGTTGAAAGGGTCTTTAATTACCAAGATGTTGCAGAAGATCGAAAGGTGAAGTTATTTGCCATAAAATTAAAGAAACATGCTTCAATTTGGTGGGAGAACCTCAAGAAGCAGTGTACTAGAGAAGGAATGTCTCGTATTGTCACGTGGGATAAGATGAAGAAAGAGCTAAGGAACAAATTCTTGTCGAAAAATTATCGTCAAGATGTCGTCCTCAAGTTTCATAATTTCACACAAAAGAAGCAGTCTGTGGAAGAATATACAGCTGAATTTGACCATCTTATGATGCGTTGTGAAGTGTTTGAACCGGAGGAACAAACTATAGCATGCTATCTTAGAGGATTTCGGTCTGAAATTGCTAATATTATTCAGCTGCAACCTTATTGGAGTTACAATGATGTTTTTAAGCTTGCAATCAAGGTGGAAAAACAACTCAAAGAAGCACGTGGGAATAACTTTCGGCCTTGGAACAAAGATGGGTTTTCTAAAAGAAGTGCCTCAACTACCAAGCCCTCTTCATCACACAAAGCAGCCCCTTCAAAGTCACTGCCCAAGCAAGATGGAGCAGTGAGTTTAAGTCGTCCTAATGCCTCCAATCCTAACAATCACTGATGTTTCAAGTGTCAAGGATTAGGGTACATCGCCTCTGATTGCCCAAACCGCAATATAATCTCTCTTGTGGAAGAGGACATTGAAGAGGAGTCTGAGAAAGATGATGCAT
Organism: Euryodendron excelsum; assembly: GCA_033060915.1. Classification (NCBI taxonomy): domain Eukaryota; kingdom Viridiplantae; phylum Streptophyta; class Magnoliopsida; order Ericales; family Pentaphylacaceae; genus Euryodendron; species Euryodendron excelsum. The sequence goes on along the minus strand of CM065380.1, from coordinate 10,238,236 downwards.
CAACTGATGAAAATCAAGAAGATGATGGAGACATCACTTATGGAGATAAAGGAGAGAGCCTAGTTGTTAGAAGAAGTCTAAGTGCAGCCCATGTAGATGAAGAAAGTTGGCTTCGCAACAATATTTTCCACACAAGATGTACTTCTCATGGCAAAGTTTGTAACGTCACCATTGATGGAGGGAGTTGCGAGAATATGGTGGCCGCAACAATGGTGGAAAAGTTGCATCTCAAGACAATAGAGCATCCACACCCTTACAAAATTTCGTGGCTTTGCAAGGGAAATGAGGTAAGAGTAACTAAAAGATGTCTAGTTACTTTTTCTATTGGCAATAACTATAAAGATGAAGTTTGGTGTAACGTTGTCCCCATGAATGCTTGTCATTGCTCCTTGGTTGTCCTTGACAATATGATAGGAGGGTTATTCATAATGGGTACAAAAACACTTACTGTTTTGAGAAAAATGGAGTGAAAGTCATCATAGGTCCTTCCAAGCTAGTGAGCACTCCTAAACCGTCAAAAGGGGAGGGAAGTAATTTGCTCTCTAAATCCTAATTTGATAAATCTTTGGAAGAGTCTAATGAGACTTATGCTCTTGTGGTGATAGAAGGAAATGAAAAGCACATGGAAGTCCCTTCCATTATGCAGCCACTTCTTGAAGAATTTTTTGATGTTATCCAGAAGAGATCCCACCCGGCCTTCCCCCCACGAGAGACATCTAATATTGCATCGATTTCATTCCTAAAGCCGTCCTTCCAAACAAGGCAGCTTATAGGATGAATCCAAAGGAGCATGAAGAGTTGCAAATGCAAGTTGAAGAACTCATGAATAAAGGCCTATTGAGGGAAAACATAAGTCCATGTGCTGTCCCTGCTCTTCTTGTGCCAAAAAAAGATGGTCCTTGGCTTATGTATATTGATTGTAAAGCAGTGAATAAGATCACAATCAAATACCGCTTTCCTATTCCACACCTTGATGATCTTCTTGACCAACTCTATGGTGCTTCTATCTTCTCTAAGATTGAACTACGGAGTGGATATCATCAAATCCGAATGAGACCTGGTGATGAATGAAAAACCGCTTTCAAGACAAGAGATGGTCTTTATGAGTGGATGGTTATGGCTTTTGGGTTATCTAATGCTCCTAGTACTTTTATGCGCCTTATGAATCATGTGTTTAAACCTTTCACTGGAAAGTTTGTTATTGTTTACTTTGATGATATTCTAGCGTACAGCAAGGGCGAAGAACAATACTTGGAGCATCTTCAACAACTATTCAAGACACTAAGGGAGCAGAAATTGTATGCGAACTTGAAGAAGTGCCACTTTGTTTACAAATAGCCTTATGTTCTTAGGCTATGTCATATCCGGTGAGGGCATTCAAGTGGATCCTAGCAGGGTCGAAGCAATTATCAGCTGGCCCATTCCAAGGTTAATTCGTGATATTCGAAGTTTTCATGGTCTTGCTTCATTTTATCATCACTTCATCAAAGGATTCAGCACTCTTGTTGTTCCTATCATTGAGTGCTTAAAATGAGGCACATTCAAATGGTCGGAAGAGGCACAAAAGAGCTTCAAAATCATTAAGAAGAAGGTTACTGAGGCTCCTATTCTGACATTACCAGATTTTAACAATGTGGTCGAGGTACATTGTGATGCTTCCAATGTGGAAATTGGTGCTGCGCTAAGTCAAGAAGGTAAGCCTATTGCTTTCTTTAGTGAAAAGTTGAATGGAAGTCGAAAGAAATACTCTACCTATGATAAAGAGATTTATGCTATTATTCTAGCTTTAGATCATTGGAGCCATTATCTCATATCGAAAGAGTTTATTCTCTTTTCGGATCATGAAGCTTTGAAGTTATAAATGGCCAACATAAGCTCAATAATTGGCATGCTAAGTGGGTCGAGTTTTTACAAGCTTACACTTTCCATATCAAACACAAATTTGGAAAACAAAATCAAGTGGCTGATGCATTAAGTCAAAGACATTCCTTATTGTCTACAATTCAAGTGGATGTCTTAGGCTTTGAAGTCATAAAGGAGTTGTACAAAAATGATCCTTACTTCGCCAAAATTTGGGAGGAATGTTTGAAAGGTCCTTTTAACCATTTTTTGTTGCAAGATGGTTTTCTTTTCTGGAAAAATCAGCTATGCATCCCAAAAAGTTTTCTTAGGGAAGCTATTATCAAAGAAGCTCATGGAGGAGGACTTGTTGGCCACTTTGGGAGGGATAAGACACTCTCTCTTGTGAAAGAAAATATCTATTGACCTAGAATGAATCGTGACATTGCCCGATATGTGGAGCGTTGTAGAATTTGTCACTGAGCCAAACGTCACACTCAAAATAACGGACTATATACTCCATTGCCAGTTCCTATGGCTCTTTGGGAGGATGTGAGCTTAGACTTTGTGGTGGGATTGCCTTGCACTCAAAGGAACAAAGACTCTATTATGGTTGTTGTTGATCGATTCTCCAAAATGGCACACTTTGTTCTATGTAACAAGACTTTGGATGCTTCTCATATTGCTTATCTCTATTTTCGAGAGATTGTAAAGCTCCATGGTATTCTAGAGACAATGACCTTCGATCGTAATTCAAAATTTATGAGTCATTTTTGGCGCACACTTTGGCGTAAGTTTGGAACCACTCTTCAATTTAGCTTTTCTTATCACCCACAAACGAATGGGTAAACTGAAGCTGTCAATCGAAGTTTGGGAAACCTTTTGAGAAGTTTAATTCGCAGTAACATTCGCCAATGGGACCTTACTCTAGAGCAAGCTGAATTTGCATACAATCGGTCCACGAGCCAAACCACTAGAACTAGTCCCTTCGAAGTTGTTTACGGGCGCAATCCTATAAGTCCCTTGGACTTGACACCACTTACTACCACTCAAAATTTTAGTGACAATATTGAAGAGCGAGCCAAACAAATTAAAAAGTTGCATGAACAAGTAAGAGATCGAATCTTTAAGCAAAATCAAAAGTACCAAAGAAGTGTCAATAAACACTGTAAGCCTGCAACATTCAAAGAAGGAGAGTTGGTATAGATCCATCTTCGCAAAGAATGCTTTCCACGAGGTTGTCATGGTAAGCTTAAACCAAGGGCTAATGGTCCTTTCAAAGTGTTTCAAGAATTGGTGAAAATGCTTACAAGATTGAGCTACCAAAAGACTACGGCGTTTTAGCCACCTTCAATGTGGTAAAGTTGTCACCATATCATGATGAAGAAAGTGAGGAGAACTCAGAGACGAGTTTACACACAGCAGAAGCGTATGATACCAGAGGATCTTAGTCAAACTTGGCTTAAAACAATGAGCCAAATTGTCAAAACAGAGAGGCTGCCAAGCAGACCTTGTTTTTCAGCTATGTAGGCCCTATTTTCAGCTGACTTTGCATTAAAATCTAAATCTACTAGAAGTGAATCAACATGCAAATCTTATATGGATGGAAAGGTCTATGAATCTACTTTTCAACAAAAAACAAAAAAAATAGAGCATGATTTGCTGTCTTGTGAAGAGAGATATGGCTATTTTACTAAAGGGTGTCTGAGTTGTCTGCACACATCTGAAAATTCAGCAATCATCTAGACTTTCTGCAGCCCATCTCTTTTGATTTTCCTTGTTGTTAGGTGTGTTTTATCAAGAGTCTTAAATGTGTTTTATATGTTTTTCTTGTCTTCTCCTTAAATGGTGGTAGTGAAAGGTTGGTTGTCTTTCTTTGTCATCAATCAAGTGTGCATGTATGTCAAAGTGCATGTGTATTTGTCAAAATAAGATATGTATTTATTAGACTATTGCAAGTGGTAATGAAAGTATAGAATTTTCAGATTATGTTTTGAGAGTTAGCCTTTGGCTTTCTAAGAAGAAGGAGTTCTTCTTGTTTGCTCTTATCCTTTGGTGGATTTTCGTAGGGTGGCAAGCTTAATCATTTCTTGAGTGTTCACTTGTGCTACCTCTTCTTTTCTCCATTTTCAGCATCATCCTTATTCCGCCCTAGCTTCTCAAGGTCAAGGAATGCTGAGAGGAGGTCATCCTTAGAGCACATCTCGTCCAGGTTCCCCACTGAGAAGCCGCTGAAGGGCTCGCCGTTGAAGGGATCCCCGGAGATACCTACTTCATCGTCTCCGATGATCCAGAAACTTTCGTTCGAGTGGAACCTCTGGTGGTGGAGCCCGTTGAACAAGGAGGACCTAGCGGCGGTGGAGGCGTCAAAATTTCCGAACAACCTAGGAATTGGTGTTGCCGTCGGTGTGGTCAGCAATGGGTGATTGGAGGCATGTTGAGAGGGTATCAGATTGGCATTGTTATAGTTATTAGTAATAGCATTATTCCTATTTTGTATAGGGGTTAGGACTTGGGTGACCTTGCATTTCCATTGAGGATGGCAATTACATGTTATTCTCTCTGCGACCCGAAGGAATGGGTTTTGAAGGAGAAAAGCTTCTGTAGTGGCCTCAACCGAGAGAGAGAGAGAGAGAGAGAGAGAGAGAGAGAGAGAGAGAGAGAGAGAGAGAGAGAGAGAGAGAGAGAGAGAGATGGGGATGGTATTGCCCCCGCGCACCTCCCTCTCGAGCGAGGGTACAATGTGGTGGAAGAAATGCCGACGGAAGAAGAAACGTCACCAGCTACGGCGGTTTAAGGAAGAATTGCAGAGGGAAGAAGAGAGGTTGTACATGACAACTGTCGAGTCTCGGTAGAGAGGCGTAGTTTTGTTTCAGAGAGGTCTAAATATAGAAATTTGAAGAAAACAAACGAAAATACTAAAAAACCACATTTTAGTTTGACTCTTTACGTTTATATTTGTAAAACTCACCATCTCGAAGGATTTAACAGTATTTCCAAGGAAACGAGGGAAGACTTTTTCAAGAATATTGTTAGCTCTGAAGTCTGAACTAGTCTTTTGTGCACTAATTACGTATTTTAGGTTCAATTAATGACAAAATTATCATTACTGGTTTTTATTTTTAAGCCAATTTAAATTCATCGGTAATAAATTATGACCAAGGAAGAATTATTTTTTCGTTTCTCTTTCACTTGTGATTCATTGTTTCCCTTAAGCATGCTGTGGAATGATTTTCTTGTTATTTCTAGGAAAAAGACATTCTCACCCTTTAGGTTGCCACAACTACAAGTCTATAAGTATTTTCTTTTTCGTAAGTGGCTGGTAAATATATTTAGAAACAAAAAAAAAAAAAAAAACAACAACAACAACTATGCTACCAATCTCTGCACTACCAGCTTTGGTTAAATTGGTTGAATCTTATGTTCACAATATTAACCTGTGAATATGCATGTATATATGTATTCATAGAACTTAAAGGCGCCCATGTCGACAATAGCGGTGTTAAGAGTACCAACCCTTAGAGTTTCTCCTATCATGGAGAGTTGGTTCTGAAGTGAGACCTTTATTGCCATAGCAGACTGTATTTTTTTTTTTTTTTTCCCCAAAGTGGACTCTCTTTTGGTTTCATGTTTTTGGAGATTTGTATATTTATATCATAGGCCATGTCTGTGAAGTTCTTCTTTTTTTTTTTTTTTTTGGTTGTTTTGATCATCAACAACTTGAACTATTACATCGTACAAAAATCTGATTGACTTCAATTAATACTCCAAGTGGTTGCTTAGGTGATTTTTATTATTTTAAGCACTATTATAGTCGTGCTTACGAGTCTGAGTGAACTTGGATTGTAACTTAATGTTCTCACAATGAACCTGTTACTCTGTGTGATCACAAAATTTTGGACAACAATACAAGGACATAAGATAGACTCGTACATATTAATATGCATATATTAATTCTCGAGGAAGGACCTTACTATGTGGATCTACAATAAAGAAAATATCTTTTACATGCTTATTATATCAAGAACTTCACCGCATAAGGAAAAAAAAAAAAATTAAACTCCAAAGGCCAGAGGTCAATGAGAAACCTTCTGTTACTTTTTTTTTAAAATTAAAAAAAGTAAAAAAGGGCGACCAGCGTAGTAACTTCCTTTGGCCATGACTATAGAGGTTCTCATCCACTACAAAATGTTCGGTTTGAGTTATAACTACTAATTCGGAAAGGGCGAGCCTGTCATTGCAGCCTCACAAAGTGCAAACGACATTCAAACCCTCTTCAACAGCATCTGGTTTACGCAATTACTACCACAAGCGGGTTCGAATTAAGTCCAGTTGCTGAAGCCAACTCAACTACTACAATGATGGAAATCTTTTGTTACTCTTGCTCACAAACACGCATAGTTTACTACATAAACACAAACAAAAAAAAAAAATTGATAATTCGTGACACCATATATATCTATATATTATGTATGCAATAGCCTTGTATAGAAGGAATTTCTTTTGGTTAATTAAGGGTAAACTAACCTTGCTAGTTCTATCACCAAATACCTGTTCAGTAATACTGTCTTCACAGTGCTGGCCAGCAAATTTGTTAACATGATAAGTACTGACTTACTCTTAACCACAATGCTTGTCGCTTAGTTTTGCTCCAAATTGATTCGATTTCGGTCCTTTTCATTTGCTATCAAGTTGGCACTCTCTCTTTCTAACTATCAACTCTGAGCATATTGCCGGCCGAAGTCTAGAAAAGATTTTCTATGGCCTAAACTACTAATGAGTACGACAAATACACATTGAACTGATCAACCATCAAAACAAATATTAATTTGTCGCCGTGCTTGATTGATTGCTCTATATAGTCCTTGAATTGGCTGAGGATGGAAGGCTGGAGCAGTCACTGTGACAAGCAGAGAAAACTAGAGTTTCACAAGAGATGTCTTTGATTGCCTTAGCTGCAATCACTTTGGTTTCAATTTTTTTTCTTTCTAAGTTCCTCAAAAGAGGTCAAGGATCCAAAAATCTCCCAGGAGGGTCTCTCGGCTGGCCTCTGATAGGAGAGACATTTAGCTTTCTTCAGGCCCATAAGGAAGACCGAGGTTCTGAATGGATCAACGAGAGGGTATCAAAATATGGGAAAATATTCAAAACCTCCATAATGGGTGCCCCAACTGTAGTTATGGTGGGTCAGGCCGGTAACAAGTTCATACTTGGTTCTAACGATGGTGTTCTTGCAGCGAAACAACCTAAGACAGTATCAACCATTGCAGGAAAACTTAACATTTTTGAGCTCACTGGGTCAAGGTGATTATGTGAAGTTGCCTTTTTTTTTTTTTTTTTTTCTTTTTCCCTTTTTCTTATTGGATTCTGGTTCCCATAATATGCTTAGGAATAGGGTTAATTACAAGGATACCCCTGAACAATGACGCAATATGACTTAATCTCATAAACTTTAAAACGTAACAAATTGATCATTGAACTACCAATTTTATTAATCAACTCATTCTGTTAGTAATATATAAGCAATCATTTAGAAGGGTAGACAAACAATTTTTATGTAACTTGTATATGTTCACAAAAGTTTACTTTATATTTAAATTATATTTTCTTTTTGAAACAATTGTTTAATGGCTGAAATACCATTTATATTATTCCTATATTTAACATGTCTACTTCAGTGATTAAATAATTATAATAACAAGAAAAGATCAATTTAAATATAAAACTATACTTTTATAAATATATACAAGTCAAATAACAAATTTTCATTCATTATTCTAACGGATTACTAATAGAAGGGGTTGATTGATAGAAATTGATCAGTCATGATCAACTTATTACGCTTTAGAGTTTAAAAAACTTAATGACATTAAATAATAATTCAAGAAGTGTGTTTGTAATTATTCCTAAGAAGATGTTAATTTTTTGTGGCTGAAGTTGATGGTAAGCTCTATGCATACAGGCACAAATTAATAAAAGAAGCAATGTTAAGTTTCTTGAAACCTGAAAGCCTACGGAACTACATCAAACAGATGGATGATTTGGTCACCGCCCTATTACTGAAGGAAACAAAAGAGCAAGACACTATTTCAACTGTGGTTTTCATGAAGAAGCTTACATTTAACATTGCTTGTAACATTCTTTTTGGCATTCGTGATGAGATGACAAGGGAGGCTTTCTTCGAGGATTTTACGATAGCTTTCAAAGGAGTCTGGTCGGTTCCTGTGAATTTCCCGGGCACAGTTTACTGGCATGGCCTGCGAGCCAGAGCAAGGATTATTAATCGGCTTTTGCCGATCTTGAGGAAGAGAAAGGAGGATCTCTCTAAGGGGGTTTCAAGTCCTACAGGTGACGTTATATCATGCCTGCTGGCATTGAGAGATAAGAATGAAGAACCCATTACAGAAGAAGAGGTTCTGGATAATTTTGTTACACTAATGATTGCCAGCCATGATACGTCTGCAATTCTTCTGAGCTTGATGGTATGGAAGCTATCTAGAGAAAAGGAGATATACGGTGAAGTTTTGAAAGGTGAGCCATTCCATCCAATATGTCAATAGGAATATGTATGTATATACCTATATACGTATTACGTATGCTTTAGGAAATTGCGTTCTGCAATTTATTTCAATTACATTTGACATGATTTTTTTTTTAGAACAAATGGATATTTTAAGAAATAGATCAGAAGCAGCAGAAGAGAAGTTAACTTGGGATGACATACAAAACATGAAATACACATGGCGAGTTGCCCAAGAGTTGTTGAGGATGATACCACCTGTGTTTGGTAGCTTTAGGAAAACACTTAAAGATACTAGCTTTGGCGGCTATGACATCCCCAACGGGTGGCAGGTACATTCTTGAACATAAACCAGTATTTTTTTTTTTTTCACCTTAAATAATTATCATTGCTCTTCATTATATATATCATCATCTTTCCTAGTGAGTATACATGCTTAATTTGCTCTAAAGTAATCTTGCTTGTATTCAAATTAAATGGATTCTTTTTACAGGTGTTTTGGGTTGCCCATGGAACTCACATGGAGAAGGATATCTTTGAAAATCCCACAGAGTTTGATCCATCTCGTTTCAACAACTCATCTAAGCCAATCCCTCCCTATGCTTATATTCCTTTTGGGGGAGGGCTTCATAGCTGCATAGGAAATGAGTTTGCCAGGGTTGAAACCCTAACTACGATCCATAAGCTGGTGACAATGTTCAAATGGTCACAGGTGCACCCTGACGAAGTCATCACCAGTCAACCGATGCCATATCCATCGATGGGTCTTCCAATCAAGGTCGAGAGCCAAGAATTCCATTCTAAAAGGCCTGTTTCGGACTGAGTTACGTGTTTTCATATCGCCTTGTAATTTCTTGGATAGCCAATCTCATAAGCAATAGCTTTTCTGTTTGAAGTTTGAACAACATTACGCATTTTGTAAAATGCTAATGTACTTTGATAGTTGATGTCTTGCAAAAAAGCACCGTTCAAGATCCGAGTTGAAGCATATATAAAATATTATGGAACAAGATATACATACTACATAGGAAAATGCTATACAATCAGAAGATGTGATTGATTAAGAGTATTTCACTAATAATGCATCCATTACAATTGATTTAATTACAAAAATGTTATTGCAATATCACTCTAGTAGAATTTTTTTGTATAATTTTTTTTTTTGAAAGAATAGCAACCAAAAAATTTGTACATAATTTATTATCAAGATGATGTGATTGACTAAGAAAATAAAAATAATGCAATACAGCAAAAAAACTCATACATAATTTATTACCAAAATAATGTGGTTGAATTGAGTAATGTTATATAAACATAATTTTTGTACAAAATTTTCATATAAAATAATATGGCTACTTGTGGACCTTTTATTTCAAATCAAAACATCTACCATTTTGGCTCATTTTAAAAAAATGTCATTGCCACATCATTCTGGTGGAGTTTTTTATATGAAAATTATGTAAGAATAGAATTTTTCCGATTTAAATATTTTTCATTCAATTTAAATAAAAACACCCAATATGATGGTATTTAATTATAGAAACGCCACTGTCATATCATTTTAGTGATATTTCCTGTATAATTTTTTTTGAAAAAATTGATTTTTTCTTAAAATAAAATACTTATCATGATGACTCTAGATTACAAAAATGTCAATGCCACATTATTCTAATGAGATTTTTGTAAATTTTTTTTGGTTCAGCGATTAGGGGTGCCCGAGCCAATTAGCACGCAAATTGACTAATTTCCTTCTCGGTCAAATCACATCAATGCCAGGACTAAGGTATACACACAAAAAAAAAAGTCATTTGCGGTCAACTCTTGTATTTGGTAAATTTCAAATCCTTGACATCTCGTTGGGAGATTCCAACTAGAAGAATAGCATTTTTCTATATACATGGACGAGGCCCTCTAGCATTAATATAGTGAAAGGAAACATGGCGAAGGATTATCATAAAACAACTGAAAAGTAACACGGAAAAACATCAAACAAAAAAAAGAAAAGGAAATGCTGAGCTTAGTTGTTTCTGAAGTGAGACCTTCGTTGCCATAGTAGACTCTACTTATTTTCCCCAAAGTATACTCTTTTGGTTTCATATGTTTTGAAGATTGCTGGATTTAAATCCATATAGGCCTGTCTATGAAGTCTTTTTTTTTTTTTGGTTCCCCCCGTATTATCGGGAAAACAACAAGCAAGCATGCTGAACTTCAACAACTTGAACTGTTACACCATACAAAAATCTAATTGACTTCAATTTTTCAAGTGGTTGCTTAGGCGATGTTTATTATTTTAAGCGCTATCATAGTTATGCTTATGAGTCTGAATGAACTTATTTAAGTGAAACTTACATTCACAAAATTAACCTCTGAGTATGCGTGTGTATATATATATGCTCAAAAAACATTGGACAGCAATAAAATTAAAGGACATAAGAGAGACTCGTATATATTAGTTCTCGATGAAGGACCTAATTACCATGTGGATCTACAATAAAGAAAATTTATCTTACTTCCGACAAGAGATGCTGATTATATCAAGAACTTCACGCTAGAGAAGTCAATAAGAAATATTCTAGTTGCTCTTGATCACAAGCACATGCACATAGTTTACTCCATTAACGTCGAAAATTCTTGATAACATGATGACACCATATCTATGTATTCTGTAAGCAAATGGCTTATATATATAGAAGGAATTTTTTTGGTCGATTAAGGTTTAGCTAACCTTGCTAGTTCTATCAATCAATAAACTGTCTACGTGCCTTCTAAATAATTGTTCGGTAATACTTTCACCACCATGCTTGTCGCTTAGTACTTTTGCTGCTAATTGATTCGATTTCCGTCTTTTTCATTTGCTTTCAATTGGTACTCTCTCTTTCTATCTCACCGAAGCATATTGCTACAGCCGGCCATAGCTAAGGATATGTTTTATAGGGCCTAAATTACTAATGAGTGCGACAAATGCACATTGAACTGATAAACCATCCACATTCCAACCCACTAGGTATTCTCTCTTAATATTTTGCATGAGGACAAACAAATATTTGTTGCCATCATTGATTGTTTACCCTATATAAGGATGAAAGGCAGGAGCAGTCACTGTGACAAGCAGAAAACTAGAGTTTAATAAGAGATGTCTTTGATTGCCTTAGCTGCAATTACTTTGGTTTCAATTTTTTTTTCTTTCTAAGTTTCTCAAAAAGGCCAAGGATCCAAAAATCTCCCGGGAGGGTCTTGCGGCTGGCCTCTGATAGGAGAGACATTTAGCTTTCTTCAGGCTCAGAAGAAAGACCGAGGCCCTGAATGGATCGACGAGAGGGTATCCAAATACGGGGAAATATTCAAAACCTCCATATTGGGTTCCCCAACTGTAATTATTGTTGGTCAGGCCGGTAACAAGTTCATACTTAGTTCTAGCGATGATGTTCTTGCTGCTAAACAACCCAAGACAGTATCAGCCATTGCAGGAAAACACAACATACTTGAGCTCACTGGGTCAAGGTAATTCTGTGGAGTAGCTTCTTTTTTATTTTATTTTGTTTTATTGTAATCTAGTTCCCATAATATTCTTAGGATTATGGTAATTTTACAGGTACAAATTAATAAAAGGAGCAATGTCAAGTTTCTTAAAACCCGAAGGCCTACAAAACTACATCAAGCAGACGGATGATTTGGTCACCACCCTATTGCTGAGGGAAACAAAGGAGAAAGACACCATTGCAACTGTGGTTTTCATGAAGAAGCTTACATTTAAAATTACTTGTAACATCCTTTTTGGCATTCATGATGAGATAACAAGAGAGGCTTTCTTTGACGATTTTAGGCTAGCTTTCAAAGCAGTCTGGTCTGTTCCTGTGAATTTCCCGGGCACAGTTTACTGGCATGGCCTGCAAGCCAGAGCGAGGATTATTAATCGGCTTTTTCCAATTTTGAGGAAGAGAAAGGAGGAGCTCTCTAGTGGGGTTTTAAGTCCTACAAGTGATGTAATGTCAGGCCTGCTGACATTGAGAGATGAAATGAAGAACCCATTACAGAAGAAGAGGTTGTGGATAATTTTATTACCCTAATGATTGCCAGTCATGACACGTCTGCAATTCTTCTGAGCTTGATGGTATGGAAGCTGTCTAGAGACAAGGAGATATACTGTGAAGTTTTGAAAGGTGATCAATAGTTGAATAGGAATCCAATATATACAAACATATATATGCATATATGCTTAAGTAAATTAGGTTCTACAACTGTACCAAAAAAAAAAAAAAAAAATAGGTTCGACAACTAATTTCAATTACATTTGACATGGTTTTAGAACAAGTGGATATATTGAGAAATAGAGCAGACGCAGAAGAGAAGCTAACATGGGCTGATATAAAAAACATGAAATACACATGGCGAGTTGCCCAAGAGTTAATGAGGATGATACCACCTGTGTTTGGTAGCTTTATAAAAGCACTTAAAGATACCAGCTTTGGTGGCTATGACATCCCGGAAGGATGGCAGGTAGATATAACTTCATCATCTCAGATTCTTCAAGTACTTAAACTTGAATCACTCTCAAATGCCCAGTGATTTTGAGCTTTTCCCGCAAGAGTACGGGTATCGATCGAAGTAAAAACCGGCAAAGACCGGTATCGTTCTCCCAAAGGATCGAGCCAAATATAGGGGTGGCACAAGTTGAAACAAACAACAAATGGGATGAATTAGTGAATTACTTAGCAAATTGAAACTATTTTGAAAATAAGACCAAAAATTATTGAATGGTGAGAGGTTGTGATTTGCTAAACTAACTAATTAGGATTGAAATTGAAAACAATTATACTAAATTTGTAACAATTAATGAAGGGCTTGGATGTAATTGCTTCAATCTACCAAATCTCTACAAGGTCTTCAATGGAGTTTTGTTTAACTCAAGCCAAGGTTCACTCCATGGAACCTTGACCCGGAGGATTTCGACTATAAATAATTGAATTCAAGTTCAATTGAATGTAGATTGTTGTTTCATTGTAGGAATCTTAGAGACAAATCCTCAATTGTGCAATTCCTATACCAATTACAAGATTGTGTATAGCAATTACCAACCTAGATTATGAATCTAAGTGTTCTGTATGTTTACAACTCAATTGAAGCAAGAATTAGAGAAAACATAGGATAAATCATTGAAATTCATATACCTCTATTGAAGCCCATGCAAATCCTTGGTAGATTTCCACAATTACATCTAAGAGATGTTTAGCTACTTGATTCCATGGAAGAAAGCATGAAGAATTGAAGATTTCTCATTAATTGTTGAAGGAAATGATGTTTATTTACAAAGAAAGTGCAAGAAAATGCAAGGAAAACACAAGGAAAACTATATCTAACCCACTTTCTCTCTCTATATCTCATTCTAACAGAAAATCTAAGCTATATTTGATGATAGATATAAAAATCGCGTCCTCTTTTAAGTGATATAGCTGCAGGATTCGCGCAGTCATAGGCAGTACCGTACGTATTACACTCTAAAAAGTGTAATCTAAAGTCCCTAAATAGTTGTTGTTAGTCCAATTAGATTGTATATATATATTCTATTTTAGCATAATAAATGTCTTAATGAGTAATTGTGGGTTTTGTGCAGGAAAATGGGTAAAAATTGGAGCAAAAAGGCCAAGTTTTGCAGTTACCGTATGTACAGTAGGAGACACCGTACGTACGGTGGTCCAACCGTACGTACGGTATCTCACACCGTACGCACGCCCCAATTCCAGACCCAAACTTCAGAGGAGGGCATTTTACGTAAGCTTCACCGTACGTACGGTGGTACAACCGTACGTACGGTATGTCCCACCGAACGTACGCCTACACCACAGGAACAAACTTCAGAGAGGGCAAATTAGCGTAGCCTTTACCGTACATACGGTATGTTCACCGTACGTACGATGAACAGTATCGTACGTACGGTACTGCCCATGACTGCGCGAATTCTGCAGCTGTATCACCTAAAAGAGAACGCGATTTTTGTATCTATCATCAAATATAGCTTAGATTTTCTGTTAGGATTAGATATAGAGAGAGAAAGTGAGTTAGATATAGTTTTCCTTGTATTTTCTCGCATTTTCTTACATGTTCTTTGTACCCAAATACTAGTTTTTCCATTAATTAATGAGAAATCTTCAATTTTTCATGCTTTCTTTTATGGAATCAAGTAGCTAAACATCTCTTGAATGTAATTGTGGAGATCTACCAAGGATTTGCATGGGCTTCAATGGAGGTATATGAATTGCAATGAATTATCCTATGTTTTCTCTAATTCTTACTTCAATTGAGTTGTAGACACATAGAACACTTAGATTTATAATCTAGGTTGGTAATTGCTATGCACAATCTTTTAATTGGTATAGGAATTGCACAATTGAGGATTTGATTCTAAGATTCTTATAATGAACCAACAATCTACACTCAATTGGACTTTAATTCAAATGTTTATGGTCGAAATCCTTCGGGTTAAGGCTCCATGGAGTGAACCTTGGCTTGAGTTAAACAAAACTCCATTGAAGACCTTGTAGAGATTTGGTAGATTGAAGCAATTACATCCAAGCCCTTCATTAATTGTTACAAATTTAGTATAATTGTTTTCAATTTCAATCCTAATTAGTTTAGTTTAGCAAATCACAACCTCTCACCATTCAATGATTTTTGGTCTCTTTTTTAGAATAGTTTCAATTTGCTAAGCAATTCACTAATTCATCTCATTTGTTGTTTGTTTCGACTTGTGCCACACCTATATTTGGCTCGATCTTTTAGGAGAACAATACCGGTCCTTGCCGGTTTTTACTTCGATCGACACCCGTACTCTTGCGGGGAAAGCTCAAAATCAACGTGTATTTGAGAGCGAATCAGTACAGTACTGTTCACCGTACGTACAGTGAACATACCGTACGTACGGTAAAGGCTACGCTGATTTGCCCTCTCTGAAGTTTGTTCTTGCAGTACAGGCGTACGTTCGGTGGGACATACCGTACGTACGGTTGGACCACCATACGTACAGTGAAGCTTACGCAAAATACCCTCCTCTGAAGTTTGGGTCTGGAACTGGGGCATGCGTACGGTGTGAGATACCGTATGTACAGTTGGACCACCGTACGTACGGTGTCTCCTACCGTATGTACAGTAACTGCACAACTTAGCCTTTTTGCTCCAATTTTTACCCGTTTTCCTGCACAAAATCCACAATTACTCATTAAGACATTTATTATGCTAAAATAGGATATATATATACAACCTAATTGGACTAACAACAACTATTTAGGGACTTTAGATTACACTTTTTACAGTGTAATCAATGCTTTGCTTGCTCTTAAAGTAATCTTACTGATATTCAAATTAAATGGGTTTTTTACAGGTGTTTTGGGTTGCCTATGGAACTCACATGGAGAAGGAAATCTTTGAAAAACCCAGAGAGTTTGATCCATCTCGATTCAACAACTCATCTAAGCCAATCCCTTCATATGCTTATATTACTTTTGGAGGAGGGCTTCATAGCTGCATAGGAAATGAGTTTGCCAGGGTTGAAACCCTAACTACGATCCACAAGCTAGTTACAATGTTCAAATGGTCATAGGTGCACCCTGATGAAGTCATCACCCCCCAACCTATGCCATATCCATCAACGGGACTTCCAATCAAGGTCGAGCCAAGAATTCGTTTATAGAAGGCCTGCTTCGCCACTTGCACTGCCCTTTAATATGGTTCTAATTCTTGCTTTGACGGACTGATCAAGTTCTTTTTTTTTTGTGGTATGATATTACTATTTGTTTTTTTTTTTTTGGTGTAAAAAGTCATATGTACTTTGATACTTGATGAATGATATCTAATAGATCATGTAACAATAAATACATCAACTTAGTTTACAGAAACTTGATGAAGGATTATCCTAAGAGTTTAATTTCAATGTATTGATAGTGTACAATTTTTTTTACACAAATAGACACCAGAATGCAACATGTGTCCTTAAACATTGCATTTTTATATTGTACTTAAATTTTAAAAGACACGTGTCATATTCTGGTACCCTGCTTCTGTAAAAAAATTATACATCGTCAATATATCAAAACTAAACTCTTATCCTAAAAACAATCGAAAAGTAACATGGAAAATAAAATGATAAATTATACTTTGTACATTTACACTTTACATCTAATCTCACTTCAGGATCTGTACTTTAATTATAACAATTAAATCCTTATACTTTTAATTCGTTGTAATGTCACCCTCCGATAAAGTTTTGTTTGTGCAATTGACGGCCAAATCTCAGTTCGACCCTTTTTTAATAGTAAAAATATATGTTTCCACTAATTTGGTGCCTGAACACCCTCATCTCTCGTCAATCTCTCTCAAAGTCTTTACATGGAGAAAGAGGCATTATGGAGAAAGGTGGTGTGTAGCAAATACAATCATGAGGTAGTGGATGTCAGACCTGGGGATTTGATGAAGAAGGAACCCTCAAATTTATGGTTGGATATTATAAATATGGGCAGTGAGCACGGTGATTTTAGTGAAATAACTTGCATGAACATAAAGAATAAGGTGAGGAATGGCAAGGAGACTAGTTTCTGGAAGGAACTATAGGTAGGGGACATTCCATTAAAAAGTGCTTTCTCAAAACTATTTTTCCTGTCCACATAGAAATTTGGAGTTAGTTTTGACCCTATGAGAGCTTGTGGAGCATGGAGTTTTATGTAGAGACGATAGCTAAAAACTTCGGAGCAGGAGGACCATAACAGACTGTTAAGTTTAATTGATTTTTATAGAATGGTGGAAGACAAAAGAGATGTGGTTACATGGGGCTTAGAAAAGAAGGGTGTATTTTCAATGAGGTATTATTGTAACAAATGGATGGAATCAAACAGGCAGAGCTCATCATATATATCGAAGGTATGGGAAATTAAAATCCCTCAGAAAGTTCAAATTTTTGGGTGGTTAACAGTGATGGAAAAGATTAAAACTAAGGTAATGCATGGCAAGATGAGATGCTTATCTCCAAATTGTGATAGCTTATGTCCCCTATGTCACAATGCTGACAAAGACTCCAATCACTTGCTCCTTTCTTGCTTAGTGGCATGGAAAATACGGGGCAATATTAGAAATTGGTGGGGTATGGAATGGGTAAGTCCACAAAGTTTAGATAGTCATATGCAATAGTGGTTGAATTTGAAGGTCAAAGCAGTTGAAAGGAAATTATGAGAAGCTCTATTTTTAGCTCTTATTTGGAATATTTGGAATGCCAACAATGACTTAGTTTTTAACAAGGTTAGTATTAACTGGGCTAAGGTAATGGATAATGCGGTGATCAATGCAGTAGTGTGGGTGAAGTTTGAGATTCCAAAGGCTTCATTCTCAATGAGTGATGTTCTGTACTCACTAGATGGGATGAGAAAAATCAGAGGATAAATTACGGAAGTGCTTGAGATAGGTGAATGGTATTGAGCAAGTATGTTAGATTAGGTGGATGGTTTTTTGATGTTATGGTTGTTTCCTCATGAGTCATATTGGTGTTGACTGTTTTAGGAAGGCATTTGTGGTGAGTTTTTTTTGCAGTTTAGGTTTTTGCTTTTGCTGTTTAATCCTATTCCTGGATTTATTACTTCCTTTATCAACAAAATTCTTTTTGCCTTCTTCAAAAAAAAAAAAAAAATCTTTAAAATTCAACTCATTCTATGTATAAAATGAGATTAGGGTTCTAAATACCTCCAATCGTCTCTAGTGAAGAACGTCTAAGAGCATTTGTGAAGTCAAATTAGTGAGAAAAAAACATTTATATCCTTGAAAAAGAGTCACATGAAACTCACAATATTTTTAGCCATCAATTGTACAAACAAAAACTTATGAAAGGGAAATATTGCTACAAATTAAAAGTACAAGGGCTTAATTGTTTCAATTAAAGTACAGTTCTTGAAGTGAGATTCGATATAAAGTATAAAGGGACAAAGTGTAATTTATCCAAAATAATGAAAAAATGTTGAGCTTAGTAGAACACAATAAAACTTAATAGGAAATGTTTCGATGGCTCACAATTTTGCAAGAAAATATGGTGGTGATTTTAATGCATTTCCTGAATATATTTCTTGATATTTCTCCAGAGATTTCGTTTCACTAGGAAACATAATTATAAGTAAATGTATCACCCAACTAGAGTGAAGTTTCTCTCTAACCTAAACTCAACAAAACTATCTAGCCAGAGGCAAGGAGAAGAAGGAGCATTGCAATGCATCATAAGCCATACTTTCAGTTTGATATCAAGCTTTATTAACTTGAGTTCCTCTCATTAATATTTATTTCCACAAAGAAAGGGAAACTAAAAATCACTCATTCTTGAAAATATATTTTAAGTGTGAACTTCGCTTGTTTGATGGCTGGGGTGTGTGCTCTTAAAGGGCTTCTCTTGAATCGGAGCCACATGTCATGGGTTTGGATCTCAGAAGCTTTAAATCCGCGCGGCTTTAGTTATTTTTCCTCGTAAGTGACTAAGTAACCTTTACCCTCACTCAAAAGAACATAAGAAAACTAGGAAAGGAGAGAACACATGAATAAAAAGAGTACTTGAGAACTTGAAACACACCTGAATTACTTAATGATTACAAATGGAAGCTTCACCTCCTATTTATAGGTGGCCACCTTCTCAATAAACGGTTGGGATCAATTTGATCCAATGGTAGGGATGACTCATCCAGAACTCTCCTATAACATATCTAAATATTTACAAGGTTTTCAAGGAAGTTTCCCCCCTTTCTATAATATTCTTTACTAATATCTTGGATATTTACAATGCTTCTTTGAGAAGCCTCCCCCTACGTTCTAGAACCTTCTACTTCATTCTCTTATATTTATACATATGAGGAATATTTTAGAACTCTCTAGGTAATTATAGGACATAATCTACTTCTAGCCTATTCTAGAAGTATCTACAAGCTACCTCCTTGTGTGGAAGATTCTAGAACCTCACAATATTCCATAACCCTCTAGAATGCTTTATAACATTCTAGAACCTTCCTCAATATTCTAGAAACTTCCTTCCTTTTCAAAATATTCTAGACCCTTCTAGAATATTCTAGAATATTTTGAAAACTTCTAGAACCTTCTTAGTATTCTCAGAATTTTTTAGGATGCCCATGTTCAAAATGCTCCGCTATCCATCGCTGTCATTGTGGTATTTGAATGGGCCTCCATTGTGCTCCAATTTGGCAGGCCGTGATACACAGCTTACTTTTATTTTAAGGAAAAAATACAATAAAAAAATTAGTCACACAAATTACAAAATATCTGTAAAGAATGATATAACCGAATGAGAGTTTTTTACTTAAAAAAACACTTATTTTATGATGGCTTTTAATTACAAAAATATCATCCTATGTCATTCTCGTGAGAATTTTTTGTACAAATTTCTGAAAAGAAATTCATTGAATCACAATAATCTCTACATAAAAATTTTTAGTTGTAATATAGCACTATCCTTATCTTAAATGAAACATTCTTAATTTCCAAAGTTCAAGTCCCTGCGTCAAGGATTGGGGAAATGAGCCTTCAATTAACATCATGATCCAAATTAGGGTACTGGAAAGTGAGCAGCGGGGCAGGGACCAGACAAAAGGAGATTTCAACCATGCAATAGATATTTTCATTTTATTGATTGAAGGGTTGACACATTGATTGCACTCCAAAAGTGCAATTATAACACCTTAATTTGCCAATTGTTAGTCTTAGTTTAGGAGTTTATATGCTTCATTAAGTAAATTTTAGTATTAACTAAGTTATTTTTCTTTTTTATAGGTTTTGAGCTTAATGTGAGGGGTTTCAGGTACATTTCGGATGAAAGGAGAATGTGTTTTTCAAGATAATGCTGTCAAGGTACAAGCTGTTAAAGCTGTGGTACAAGCAGTTGAAGCACGCGGAGTTAAAACTTTAGAGGGCCATATCTCCCAAACCAAAAAGGCTATTGAAATCCATAATATATCAATTTCATATAACTTTCAAAATTCTGTCAAAATAAGTTGACCGTACGTACGGTGGCTTATTGTACATATGGTGAAAGCCTACCGTACGCATGGTTTGCCAAATTTTCAAACTTCAGGGTATTCGGGACCGTATGAAGTCCGTACGTACGGTATTTTGGACCGTACGTATGGTCCCGGTGCCCCATTTGCGTATTTTTCAGCTATATTTTCTGCCAATGATGCCATTTTTGGATCTGACTTCATTTTTACGCTAGATTTTCAGTTAGAACGAGATGCAGAGAGAGAAAGTGGGTTTGTTTTGTATGTTCTTGCATTTTCTTGTATTTTCTTAGTTTTTCTTAGCTACCAAACACTATTTTCTTTATCAATTAATAAGCAATTATCAATTCTTCATGCTTTCTTCTATGGAATCAAGTAGCTAGACATCTCTTAGATGTAATTGTACAAATCTACCAAGGTTTTGCAAGGGCTTCAATGGAGCTATATGAATTCCAATGATTTACTCTTTGTTTTCTCTAATTGTTACTTCAATTGAGTTGTAGACATATATAACACTTAGAATCATAATCTAGGTTGGTAATTGCTATGTACAATCTTCTAATTGGTATAGGAATTGCGCAATTGAGGATTTGACTCTAAGATTCCTACAATGAAATAACAATCTACACTCAATTGAACTTGAATTCAAGCGTTTATAGTCGAAATCCTCTGGGTCAAGGTTCCATGGAGTGAACCTTGATTTGAGTTAAACAAAACTCCATTGAAGACCTTGTAGAGATTTGGTAAATTGAAGCAATTGCATCGAAACCCTTTATTACTTAACTTCAATTTAGTATAATTGTGTTCTATTTTGCTTGTAATTAGCATAATTGAGTACTCTACAACATTCCACCACCCAATCAATTTTCGGTCTATTTTTAGTTCAATTTCAATTTGCTAAGCGATTCACTAGTTCATCCCATTTGTTTGGTTGTTTCGGCTTTTGTATTACCTATATTTGGTTGATCCTTTGGGAGAACGATACCGGTGCTTACCGGTTTATACTTCGATCGACACCCGTAAACCTTGCGGGAAGCTCAAGTCAATTGCACATTTGAGAGTGAATCACACATCAGCTAAAATAAAAATGAATTGTTAGGATAAGTTTACTTATAATTTATTAAGCAATAAATGATTTTATGGTTATATATAAGAAATAAATTTAAGGGTAATGCTATATAAATAAAAAAATTCATACAAAATTTATCACCAAATGTGGTTGAATGAGAGACATGTACTTAAAAATAAAATACCCATCATGGTAGTTTTTATTTACAAAAATGTCACCGACACGTTATTTTGGTAGAAATTTCTGTACAAATTTTTTTAAAAGAATAGCCTTTTCTAAATATAAATATAAAATGATATAGTTTTGGTAAAACATTTGATAAGACTTTATTTAGTCAACTATTGCTGGAAGTGAGATTTCCATTTCATTGTAGGAATGAGCCAATTTTTTTGCACATTTTTTGGAGCAAATTAAATTTTTTTCCCCTTTTTTTTGTAATACAAGCAAATTCAAGAATACAAGTAAGAAGCATGCGTAGAGCGCCTCACAGAGTCTCTCAAAATTAACTGAATATTAAATTAATTAAAAAAAACCCATAAATTGTAAGTGGTGAACCAGAATGATATAAGATCCTAAAAAGGAAGGGGATGGTTAGTAGGAGAGTAAGCGGAATAAGGTGAGTTCATGACAAAAGATGGGGTTTCGTGGCTGGCATGGGCCATGGCGGGGGTTCTTGGGGTCACTGGACTTCTTGATCTGGACATTATGGCACTGTGACGGGCCCGTCTCTCACCGCTCCTCCTGGGCCCCTTCTCGGCCCACTTGAGCTCCTGCTGCATCACTACTCTTGGGTAGCTGAACCTCATACAGCACCCCATCCGTCCTGCTCTTTGGATGTACCTGTTTGTTTGTGTATATAACATGCATCCACCAACCACGTGTAGTTAGTAGGGTATTGTGTGTAAGCTAATGTCAGCATTCTACTAACACATTTAGTTGACCTATCCCAAATTCATTTTTCGTTCCTATCCGTCTTAAAGTACAATTTCTATTGAACAGCAGTAGAATTTTTTTGCAGATGTTTACATTTGTGTTGGATGTCTTTGTTTTTGTACAGTATTTTAATTTGCGGGTCCAGTTGGTATTGCCGGCCAATGCATACTAAAAACTACTTTAATAATTCATCTGCGACGCTTTGGGGTGAGTGCCGGCTATCAAGATGTTTGATGCAAGTAATATTATACAAACAGAATTGAAAACAAATATATCATGTTTTAATCGAAGACTAATGATCCCTCTACATGTGATAGTAATAGAAATATTTAAAGGAAAGCTGAATTTAACCTTTGGCTGAATCTTCTCCCCAAGCACTCGATACACTTTCTTCCTTCTGTCATCTCTCCCATCCCTATGCCCACACATTGCCTGCAATAGGCTCTCCCGCATACCTGGACGCATTATAAGTTTTAATCACCTTTATATTCTATTGACCAGCAAGATAATTCCATATATATAAACATGTAAAAGATTGATTATGTTGGATTACAACATAGACTATTGATTAGAAGATTTACTTTTTCTTTTTGTACAAGATTAAAGTGGGTATATATGTGTATATATATAATGTTCATACCAGGCACCGGTGACGGCACATGTAGATATAGTTACTGCAAACAGTGCATATCTTGGAATGAGGAATTCCTGGTCGCCGTCGTCCACCTCCTCCTCCTCCTCCCTGCTGATATTGGCTCATGGAAGCCATACTCACGCCGCTAATGTTACTCATGTCATCATAAGCCATGCTACTCTCCACTGCATGTCTAAACCCTACATCCCTTTTGGGACTATATGCCGTCCTTGCATGGTCTACATGGTGGTTTCCCCCATGAGCATAACGATGGCCTCGGGATGCGTGTGGGCCGTCCCCGCTGATGTGGTTTTGACGATGATTCCTGAACGAATCAACCGGGTGGTGGTGCTGGTGGGTGGATGCCTCTAACCCTCTGCTGAAGTCTAGGCTGGGCATTTTGGTTAGGGGTGAGGTTTCTTCTTTTTTGGGGTTAACTTCTGAAATGGGCTCCAATGGGCCGGACTTTCTCTTCTCCGATGGAGCGGCATTCTGTTTCACTTCTGCTAGGTCTCCGAAAGTGAGGTTCACCGAGTCATCTGGGATACCTAGATACAAATCCTCTAGCTCTCTTCTTGCCTTTGCCAATGTTGCCTTGTGATCTGCCATTGGTACTCAGCTGAAGCTCCTCTTGCTTTGTATTGAGAGAGAGAGAGAGAGAGAGAGGTTCTGCGTGGATTGTTGAAAGTAGGGAGAGAGGAAGATATTATTATTTGTAATGGAATTGGAGACGGTGGTAAAAGGCCAAAAATGCTTGGCCGGTCTTATTTTTCAAGATTCTCTTGCAGAATGGAGGATACAAGATTTCTGAGAAAAATACCTAAAAATTGAAAACGAAGGTTCCTATCTTCTTGAAAATTATTATTAATTCTCCATCCTACTATCACCCAAGGTGGCATAAAATAATATGATAGTAACATTTTTATAATTAAAAGTTATTATAATGGTGTTTTGATTTAAAGTGAATAGCTCATATTTAATACATCATTTTGATAATAGATTATATATGTATTTCTTCAGTTATATAACATTACCCTTTATGTTAGTATAATGAATATAACAATAATCTGTATTTGTCTTAGCCAAACTTGTGTCCTGTGCTACCTAAACCCTAAATGCTTCAATTTAGGGTCCAATAGATATTGGTGTCGTCAAGGCTGAATAATTAAACAAAAACCAATTTTGAGGATAAGCCATCCCTTCAGAGGACATCCAGTGAATTGGGAAGTCCGAATATGAGCCCTTGGAATGTTGGTTTATAAATTGAATCATGGTTCCGGATGACTTACTTACTGCTGACTTTTTTAATTTAATTTAATTGTTATTTTATAATTTTAAATATTTTTAGAACATCAGTAATCTCTCTTTTTGATAGGAAAGCCTGAAGGAAATTCGGGGTCTTGATCACAAATTGGAATACATTTAAAGCTACTTGCTTGGTAGTTGCAATGAATCTTCATTCATTGGATGAAGTTCAGATTGGATCATTGGATATTAGTTGTGTGAAGGGCGGCCATGAACATGATAATAATATTGGAAAACACACTACTTTTTCTCTGAAAGTAACGAAAACTGTAATAAAATGACAACGACAGATTAATACAGCTTTGGCATGACATATTCGAGAATACTTAGAAACACATAACCTTAGCGAGCTCACCGATGAGACAGATTAGTACTAACTTTGCTGCACCAAGCTCGGATAGTATCAACCCAGCCAGATTAAGACAAATCGCCGGCCGGCTTGTTTACCTACTTACAATCAATCTGAAATTCATGGTCAATTCGTTTGACTTGGCTTGATGGGTACGTAGTGTAGAAAGAATTAAGAGGAACAAAGCGTAACCGCTAGGTGATTAAGACAAGAATTGCCTAAAATATCCAGCTTTTGCTTGGGATAGATGCACCCACCATTTGCCTAAATTTACAGCCTCTTGCATCCATGGAGTATGGGTTGTTGATTGTTTAACTTATGTTTTTGGAGTAACCAAGAACATTTACTAGCGCTGTACACGTTTATAGTAGGCTAATACTCACTTTGTAGCTTAGGATTTCCAATTGGGCTGATTGGATCCAAGCGATAGGTTGACCAAGGGCACAAGGTTGGCACCGCATGCAGAGAATCAAGATGACCGACATTCAATGGGAGGTAAAGTGGCTATGGGCCAAGCTGGGCCGAATTCAAATGAGCTTACACCACAAAAGAAGAAATGGTCTGCTAGCCCGAACCTCACCCGGCTTAACATCGGGCCTTAGCTCTAGCATTCGAGCCCCAGCCTAAAAGTAAATAAAGGCCCGAGCTTGTTTACATAGTAAATTTCCGTGCATTGTTTCTACAGCTTGGTGGCATGTGTTTCTAAGTTCCACAAGAGGTCAAGATTTGATCCCACCGTGGCACCCTATTTTTCTTTTTAAAAAGATGATGCCAAATAATAAAGCAATAGTAAACAAAACCATATGTTTTTATGTATATTTGGGCCTGGGCCAAATCCCTACCGCTACAATAATCAGATTGGGTTGAGTGGTTGTCAGGCGGGCAACCAGCCAGTAGTAGATCCAAGAATTTCGTGAAGGGGGCCTAAGTCGGAAAAAAATTTAATGGTATCATTTAGGCCTGTCAACGGTCTGAGTCTAGACCAGATCCGACAAACCTGGATCCGATTCGAATTCGATAAGGCCTAGATCTGATCTAGATTCGATAAGCATCCGATCCGATAAGTATTTCTAGACCTGATTCATTAATAATTGGATCCGGATCTAAGGATCCAATCTGACTTGACAATTAATTTTTTGATGAGGGAATAATTTGTTTATAAAAAAATTAATATTTTAAAAATAAAATTATGACTTATCCAAATTAAATCGGATCGAATCGAGTTCATAATTGGGTCTGGCGGATCCATCCAGATCGAATTCAATGACAATAAGATCACTCGGATTCGGGTTTATCAGATTATCGAATCGGGTCTGGCTTAACAGATTTGGATTTGTCAGATCAAATCCGAATGGGGTTTGGACCAAAACTGATCCATTGACAGACCTAGTACCATTGAACAATTTACCTACTATGCCACTTTAATTTAAACTATGTAGTATGAGACCCATCAAATATAGGCGGTACTTTCTCACTACATTTTTCTTCTTCTAAACTACAAGAACAAGGCAGAATTACTGAATTTGGAAGTGCAAAGGTAAATTACTTCGATTTTGGAGGGGCAATACAATTATTTTATTATGAATACTTAAAAGTATATAGGGTCTAAAGAAAATTTTTAAAACTTTTGGGGGTTTATACAACTAATTTATCATAAATACTAAAAAATATATAAAATATAAGGTAATTTTTTAAAACTTAACAGTCCCCCACTTGTCCCCTTGCTGTCCGCCACTGCAAACAACCCTAGTGAGAGGTGAGTATTGGAATGGGATATGATCATTCAAATAGTTTTTAGGGGTTTAGAAATTTTAGGGTGAGCTTTGATATGATATCAAGTGAGTAGGCACCTAAAAAATACAAAACTTTAGCATACACAAAAGAAAATTTTCTATAAGGATTGTCCAGTGGTCAATTGACCCCTATGCCAAGTATGAAATTTCAAGTTTGAATATTTTTCATGCCCCCTTGTGGCCAATCATCTTTCGCAATGCATAAATTTTATATGGTTGCCTAGACAGTGCCCTTCACAAGCTAAAGGGAGTAGTCCGACAAAGGACCAAAAAAAAACATTTCTTTTATGAAAGGATGTGATCCATTAAAAGGGTGCAACTAAGGGAAACTACCTATTGAATGGGTGCAACCAAAATACAAGAAGAGCTCTACAAGGAGTAGAGTTTCACCGCTTCATATGTGCATTAGAAAGTTAGACCATCTAAATGATTGAAGATTGAAATTTTTGTATTTTTTGTGCTTTTTTTCCCCCGGTGAGGTTCCTTTCATTTCAATGAAAAATACCTTCATCCAACATTCACTTAATTTGATCCTGCAAAAATTCATCACATTGTTCATACAATGGATAACTTATATACGTTCAAGATGTTTATATTTTGAATGAGCTGTACCATAACGAAAGCATAATGCTTTTATTCAAAAATTTGTCTGTATTTAATGCTTATTTAATGTAGAACCGTCGTATTTATTTCTCCTTAATGATTATTTGGAAAGACTATTAATTTTTTCTTTAAAGAATAATGCTAGTCATTACCTTTTTTATTGAATTTTCATTATGAATAGATACAAGGCGATGGAGTTCACATTATCTAATATATGTGAAACTCACTTACTTTGCGTCTATCTATAATGAAAATTTGATAAAAAAAAAAGAAAGCTGATAACTGTAGCATTCAGCTTTTCTTTTAAATTGAAAAGAAAAAAAAATTTAAGGCAAAAGGATGGCAAAACAACAACACTTCCTAACAAATGCCATTAAAAGGCGTACAGAGCTATTCCATAGTTGGCATTGAATACAATGGATAGCAAATAAAGACATGGCAACAAGATAAAGATTCTTAACAAGTGTCATTTAGAGAGTTCGACAGCTAAATCATCTCTTATCTCTATAAAGGATCATTACCATTGCCATTGATCCCACAGCCATAGCAATAACACTCATGGGTTTCTTCACAATGCCCACAAGCTTTCCTTCATGGCTTCCCACAGTCATCTTCCTAATCCTTCCTGTTCTTTACAGGCTGTTTTTTCTTCTGAAACAGAAGAAAAATGGAGAAACCAAACTTCCTCCAAGCCCTACAAAGCTTCCAATCATAGGCAACCTGCACCAACTCGGT
Source organism: Euryodendron excelsum (assembly GCA_033060915.1). Lineage (NCBI taxonomy): Eukaryota > Viridiplantae > Streptophyta > Magnoliopsida > Ericales > Pentaphylacaceae > Euryodendron > Euryodendron excelsum. The sequence goes on along the minus strand of CM065380.1, from coordinate 10,210,433 downwards.
GAGATTCCACACTACTCACTGTGGAAGCTATCACACAAATATGGCCCCATCATGCTTCTGCAACTGGGTCGAGTCCCAACCCTCGTGGTCTCAACCCCAGAGCTAGCCAAAGAGGTTTTAAGAACTCATGACCTCGATTGTTGCACTAGGCCTCTCTCCCGTGGCCAAAGAAAATTGTCTTACAATTTCTTAGACTTAGCCTTCTCTCCTTATGGAGAATACTGGAGAGAGATGCGTAAGCTTTGTGTGATAGAGCTCTTCACCAGCAAAAGGGTTCAGTCATTTTGGTACGTCAGAGAAGCCGAGGTTGCTCACTTGGTTAGCACCATAGCCAATTCTTCTCCCAACCCGGTCGATTTAAGTGACTTGATATTTTCTCTTACCAACAATGTTATAGGGAAAATAGCCTTTGGGACAAGCCACAGAGGGAACCAATTCGAGTATGGTAAGTTGAAGGATATTATTGACGATGCCATGACCTTGCTAAGTGGTTTCTCGGCGTCGGATTTTTTTCCGGCCATCGGGTCAGTCCTCGACGCCGTGACAGGGCTCCAGGGGAAGCTTGATAGATGCTTTCGGAATCTTGATACTTTCTTTGAGAAGGTACTCGAAGAGCATCTTGATCCTGCTAGGCCGAAACCTCAGCACGAAGACATCACCGATGTCATGCTTGGCTTGGCTACGGATCGAACGACTGTTATCCATCTTGCCAAAGACCATATGAAGGCGATCCTCCTGGTAAGGCATTTCTGGATTTTCTACCTTTTATTTATTTATTTCCTACCGTGCTCACTTTCCTCTTCCCCGTTAAAAAAAAATATATATTTATTGGGTAGAATTTAATATTGATACAGTGACGGTGTAATTTTTTTTTTTTATACAAATGAAATATCAAAATATGACATTTATCTTTTAAAATTTAAGTTTAATGTAAAAAAAATATTTATGGACATGTGTCGAATTTTAGTGTCCATTTGTGTAAAACAATTGGACACCGTCAGCATATTAAAATCACACTCTTAAAATTATTAGCCATTCATATTAATTTTATTGAAAATGCTAGTCTGCTAGAAAATTTATATAGAAAAATCATTAATGGGGTAATTGCATTTTTGTAATTAAAAATCATCTGAATAGGTATTTTGTTTTAGAAGGGAAAGATTTGGATAAGACTATACAATCACAAAATTTATATAGAAGGATGTGGTTACATAAACGCTTTTCACTTTAAACAAAACACTAGCTTTTAATTACAAAATTATTATTCCTATATCATTCTAGTAGGATTTTTCGTATAAATTTTCTTGAAGAATAACATTTTTCGAGAGATTCTTATTTAACCACATCATTCTATATCAATTTTTTAAACGTATAGCATTTCCTTATTTAATCCGTAGCATAAGCTTTGAGGGATATGTCTTCTTTTCATAACGTGAAAGGCAATGTCTTAAAAACCGGACTGTTGAGTGAATCAGAAAAGAGATCGGGTCACCGGTCATTGGTTTAACTGTCGGGTCAATCGTTATTGACCCATAGTGTCATAATTATGTCATTAATTTATTTATTAATAATAATAAAAGGTATTTTATTTTTTTACACTAATTTTGATACTTAAAATTTAAAATTTTGAAATTAAAACATAAAATTTTGCATTGAAAATAGGCCGGACGGTCCAATAATCAATTTTAGTGACTGGATCACGGTTTAACCGCGATTTTTACTGAATTTGACCGGTTTTTTTAATCAAAATAAATTTAGAAGACTGATCGGACCGTTGCTTGGTCCGATTTTTAATTTTTTCGGTTCAACCGGCCAATCCGATCTGGATTTCAAAATAGTGCTGAAAGGTTCAACAGGACATGATGGGTTTTGCGGCCGTTTATCTGTGTCTACCAGTATTGCAAGAACAAATTAGGTCTCAACCTCCAAACTTAACCAAAAGTGAATTTCCACATTTCAGGATATATTTCTGGGAGCAGTGGACACCAGTTCTGTTACAATGATCTGGGCGATGGCCGAGCTTGCCAAGAGCCCTAGAGCCATGAAAAAGGTTCAAGCTGAAATCAGAAGCTGCATGGGAAGAAAACCAAAGGTGGATGAAACTGAGCTAGACAAGCTCAAATATCTGAAACTGGTGGTGAAGGAGACTCTCAGGCTGCACCCTCCTGCCTCACTCTTAATCCCTCATGAAACAATAAGGCAGTGCAAGATTGGTGGCTATGACATCTGCCCCAAAACAAGGGTCCTAGTAAATGCATGGGCAATTGGGAGAGACCCTAAAATTTGGAAGAACCCAGAAGAGTTCATCCCAGAGAGGTTTCAGGACAGTGCCATTGATTTCAAAGGGCATCATTTTGAGTACCTTCCGTTCGGGTCTGGCAGGAGGATGTGCCCTGGCATGACAATGGCTACCACTTCAGTGGAGTTTACTGTTGCAAACTTACTGCACTGTTTTGATTGGAAACTGCCTAATGGGATGGAGGAGGAGGACCTCAACATGGATGAAGAGTTTGGACTGAATATCAGGAAGAAGGTGCCTCTGCAACTTGTGCCTGTCAAGTACAATTGGGAGGACTACACATGCTAGAGGGGGACTTGCTTTTGGCTTATAAATAAGTTTTATATGTAGTTTCCATCCTGAAGTTTCTTTCTGTAATGCTTTTGGCTTTTATAAATAATGAAGATCCTTCTGCTGTTTGAAGTTTGCTCAAGATGATTTGATTTGATTTTCTTCTATGGTGAAAGAACCAATTTGAGTTGTTAGAGTTGGCTTTCCAACAAAAGATCAAATTTATTAAATTTAGCCAATTAGTAAGACGGGCATGGCTATCAGATTGGCTGTCTCTATGCTATCTGCTGCTTCATTTTGGGCAGTTTTAGGGTTATGCTATCTGAAAACCTCGTCTGTTTCAAGAACACAAAAAAAAGAAGAGAACTTTCAACAACTTGATCAAGTTTTGGGTACATTTTTATTAAAGATGCTTTTTATTCAATTCATATTAATATATAGACCTCTCATATTATATATCTATTGCTACTAGTCCTTATTCAAAAGTAGTTTTCTTGCAACGATCTTCATTTGATATTATCTATTGCTACTCGTCATAATTGAGGTTTGAAAAATTTTTATATAGAAAACTCCACCAATATTTGTGAAATTATGACTAAAATAGTAGGTGTATTTGTTTGAAATGAAAGGATCACAAATAACCGCATCATTTTGTATAAATTCTATATAAAAGTTATTTTTATGTAGGCCTCGGCCACCTTTTTCCCCTTTTTGTTATTACTATTGGTGACCTTTGTGTGTGTAGTTTTGCCCTTCTTATTAGAAATTAACTCCGGCCAAGCTCATGGTCATATTAGCCTAACACTAAGTCAGCCAATGCTAAACACTCGTTTATGTGAAGGCTCGTGATGCTTGATCTGAGCTTAAGCATACTGCTTCACAGTTCACACCTAACGAGCCGAGCTTGAATAACCAAATACTCGACGCAATTTGGCTCGTTTACAGACTTAATCCTTCTAAAGATGACATTTCTGGTGGCGAGTAACATCTAATGCTCTTACAATCAAAATAGAACCGCTATATGCATTTGTAAGAGTGTAAAATCCCCGCATGCCCCATTTGTTTGGCACTTTTAAGAGCTCGAAATTTTTTCGTCAGTTATGGTTAAGCCTGTTTGAAACTTGAAGAAAGAGAAGAAAAATAATAATTTTCTCTCCCTTCTCTGCTTGGTTTCTAACTTGAGAGGAAAGGAAAAGCTAATTATTCTTAAAAAAGAAAATTCAAATCATTTTTCTTACCATTTCTCTCCCTTTCCCTTTTCCTTCCACAAGTTCCAAATGACACGCATTTGGTTAGGATGTGGTCTTGAGTTGTAAAGTCGAGCCTTTTTCCATCTCTTAGGATATGAAATGGACTCAAAGATCTACTGGAAGGTATTCAACACCAAAAGGACACTGCTAAGATTTGAAGCAAGTTGCTTTAGGGCAAGAAATTAATGGAGTGTTATTTTAAAGCGATAGCATTTTTGTTTTTTTCATATTGATTTGAGCTAGCTTCTCAAGGATGATAAAAATTTGCAAAAGCCAATCAATGTTGAAATTTTCAAAACAAAATAATTTTCATTTTTACAAAATTTTTGTACGAAAAATTTTATTAGAATAATGTGACAATGTCATTTTTAAAATTTTAAACTAAACTAATAGATATTTTAACTTAAAATGAAAGGACAACAAGCCGTCCTATTTCCATATGTGAATTAGACTTTATGATAACACGCATCAAATTTAACAGATTTGCAAATCCAACAAAATCTTACAGCATCAGCCAGTGACCAAAATTTGCCTTTTTTCTTATTATGTTGGTCTGAGCTTCTCAAGGATGATAAAAGTTTGCGAAAGCTAACTCAATGTTGGAAATTTTCAAAATAATATAATTCTTTTATTACATGATTTTTGTGTATCAAATTTCACCCAAATAATGTGATAGTGTTATTTTTTAAATTTTGAATCAAAATAGTATGTGTATTGGTCTAAAATGAAAGAATCACAAACAACTATATCTTTTTATATGTAAATTTTATACAAAAATTCTATTTGTATAGCATTATTTGTGACTTAACTGAACAACTTGTGGTTTAGCTGTGATTATCAATATGTTAAAGATCAATCCCTTAAAGTAGGCCTTACCAACTTTTACCCTTTTTGTTATTACCATTGCTGATTTTTTTGGCTTGTTGACAAAATAATTCAAAAGATCTATCATACCTTGATAGAGGGAGAAACCCATCCCTCTCTTTATTTTTTAACGCATGTCGCCACTCGAGGGTAGGGAGACGTAAAAAAGGGATCGTATCAAATCAGTGGCAGCTTTAAAATTTTTTGTTAATGGATCACCAATAAATTTAAACAGTAACTCTGAAATTATAAACAAAAAAAAGGTAAAATACATTTTGTGTCATCGTACTTTATACGAAATTTCACTTGAGTAACTATATTTTTAATTGTAACAATTAAAATATGTAGTTTTAATTTGTTGTAATGTTACCTTTTTGTAATTTTTTTTTTATACAATTGATGACCAAAAGTTATGCGTGTTTCACGTAGCCCTTTCTGAATAATAAAAATATATTCTCACACTAAATGATGTTATGTTATCACAATCATTTAGATTATAAATTTTTTTACAGTAATTTTTCACTAATTCTTGATAAACTTTTTAAAGTTATTATATGTATAAAACAAAATTAGGATTGCAAAATACCTCCAAATCATCTGAAGTGAGGGAGGGTTGAAGGCGTTTGGTGTTAAAATGATACGAGAATACATTTTTATTCTTGAAAAAAAGTCACGTGAGATGCATATAGCCTTTGGTAGTCAATTGCCCTAACAGAAGTTCACAGGAGGGTTACGTTGCAACAAATTAAAAGTATAGGAATTTAATTGTTACAATTAAAAGTGTAGATTCTCAAGTGATATTTGGTGTAAAGTACAAGGGTGCAAAATATATTTCACTCATAAAAAAATCTTAATATGTTGATGCTATTAATTTTAACTCCAAAAAATATACAAATATATATACTTCTATAATTATTATCGATAAAGTTTCATATTTTAGAATCATAATATAACAACCTTATTGTCTAATATTTAATATGTCATTTTCTATGTATGTTCCATACAATCATTCATTTACTTATCTCTTATTTTGATAATGCAATGAATTATTTAAGAATTTTATTGTTAAAAAAACTCTTTCTACTATTACAATAACGATCGATAAAATCAATGTTACATTTAGGAACAAATGGGTATTTTGCAACAAATAAAAAAGTGGTGATATTTTCATAATCTACTCAGTCCCAAACTCCATCTTCTGCTATAAACATTATATTAGTGCACTTTATTATTATTAATACCACTCAATATATTTCTAGCTGTTATATCATATCAAATAATTCTGTTCATATATTTTTGTTTTTGGTCATCATTCTGTTCATATATTTGAATTGAAATATCTATATAATAAAACATAATTTTTTAAAAATGTCTTCTTCACATTTATATTTGATGGCTCAAATTCAATTTTTTATTGTATTCAATGGTTGAAATCAGTTGAACCTTTTGTCCCAAACCCAAATCCCACCTAAATAAGTCATATGGTTCCCATGACTTATAAAAATCTGCTAAAGCTTTTTTATTGTTGTCTGAGCAGTTTTTCACATTTATGTGGGTCCCATGCTTTTTTACATTTACATTCAAATGTTGTGGCGTTTTTTTCACATTCAATTTATCAAAAGTTAAATAAAATATTTTGTTGAAGGTGCCGTAGACACGAATCATATCTAGTCCATTCATATCTGGACATTGAACAATCACAAGTTACATATTTTATATTGAACTTGTCATGTTTACAAAGATAATGTCTCGTTTTATATAAAATAAAATATTACCTTGTTATAATACAGTGAAGTGAATTTATTCAGTAAAATCATGTGTGTCATGAGTGAAGGTCAATGAAAAGCAGTGCTTAAGCAATAAAAACATTATTTTTTAAAAGTTTAATGGGAATTGCCCCACGTCATAATGGGTAAATCATTTTATTTATTTATTTTTGAATTGGTAAATTCTTTATTTTTTTGTCAGACCAATGGATTTAAATTGTTGATCAAATTATTTTAAAAAAAAATTCTAATAATCTAACCTACTATAATAACGTCTTGGACTTGGTCTTACTTCACTGAGAAATTCTATTTGCACGCGTCTCTTTTATATAATGTAGTGAGCCAGTCACTGAATGAGATCTTTATATATTGTATTGTAATCAATTAGGAATGGGGAAGGTATAAGAAAAGCAAAATTATAAACAAATGATGTAAGATTCTTTAGCGACTATTGTTTTACTTTTGGTCAGAAAAGATAGAATATCAGAACCACTGCAGGGTTCCCAATTCATCAAATCAACCAATGAAAAGAGGATATAGTAGGTGTGGGTTAAATATTCACGGCCTAACTCATTTGGTTAGCCCCAATCAGACGCAATCCAAATTAATATCAAAGCTGGTTTGGTCTAGTGTGTCGACCTGCTGCTGATCAAGGCTCAAACCTACGAGAAGTAAGCCCAAATCGCTAGCGGTCTCAGAGCATTTAATGCGGAGTCGACCTATATTAAATGCGCGAGCGACTCTCCACGCAACGTTGACTTGCACATCCAATCAATCGAATTATAATGTGACGATAAGGCAGAACCTGCATTCGGTCAGTTGGCGGCGAATGATGAAGTCTACACAGTAGGTCATGATGACCATCTAGTAGACCAAAGGCAAAACACTCTATCGATTACACTATAAATACCGAAACCCTTGCAAGCAAGGTATGGACAATTAATTTCAAGTATGCACTACCTTTTTTCATCCTATTCTCGATTAAGCTTGCTAACTTAATCATCGGAATGTGATCGGCCCATTGAGGGTCGACCCATTTTAACTTCTTTTTCCTTTTTGTAGTGCATTTGGGCTCATTGATGATGGCTCGAGTGATTGGCCAGGCCTTCTCGAAAAATTCCTCTTACAATTGCCGCCCTCTGTGGGAAGGTCAAGATAACCATGAGCACCGACGCCCAAAGGGGAAGAGGAGAAAACCACGATGAACGCAGAAATGAGGCTTCCTCTAGCAGACATCACACCGATTCGGCATACTGCCGATCTACCCTAGCAGATCACCGCAGAGCTCGAATGATGAGGTCAGAAATACGGACTCCTGCTGGAAGCCACCACGAAGCACAAGATGGATTGCAAAGAAACCCAAACTACATCAGGGAGCCAAATCTCCACAGAAACCTCCATCGAGACCTTGCCTCTTTGCCCTCTATTGGATGCGTCCCAAGCGACCATTCGCTCTGCTTTGCTGAAAGGGAGCTTTGGCAACGCGGCGAAGAGATTACCTACCTTACCTCTCAAGTTCGGGCCATGAAGGAGGCAATCTTTGGAAGAGAAAGGCGCGGCAGGGAAAGGTCCCCAGACCATGAAAGAATTATAAGGAGTCGGGGCACCAGAAGTAGAGACTCTCCAGCGGGACGAGTGAGAGGAAGCTACACCTCTAGCATCGGACGCTCTGATGACAGGCGAGTAGATTGGCGCCAAAGAAAGAGCCAGACTCTGCCGAATGAACCTCAGGCGGAGGATGGCTGGCAAAAGAAAGAATGGGAAAAGTGGTTCAACGAGAAGCTAGAGGACAAGAAGCAACCTACCAAAGACCGCATTACCCATGACCTGATAAAGAAGGCCCTAGACCAAATTGCATCCACACCATTCACAGAGGAGATTGAGTCCCTCCAATCTCCTTAAAAGTAAACACCACCGAAGTTCACTCCATATGATTGAAAGGTTGACCTAATCGGTCATGTTCGGCACTATAAGTAAATGATGGCGTTATGGAGCGAAGACCAATCACTGATGTGCCAAATCTTTCCCTCTAGTTTGGGGGACGTAGCTTTACGTTAGTTCAACAAGTTGCCATCCGAATTAGTGTCAAACTGGAGGCAACTTGTCAAGCTTTTCACTGCATGCTTCATAGCCAACAGCATGCAACCTAAGGAAGTCAATTTTCTATTAACCTTATAAAAGGGCGAGGGAAAAGGATTGCGGGCATACGCAAGGCGCTATTGGGAGGCCTACAACGAGTCGACGAATGCAGCGAGTAGCTGGTTGTGACCCAATTCAAGATTGGCTTGCCCAGAGAGCACCATTTGCAACAGTCCTTAATGAATAAGTCGGCCCACACCGTGCATGAATTGATGTGCAAAATCGAGCGATATGCCCGATTGGACGAAGATGTGCCTCAGCCAATCTCGAAAAATGTCAGTATTGTTGCCAAAAAGACAAATAAAAGAGATGCTAGAAAGCCTCGTCGAGAAGACAACAACAACCGAGACAGGAAGGCGAATGATGGGGTCTACACAGTTTTTAAAGATCCCATCTACAAAATCTTGCCCCAGATTCGTGACAAGCCTTTTTTCAAGTGGCACCCGAAGCTAGGAGGAGACCCGGCGTCCCAAAACTAAAAGAGATTCTGCTCCTATCATCGAGAGAAGGGGCATCAGACAGAGCAGTGCCGGTATCTCAAAAACCATTTAGAGAACTTAGCTAAAGCTGGTCATCTCGACCAGTATATTGATCGGGAAAAGATGAAGCGGGAGGCCGAGCAGCCACGGCAAGAAGTTGTCCCACAAAAGGAGAATGAAGCAAGACCAGTTCAGGTGATCAACGTGCTGTACAGTTCAGTTGAATCAGAGACCGTGGATCCGCACCGATACCTAGTTGAGATACAGAAAGCTGCACATCTAAGGGAGGTAATGCAAGTATAACCTCCATCCAAAAAGGTTAAGGTCAGCAGCAATGCTGCATCCATAACCTTCACTGATGAAGACCTCGTGGGAGTGCAAACCCCTCACAATGATGCCCTGGTTGTGATGTTGAGAATGGTGGACTGCGACGTGAAAAGGTTGCTCATCGTCCAAGGAAGTTCTTTCGAAGTCATGTATTACAGCCTATTTGAAAAATTGGAGCTCAAAGAGTCTGATCTTTAGCCATCTCTCAACCCACTGGTTGGGTTCAGCTCGAACCCAGTCTGGCCTCTGGGGAAGGTAACAATTCCTGTGACAGTCGGGGGAATTACGTTGCAGACAGAGTTCCTGGTAATCAATATGCCTTCCCCCTATAATGTGATTATGGGACGTACCTGGTTGCACCTCATGAAGGCTATCCCATCATCTTACCATCACCTAATCAGATTCTTTGTCTCCGGTGGAGTGGGAGAAATAAGGGGAGACCAAGTGGCCACCAAACAATGCTTCCTAATGGCACACACAACAAAGGTAAAAGCTGATAAGATACAAACGATGTAGGATAGACGCCAGAGAATAAAGCTGTTGAAGAATTAAAAAAGATACACATCGATGGACAGGATGATAAGTACTTTGTCATCGGCACGTTCTTGTCCAAAATTAAGGAGAACTCTCTGATCGAGTTGTTGACAAATTATCTTGAGGTGTTCGCTTGGACTCCTTACGATATGTCAGGGATTAATGTCGAGATTGCCTACCATAGACTGAATGTCGACCCAAAGTGCCGACCTGTGGTCCAAAAGGGGAGAAGGGCGGCAACATAGTATATAAACACCATTATTGAAGAAACCGAAAAGCTCTTGGAAGTCGGGGTAATTTGAAAGGTTCAGTACCCAAGCTGGCTTTTGAACACTGTGGTGGTAAAAAAGAAGGACGACAAGTGGAGGGTCTGCGTTGACTTCATTGATCTTAACAAAGCATGCCCCAAGGACCCATTCCTGCTTCCCAAGATAGACCAACTCGTAGATGCAACATCCAGCTCCGGGAGAATGACCTTCTTGGATGCATACCGAGGGTACCACCAGATTCCTCTGCATCTAGATGACCAGGAGAAGACGACCTTCATTACTACAAGGGGTATCTTCTGCTACAAAGTAATGCCATTTGGTATGAAGAACGCCAGGGCCACTTACTAGCGATTGGTCACCAAAATGTTCAAAGATCATATCGGCAACACTGTGGAGGTCTACATCGACGACATAGTGGTGAAAAGCAAAGTTGGCAGCTCACCTTTGGAGGATCTGAGAGGAGTGCTCAGCATCTTAAAGCAATACAAAATGAGGCCAAACATCTTTAAGTGTGTGTTCGGAGTCAGTTCAGAGAAATTCTTGGGGTTCTTGGTCACACATTGGGGAATCGAAGTAGATCTGCGACAAATCAATGCAATCCAGGGCATTCAAGCCCCTAAGAATGCCAAAGAAGTACAAAAGTTGACTGGAATGGCGGCAACACTTAACCGATTATTAGCTGATCTTCGGATAAGTACCGACCATTCTTCTAGCTTCTCAAAAAGCAGGAACAATTCAAATGGACTCCGAAATGTGATCAAGCCCTTGGTGATCTGAAGAAGTACTTAACCCAGCCATCCCTATTTTCCACCCCACTCAAGCATGAAGAACTTTTTCTTTACCTAGCATTGTTGGAGCATGCAGTCAGTGTCGTACTACTCCAACAACAAGATCGGTAACAAATGACGGTCTATTATGTCAATAAAACACTCTTGGGGCCAGAAAGTAGATACTTACTACTGAAGAAATTAGCACTTGCACTAGTAGTGCATCTCGTAAATTGATGCATTATTTCAGAGCTCACACCATCAACGTCTTCACAGACCATCAGCTTAAACCACTCCTTAGAAGGGCCGACTTCTCTAGAAGATTGGTAAAGTGGCCCGTTGAACTAGGAGAACTTGACATCAAGTTCCACCCAAGATCGGTAATGAAAGATCAGGTACTCGCTGACTTTATTGCTGAATTTTCTGTTAAACTACCAGCAAAGGCCAACCCCCCCCCCCCCACACACACACACACCTCCTGCTCAACAACATGATGACCTCCTCCTTGACTTTTGAAAAAACGCTGATCATTGGAAACTCTACGTCAACAGAGCATCCAATGACTAGGAGGCAAGATCGGACATAGAGCTCATTACACCAGATGGTTTGGCCATTGAAAAAGCTATCAAACTTGAATTCACAGCCTCAAATAATGAATCTGAATACGAGGCCCTGCTCACTGGATTGCGTCGAGCCATTAGACTAAAAATTGTCGAGATCATCATCTATTCTGACTCCCAGTTAGTACTTAATCAAATCAAGGGAGAATACACAGTAAAAAATGACCGAATGATGCAGTACCTAGCAAAAGCGAAGGAATTGCTAACCAAGTTTGACAAATACAAACTTCTTCAAATCATCCGTGACAATAACTCTCATACCGATGCCTTGGCTACACTAGCAACAGCCCTAAAGTCATGCTAAAAAAGAACAATCCACACGAAGACCTTAGCCAGACCAAGCGTATTTCATAAGGAAGAACAAGCTTTGGCTATAGAACAGTTGGGACCATCATGGATGGATTCAATTATCTCATATCTCGACAAAGACGAGCTGTCAGAGGACAAGAATAAAGCTAGACGAATCAAATACAAAGCTCTCAGATATTGGCTATCACAAACCAAGGAACTCTACTGACGATCTTTCACTGTTCCCTACTTGCACTGTGTTCACCAGAAAAATGCAGGACATCTTGTTTGAGCTCCATGAAGGGATTTGTGGAAGTCATGTCGGTGGGAGATCTGTGGCTTACCGAGCTATCTCACAAGGTTACTAGTGGCCTTATATGCAAAAAGATGCGGTCCAGTATGTGCTAAAGTGTGAAAAGTGTCAAAGGCACTCTCCAATCATACATCAACCTGTCGAGGATCTCACAACTACAACCAACCCTTTGCCTTTTGCCCAGTGAGGACTGGATATTGTTGGGCCCCTGCCCCGAGCTCTAGGGAACAAGAGGTTTCTAATTGTGGCAACAGATTACTTCACTAAGTGGGTGGAGGCAGAGCCCTTATCAACCATTAGAGAGATCGACGCCAAACGATTTGCCTGGAGAAACATAGTGATAAGGTTTGACGTACCTCGGGCAATTGTCTCAGATAACGACACCCAATTTGATGGCAACAAGTTCAGATCATTCTGCGAGGAACTCAGGATCAAAAATTACTATTCAACACCAACCTACCCACAGTGCAAAGAGTAGACCGAAATTTCAAACAAGACTATGCTGAACAGGATCAAAAAGCAGCTGGAAAGGGCTAAAGAAAAATGAGTAGAGGAACTACCCAACGTCCTATGGTCCTACATAACCACCCCAAGGAGGTCTACTGGCGAAACCCCCTTTTCTTTGGCTTACGAGGTAGAAGCAGTTATACCCTTGGAGGTGGGGCTACCAACAATCAGATTGGCAGCATTCAATATTGGACTTAACAACCAAACTCTTGCTAGAGATATGGATCTTGTCAAAGAAAATAGAGAAACTGCCTTGATCAAACTCATCGGATATCAGCAATAGTTAAGTCGCTGTTAGAACAAACGGGCTCGTCCAAGAATGTTTGTACTGGAAGACTTAGTTCTACGAAGGGTATTAGGGGCAACAAAGAATCTAGTAGATAAAAAGCTTGGCCTCAACTGAGAGGGTCCTTACCGCGTGGCATCCCAAGTCGATGTGGGGGCATATCGACTGGAATCTGTCGAAGATGGGAAATAGTTATCCCAACCTTAGAATGCCAACAACTTGAAAAAGTTTTACCAGTAGAAGTGGACTCCCATATGATGTAACAACTCAACAAATGTTTAGTCTTCAAAAGCTTTATGAGATCAAGAAAATACGAAGTTGTTCAAGCAAATCTACTCAAAGCACTAAAGAAAGACTAAATCGAAAAAGCAAGTGTAAAAACTTGGTCTTGTCCAAATTGGATAGATCGGCCAATGAAGGTCACAAAAACCAAGTGTCAAATTTGGTCATGTCCAAATTGGACAGATCGGCCAATGAAGGTTACAAAAACCAAGTGTCAAAACTTGGTCCTGTCCAAATTGGACAGGTCGGCCAATGAAGGTCACAAAAATCAAGTGTCAAAACTTGGTCCTGTCCAAGTTGTACAGGTTGACCAACGAAAGTCACAAAAATCAAGTGTTAAAACTTGGTCCTGTCTAAGTTGGACAGGTCGATCAATGAAGGTCACAAAAAACCAAGTGTAAAAACTTGGTCCTATCCAAGTTAGACAAGTCGGATAGAGAAGGTCATAAAAACCAAGTGTAAAAACTTGGTCCTGTTGAAGTTGGACAGGTCGGCCAAAAAACAGGGATCGAGTTAAAACTCCTTCCTAGATAGAACAGGCCAAAGGTTTATTCGCAAACACAAGTCTGGTTTCAAACTTGGTCCTACTTAACTCAAGCAAATTGGAAGTTTTATAAACTCTGATTAGTCAGAGTCAAAAGTAATACCAACACATAAGCAAAAGAGGATTTTCATTAAAATTGAATGGAGTTGGTTACAAAAAGGAATAAAAAAACGGAAGAACTACAACCCTACTTCTTAGTCTCCTCAGCCAACTTCTTCCCCAACTGAACAGAAGGCTCCACCAAGTTATTCTCGGCCTCCTCTATAACCTTAGATGATTCGGCAGTAGCCTTTTCCATTTCAGCAGTAGCCTTTAGGGCAAGTTGTCTCATATGCTTAGCATTGGCCATCACCTTTTTTGGATCGATAACGCCCTCCTTAGTGGTGTCAAAGTAGTCGAGGCATAAGCGCTAAACGTCGGAGGACTTATCCATGTTAGTGAAGATAAGGGCACCATTCCAGCCCTCTTGAAAGATGCTCCGACTCAAATCCGTCATATGAAGGGCTAGATCCTTGGCTGCCTTTTCTTCACCTCTCTTCATGATGACCTCTTCTTCCGCTTTTAACTTGGCTACTTCGGTTTGGAGAGCTTCGATCTCTGACTTGGCTTTGTATAGCTCGACGGAATGCATATCGTTTTGTTTCTGAAAGTCAACTACCTCCCTGTCTCTCTTCTCGTAGCCTGCCTTCACCAACGTCAGTTCGACAATGGCCTGCTCAACCTCTTTCCTAAAAGTGATTCAATCCTTGTTAGCATTGATCCACTCATTCTTCAGGCCGCTGTAAGCACCACATTTTTGCCCGCTCGGCAATCTCCGGCCCGACCGGGCTCAGTTTCAAGCATCTCAACACATGCAGGCTCAAGATGAGCCTTTCAATCTCCAATCCAACTAATTGGTCACTTCTCGGGCCCACAAAGGCCCGCAAGAGCCATAAGCACCATTATTCCAGGCAGCTTTCCGGACCGGGCGGTCCCGGAAACCAACGCCATCCAGGTAGCTTCCTGGGATCGAGTGATCTCGGGGACTAACACCTCATCAAGTTTTAGATAGTTCACTTCTGTCGCCTGCTAGCCCGCAATGTAGAATGTTCGTCATTTGGTAGCTCTCCGAGACCAAGCGTTCTCAGAAACCAACACCACCCTTACAGGTAGCTTTCTAGGACCAGGCATTCTCAGGAACCAACACCACCCCTATAGGTAGCTCTCTAAAACCGGGCGTTCTTAGAGACCAACACCGCACAGGTAGTTTTCCGAGACCAGGCAGTCTCGGGAACCAACACCTAGGTCAACACTGGCGCCTGCTAGCCCGACTCGGTGAAAAATGACCAAACATGCCCCTTGGGCCTCCAGGCATGTTTTGAGAAAGTTTAAAATCCCTTAAAATGATAAGTCCATCCTTCTAAAATGTTGTTAAATCATTAGGCGTCCCCCGCACGCCATTTGGTCCCAATCTGGTCCGATTCCGGCTCACTCCAGTCAAAACCCCGTTGAACGGTAAAAGACTCTCCCAAAACCATCCCTGAACAACCCTACATGCTTAACATAACACATCTAACCATTCCTAACCATTTCCAACCAACCTTGGCCAAAATGACCATTTTGCCGCTGGCAATCTAAACATGCCTCGAAACAGTACCGGTCCTGGGATTTCGAGCGAAGGGTTTCACCATACACCCTTGTTTAACCCAAGGAGGACCTACGACATTAAATGCACACGACTCGATAAAAATTCCCTGGAGCGTCTCGCAAGCGCTCCATCTAAATTGTCTTTTCTCCCGTTTCCCTAGTTATAATGCACCGTCAACTGACTTGAGAAATACGTAAATCAGGAGATTCTCGAAAGCTCGTTCATAAATCTTTCCATCAATACGGCTTGATTGGATAGATCGCTTCCCGAAGCCCTTCATCGTATGGCTCAAATCCTGTTATTTTTTATAACTCCTGGAGCGTTTAGCGGACGCTCCGCTAAGGTCGATTTTTTCTCCAATTCCCGAATTAAAACACACCGTCAGACAACTTGAGAAATGCGTAAATCTGAGAATTTCTGAAAATATTTTTAGAGTACCCTCCATCGGTACGGTCCTATCGAAGAGGTCGCTTCCCGAAGGCCTCAATCACACGACACGAAAATAGCCACTTTCGAACACCCTCCGAGTGTATCACAGACGCTCTACAAAAGTATCCTTTTATGCACGCTTCTCGAGACGATATCCTATGCTTCCAAACACAATTCAAAACTTTCGAAAACATGAAAGTTCACGAGAAACCCTAAGATAACACCATGGGTACAACCGATTCCTCCAAAACCTTCCCGGTTGGCTCAATTATCGAGGCAAAATTTGGACGAACCTTCCCGGTGATAGAGCGTATGCTACATGCACTCAAATTTTGATCCGATCGACCAAACTTCGATCAACAGTCAAGATTTAACCAGTACACAGGGTGCCACGTGTTATTCTAGCAATGGAACAGTATCTGCACATGTCCTACGTGCACCAGGTCAAATTTTGGCCAGGCGCATGTAATACATGCGCCAGGCCTGTTCCAGAATGTCTATAAATACCAGACCCCCCTTTGCATATTCCAACTCCGATTTCTAATGCGAAATTTTGTTGAAATCACTCCAGAATTGCGAATCTCTATACACACTTCATCCCTCCAACACTTAGGTTAGATTACGTCATCCCCAAGCCTATACACATCACATATAAAGCCTTATACACCATCAAACACTCCCTACCAGCCCTCTGAGCCTTCTTGAAGTCATTCAAGCTCCAATCAAAGCATCATTTGAAAACTACAAGTGTGTTGAAGGCAAAAGGTGGTATCCCTTTTACATTTGCGTCTTCCCCCACTCTTATCTTCTCCCTCTTAGCCTACTTAGGCTATTCTCTATTTTAATTCTAATTTACAACCCCCCATTCTTGCATGCTTGGGACAAGAGGGCTCTTAGATCATGCCTAGAGGAAAGCAAGTGAGAGCCACCGTGTAGGGGGACCTCTCACTAGCCTACTTTGAGATGGTATGGCCTAGGAGCCCCTTGTTTATGTGGTGTAACCTAAAAGACTTGTATGTGATCATGACCCCTTGCATATTACTATTTTGATCATGTCTTGTATGCTTGGCTTCATTTTATGCTTATTGTCATGTTCTATAATGCTTAAATTACCTCTAAACTCCATGTCATTTCCAAGCTCTGCATGTCTTTCAAAAATTGTTCTAAGAGTTGGCTCCTTGAAGTTTAGGATAAGACCTTAGAAATCATGCCTTAGAAAATTCCCTACTAACCCCTTAACTCTTACCTTGGCATCATGACATTTTAACTTGCATAAGGGTTGTTTTTCAATTTTTCAATTTCCAAGGTTTCCATTCTTTTAAGTGTAATGGTTAGAATGGCCCCATAGAACCCTCTCTTGAGTGGTTTTCCTTTTATTTGGCCATAGGAACCCTCTCTTGATGGAATGGTCTCCTACAAAAATGGTTTGCAAACTCTTTTCAAAAAGAGTTATCAAAAACTCATTCCCTCCATCTTTGCATTAAAAATGATGCCTTAAAAAGTTGTTATCACCATGTTAATTTTTAGACCCCTACACTCTTGTCAAGATTATGGTTATAATGGCCATGAGGAAGCCTTTCTTGGAATGGTCTCCAATCACCAACCATATAAACCATACTCTTGGCTAGAGTCAAAATTTTCATGGAAATGATCTTCAAAAGGGTTGTCCACCAAAGTCCATTGCATAACATGTTTTGTTTTTCATAACTCTTTCCAAAAAGTGCATTAAACCAACTTTCAAAACCATTTTTCAATCCAACCCTAGGTTAACTTGACCCTAGTTGCCAACCCTAGGTTAACTTGACCCTAGTTGACCAACCCTGTGTTAACTTGACCTTAGTTTACCAACCCTAGGTTAACTTGACCCTAGTTGACCAACCTTAGGTTAACTTGACCCTAGTTGACCAACCCTAGGTTAACCTAACCCTAGGTCATCCTAACCTTAGGTTAACCCTACCCTAGTTTTCTAACCCTAGGTCACCATAGGTTGTCTTAACCCTAGGTCAAACCAACCCAAGTTAGTAAACCTTAGGTCACCTCTAACCCTAGGCCAACCCAACCTAGGTTAGTACACTTCAAGGTTCTAACTCTTGAACCCTTTTCTAAATAATCATTCTTTTTTCAAACTATTCTCATAACCTATTTTTTCAAAACCCTCTACTCTCATGATTTCAAAAAACCAACTCCATAAACTCTTCAAATGTCCTTACACTCCATCTTCAAGACATTTTCAAAAATGCTTTCAAAAGGTCAGAAACCTAAGGTGTCCTTAGCCCCATCATAGTTAGGGATTCCAAAGACAAATGATAAATCAAGAACAACCTCTAAGGTTGTCCATATTAGGATTCTAAACCCTTAACCATTTTCAAAAGTCACTTTCGAAAATTAATTCATCCAAACATTCTAAAGTCATGCCTCCAAGGTTTTCAAAACAAGACTTCAAAAACACTTTCAAGTTCTCTTGATTCATGCCAAAACATTTTTCCAAAACTCCCTTAAGTTGATCCAAAAACGTTTTCAAAACACCTCACCATCGAATTTTAAGTCAAAACTTTCGAGACCACAAAATGTCTTCAACTTCCAAAGACCTCAAAGTGTCTTAAACATTTTGAAAGACCTCAAAGCGTCTTAAACTGTTCCAAAGACCTCAAAGTATCTTAAACTTCTCCAAAGATCCCAAAGTATCTTCAAACATTCCAAAGGCCCTAATGTGCCTATATTTCATCGGGCTCTTGCCCGAACTACGAATGACCTGATTCTCGCCAGATGAGATACGTAAGCAACCTAAAATGGTGCGGTCATAACTTTTATTTCAACTCCAATCCCTTTTTCAAAAATTCCAATCAATTCAAAATTTCTATTCCAAACTCTTTCAAAACCCCCACTATTTTTAAACTTCTTCCAAAAACTTGCATCATGCATCATCCATCCGAAAAAATAATGACTAAACCCCAATTTCAAAATTCTAAAGTAGATATTAAGTGGACAATGGTAACCGATTATTCTAATGAGTGAACAAAGGGCGATTAGACATGTAGGTACCGAAGGGCGGGGTAGGGTGATGATCTTAGGATATCTTCCTTACACGTAACCAACTCTCGTGCCATAGATTTCTGTTTTCAAATAACCAAAATGAAGTTATTTTCCAAAAGGGCTTAAATCTTTCCAAATGTTGCCGAATAACCTATTTTCTTAAAAGCCCTCTCTTAAGAGAGTTTTCAAAACCTTTTTCAAAAAAAACCCTAAGTTTAATCTTCGAATTAACACTTAGTTTTAGGTGTCCTAACTCACCTTAATCAAGCTAGGTGGCGACTCCTATTTTTCTAAAAAGCTCTTAGTTAAACTAATTTTCAAACCTAGTCGCACTTGTCCTTCTAGGAGGATGAGTTCTAGTGACAGAGTTCCGTGCTTTTTGTCTCTAAGCCGAAAGGACCTTAGACACCCAAAAACCGGCACGCGACAGCTGGCGACTCCACTGGGGACATTTAGAGGGTTAGGCCATTGATATGTCTCTTTACCTCTCACTCACCCAGAATCTCCGATTACTTTGTTCAATTTGTTCCACTCTTTAAATTTTTCAAGTTTCCAAAGCAAACCTTATTTTTCAAAATGATTTTTAAATAAGTGTCATCACTTGCATTCATTGCTTACATTCATACTTTTGCATTAAACATCCACTTTACCTTGCATTGAGTTTTTCAAAAAGTTACTAACTCTTTGCATTTGTCTTTTGTAGGTGGACCTTTGTTCATATTTTTATTTCATGTCTTATTATTGCCATGTATGTGAATGAATGGACATGATGTGATGTGTGTTGTTGGGTCCTGTAAGCACCCCATTTTTGCCCGCTCGGTAATATCCGGACCGACCAGGTTCGGTTTCCAACATCACAACACATGCAAGCTCAAGATGAGCCTTTCAATCTCTAATCCAACCAACTGGTCGCTTCTTGGGTCCACAAGGATCCGCTAGAGCCTTAAGCACCATTATTCCAGGCAGTTTTTCGGACCAGGCGGTCCCAGAAACCAACGCCATCAAAGTAGCTTCCCGGGATCGGGCGATCTCGGGGACCAACACCTCATCAAAAATTTCAGACGGTTCACTTCTAGCGCCTGCTAGCCAGCCAATGTAGAATATCCGTCATTTGGTAACTCTCCGAGACCAGGCATTCTCGGAGACCAATACTACCCTTCCAGGTAGCTTTTCGGGACTAGGCATTCTCAGGAACCAACACCACCCCTATAAGTAGCTCTCTAAGAACGGGCGTTCTTGGAGACCAACACCGCACAGGTAGTTTTCCTAGACTGGGCGGTCTCGAAAACCAACACTTAGGTTAACACCGGCGCCTGCTAGCCCGACTCGGTGAAAAATGACCAAACTTGCCCCTTGGGCCTTCAGGCACATTTTGGGAAAGTTCAAAATCCCTCAAAAAAATAAGTCCATCCTTCCACAATGTTGTCAAACCATCAAGCGTCCCTCGCACGCCATTTGGTCCAAATTCAGTCCTATTCTGACTCACTCTAGTCAAAATGACCATTTTGCCCCTGAACACCTCAGCGCGGCACAAACCCCGCTGAACGGTAAAAAGCTCTCTCAAAACCATCCCTGAACAGCCTTGCACGCTTAACACAATATACTAGACCATACTTGACCATTTCCAGCCAACTCCGGTCAAAATGACCGTTTTGCCCCTGGAAGCCCAAAAATGCCCCGAAACAGCAGCGGCCTTGGGATTTCGAGCAAAGGGTTTCACCACACGCCTTTGTTTAACCCAAGGAACACCCTACGACACTAAGCTCACACGACGCGATAAAAGTTCCGTGGAGCGTCTCGCAGACGCTCCGCCTGAATGGTTTTTTCCCCCGATTCCCTAGTTATAACGCACCGTCAACCGACTTGAGAAATGCGTAAATCAGGGAATTCTCGAAAGCTCGTCCATAGATCTTTCCATCGATACGGTTCGATCAAATAGATTGCCCCTTTGCCCTCCATCGTACAGTGTGCAAACCACGACTTTCAGCAACCCCTGGAGCGTCTCGCAGACATTCTGCCAAGGTTGACTTTTTCTCCAATTCCCTAATCAAAACGCACCGTCAAACGACTTTAGAAATGCGTAAAATTAGGAATTCCAGAAAGTATTCCCAGAGTACTTTCCATCGGTATGGTCCGATCGAGTAGATCATTTCTCGAAGGCCTTGATCACACGAACTGAAAACAGCCACTTTCGAACACCCATGGAACATAGCACAGGCACTCTGCAAAAGTGTCCTTTTTGGCACACTTTCCAAGACGATATCACTCACCTCCAAACATAATTCAAACTTTTCGAGAACATGAAAGTTCATCGGAAGCACTAGGAGAACATCCCGAGTGCGACCGATTCCCCTGGAACCTTCCCGATTGACCCAATTATCGAGGCAAAGTTTGGACGAACTTTCCCGGTGATGGAGCGTATGCTACATGCGCTCAAATTTTGATCAAATTGACCGACTTTTGATCAACTGTCGAGATTTAACCAGTACACAGGGTGCCACGTGTTATTCTGGTAATGGAATAGTACCTGCGCATGTCCTACATGCGCAGGGCCAAATTTTGGCCATGCATATGTAGCACATGCGCAAGGTCTGTTCCAGATTGCCTATAAATAGAGGCCTCCCCCCCTTGTATATTTCAGGTCCGAAATTGATACGAAACTCTACTGAAATCACTCCAGAAACTTGAATCTCTATATATATTCCTCCCCTCCAATACTTAGGCTAGATTCTACCCCTCCTAAGCCTATACACTCCATATATAAGGTCTCATACACACTTATACACTCCACTCTAGCCTCGCAAGCCTTCTTGAAGTCACTCAAGCTCCAATCAAGACATCCATTGGAGACTACAAATGTGTTGAAGGCAAAAGGTGGTATCCCTTTTACATTTATGTTTTCCCCCACTCTTCTCTTCTCCCTCCTAGCCTACTTAGGTTATTCTCTATTTTAATCCCCATCTTCAACCCCTCTTTCTTGCATGCTCGAGCCAAGAGGGCTCTTAGATCGTGCCTAGAGGAAACAAGTGAGAGCCACCATGTAGGGGGACCTCTCATTAGCCTACTTTAAGATGGTATAGCCTAGGAGCCCCTTGTTTATGTGGTGTAGCCTAAAAGCCTTGTATGTAAATCATGACCCCTTGCATATTCCTATTTTGATCATGTCTTGTGTGCTTGACTTCATTTTATGCTTATTGTCATGCTCCATAATGCTTACATTGCGCTTAATTTTATGCCATTTTCAAGCTCTACATTTCTTTCAAAAATTATTCCAAGAGTTGGCCCCTTAAAGTCTAGGATGAGACCTTAGGAGTCATGCCTTAGAAAATTCCTCTCTACCCCCTAATTCACACTTTTGCATCATCGCATTTCAACTTGCACAAAAGTTGCTTTCAAACTCCTTAATTTTCAAGGTTTCTATTCTCTCAAATTTAGTGGCTAAAATGGCTCCATGGAACCCTCTCTTGAATGGTCTCCCTTTATATTGGCCGTAGGAGTCCTAAATTGTTAGAATGACTCCCTTTTCTCTTTATGCTTGCCTAAGAATGATGTTCAAACTCTTTGAAATCTATGGTTTCTATTCTCTCAAGTTTAGTAGTTGGAATGGCCCTATGGAACCCTCTTTTGAGTGGTCTCCCTTTTGTTGGCCATATGAACCCTCTCTTGATGGAATGTTCCCCTTGAAAAATGATTTTCGAAATCCTTCTCAAAAGATGATTTTCAAAAATGCATTCTCTCTACCTTTGCATCAAAAATGATTTTTTAAAAATTGCCATTATTATGTTGATTTTTGAAACCCCCACTCTTGCCAGGATAAAGGTTATGATGTTCATAAGGAAACCTTCCTTGGAATGGTCTCCAATCACCAACCATGTAAATCATGCTCTTGGCTAGAGTCAAAATTTTTATGAAAATGATCTTCAAAAGGGTTGTCCACCAAAGTCTCTTGCATAGCATGTTTTGTCCTTCAAAATTCTCTCCAAAAATGCATTAGACCAATTTTCAAAACCAACTTCCAATCCAATCCTAGGTTAATTTGACCCTAGTTGTCCAATCCTAAGTTAACTTGACCCTAGTTATCCAACCTTAGTTAGTTAACCCTAGGTCACCTTAACCTTAAGTTAACCCAACCTTAGTTAGTTAACCATAGGTCATCTTAACCCTTGGTTAACCTAACCCAAGTTAGTCAACCTTAGGTCACCTTTAACCCTAAGCTAACCCAATCTAGGTTAATACACTTCAAGGTTCCAACTCTTGAACCTTTTTTTAAATGATCACTTGATTTTAAACCATTCTCATAACCCACTTTTCCAAAACCTCCCACTCTCTTGATTTCAACAAAAAAAAAAAAAAACAACTCCATAAACTTTTCAAATGTTCCTACACTCCATCTTCAAAGCGTTTCCAAAAATGTTTTCGAAAGGTCACAAACCTAAGGTGTCCCTAGCCCTCTCATGGTTAGGGATTCCAAGGACAAGGTGACATATCAAGAACAACCTCTAAGGTTGTCCATATTAGGACTCCAAACCCTTAGCCATATCCAAAAACCACTTTCAAAAACTAATTCATCAAAACATTCTAAAGTCGTGCTTCCAAGATTTTCAAAATAAGACTTCAAAAACACTTTCAACTTCTCTTGAGTCTTGCCAAAGCTTTTTTCAAAACTCCCTTAAGTTGATCCAAAAATATTTTCAAAACACTCCACCATCCAATTTCAAGTCAAAACTTCCAAGACCATAAAGAGTCTTCAACTTCCAAAGACCTCAAAGTGTCTTAAACTTTTCCAAAGACCTCAAAGTGTCTCAAACTTTTTTAAAGACCCCAAAGTGTCTTCAAACCTTCCAAAGGCCCTAATGCACCTATTTTCTATCTGGCTCTTGCCCAAACTACGAATGACCTGATTCTTGTCAAATGAGATACGTAGGCAACCAAAAATGGTGCGGTCATAACTTTTATTTCAACCCCAATCCCTCTTTTCAAAAATTCCAATCAATACAAAGTTTCTATTCCAAACTCTTTCGAAACCTCCGTTATTTTCAAAATTTTTCCAAAAACTTGCATCATGCATCATCCATTCGAAAAGTGATGACTAAACCCCGTTTTCAAAAATTCTAAAGTGGATATAAAGTGGACCATGGTAACCGGTTATTCTAGTGAGTGAACCAAGGATGATTAGACATGTAGGTATCGAAAGGGTGGGATAGGGTGATGATCTTAAGATATCTTCCCTACACGTAACCAACCCCCGAACCTTAGATTTCTGTTTTCGAAAGACCAAAATGGAGTTATTTTCAAAAAAGGGCTTAAACATTTCAAAAGTTTGCCAAACAACCTATTTTCTTAAAAACCCTCTCTTGAGGGAGTTTTTCAAAACCTTTTCTAAGGAACACTAAGTTTAATCTTCGGATTAACACTTAATTTTAGGTGTCCTAACTCACCTTAATGAAGTTAGGTGGCGACTCCTATTTTTCTAAAAAGCCCTTAGTTAAACCAATTTTCAAACCTAGTCGCACTTGTCCTTCTAGGGGGATGAGTTCTAGTGACAGAGTTTCGTGCTTTAGGATCTCCGAGCCGAAAGGACCTTGGACACCCATAAATCGGGGCGCGACAGATCCTTTCCTCCATTTTCAAAAATTCCACACACACTTGGCGCGCTCACTTGCATTTGCATCTTGCATATATTACCTGGTTACTACCCTTCTAGATAGAAGGGGGAATAGTATATTAACTGTGGGCGGATGCTGTGTCAGTTTCTTAGCCTACGGTCTCTTGATAGTTCCTCCGTTCGAACCACCAACCAAAGATAGAGTTCACCCTTCCGGGGTTGGACGTCGGAGGTTTAAAGGTTTGAGAACCGAGCTTTTTAGGAAGCATTAGTAAACCCCTAACCTCATGCTCATATAGCACCTTATGCATAGCCGAACCTCTGCCGAATTCAGGACACACGCGTCAATTTCAAAATCAAGGAGGAAAGGGCGACCGCTTTATTTTTCCTTATATATTTTGTTTAATCTATGCTATTATGCTATTTAATTCTTGTTGTTTCCATGTACATGCATCATAACTGCTCATGCATCGGAATTCACTTCAAGACAAGAGTTCTTAAAGTAACTCAAGTCATTGCATCTTCATGCATCCAAATCAACCCCTAGAAAAAGGCTGAAAGACCTTCTCGTCTAAATCAAGCCAACCCAAAACTCTTAAGGGTACCACGAGACCCTAAGGATTCATGGCATGCATAAAAATCATCACATAAAGGAATGCCCCAATCCCTCTTCGCTCATGGAGATTGGGCTGCCGAGAAGACAAAGGGGCAATTCAACATCAAGGTCTCCTACCAACCTCTGTTCAAGAAGGCAAATCCGAAGACTCCAGAGTAGTTACGATCCCATGATGTAAGCATAGAGTAGGTGAAGGTCCTAAGGAAAATGTTCCCCTTTCCCTTCAAATGTACTTTCAATTCTATGTAAAAAGAAATCAAATGTAATAAAACTATCCTTTCTACTTTCATCGAATGAATGTATGAATGTATGAATGAATAAATGAACATGCGGGCACAGGTACAGTATCGCATGCAGGGGCAACCCCCTATCTCCAAAAGTGAGCCAACACATCATGCTTAGTACCCCTTTCAAAGTAGGGGCACCCCTAGAGCATGCATTGCATAAAAATCTTCAATCTAAAGGCACTAACTTCTCGTTTTTGTTTTTTTTTTTTTTACATTCTCATTGTCTTCTCCCTAGCCTACAAAGGCCAAGAGAGTCAGAGGGTGAACCAAGAATGAAAAGGGAGTCTTTTAAACTGCTTTTTTATTACCATTATGCTGTCCATATAATTACTATTAGGCTCATGCATTAACATCCATTCCAAGACAAGAGTGCCAAGAAACTCTAGCCATTGAATTTTCAAGCATTCAATCAACCGTAGAGTGAAAGGGATGATCCAATCTCATGCTAATCAAACCTACCTAAACCTCTAAGGGTTTCTCCAACCCTAAGGATTCATGGCATGTATAGAATCATATCTCAAGAGAGGCCCAAATCTCTCTCAGTCCATGGCAGTGGGATTCCCTAAACAAAGAAGTATTAATCGGCCCATGCCGAAGAGGTATTATATTGCACACAGGGGTAAAATTCCACCTCTAAAATGGACTCAACATCATGTCTAGATTCCCTCAAAGAAGGGACCTCAATAGGACATGTATTGCATAAAACCTTCAACTCAACATGCTAACTGCATTTTGTTTTTCTTTTTTTAGGTCCAAGAGCACAGTCAAACCGATAGAATCCCTCTGGCATCTCGCCTAATTCATAATTTATGCAAAGCCACGATCTCGACACCATGTTGCCACTCTACCAGTCCTCAAAGAGCCATCCCTGTGCAATCAGATGACACTTATGGAAAATGGAGTGTGAAGGATGCCAATTTGATTCCAAAACCAGTCTGAGGGGTTTATTCCGAAAAATGGAGATTTCTTTCAAACCCATCTTTCAATTTTTAATTCGAATTTGAGTATGAAAATAACATCATCTAAATGAAAGGGATCCAAAGTTTTTATGTTTATATCATTTTCTCATGGCTTTTCATGAATGATGTTCTTATCCAAGAGTTTTTCCCCAAAATGTTTACCCCAACTTGAAG
Source organism: Euryodendron excelsum (assembly GCA_033060915.1). Taxonomy (NCBI): domain Eukaryota; kingdom Viridiplantae; phylum Streptophyta; class Magnoliopsida; order Ericales; family Pentaphylacaceae; genus Euryodendron; species Euryodendron excelsum. The sequence continues at coordinate 10,183,899 of CM065380.1, read as the reverse complement.
GATGGGATAGCATAAGCACCACCTTCAGCAAAAACAATATTTGACTCCAAAAAAAGGCGAGAGAGAAATAGAAATACAGAGAGAGGGAAAATACAAAGAGGTGAGAGATGAGGATCAATCACATATTTCATTGAAGTCCAAAAAGTGACCCCCGAAGGATGCCCTAGCAAAGCAGCAAGCAGCTAAACCCTCAAAATGAAGGGGAGCCATCATTTCATTCTTCCAAACATAGAGCAATCAGTTGGTCAGCCCACTAGAGCCGCATGTGATTTCCATTCAAAAGCCTAAACCAGGAGCCACACCCCACATTGGGGCAAATGCATGGAAGGAATGAATTCGCGAACTAACATTTACCATTTTCAAGGCGTTGCTAAAATTTTGGAAGAGTTTTATAGACTAAGCAATTCAACTTGAAATGAGAAGAGGCCCTCTTTTCTTCTACCATACAGTTAAATATAACCCTTGCAAAGCCCACTTGAGCCGGTCGCATTCCCATCATTTAGCCGACCTAATGATCACCATCCACACTGGGTTAAGATAAAACCATCAATGCGTGATGATTTCCAAGAGCATCTGCAGCGAACAGTACTCTCTAAGAGAACGAACAATGAACAGATGGTGATCTCCAATAGAGCGCGCGATGAATAAATGGTAATTTCCAAGAAAGCGCGCAATAAATGAATGATAATCTCCAAGATGATGCATTATATATGACATCTGTAGGAACCAACATAATAGCAAGTTTTTCAAAAAAACAAAAAAAGGAGAAAACTCCCTATAAGAAAAAAAAAATGAATGACGATGATGTCCAAATATAATGATGATTTCCAAATGCAATGATGACTTCTAAGAGAAGATATAGTTATCCAAGACGACAACAAAAGAACAAAACAGAAGCAAGCTTCCCGACAAAGAGAAAAGTCCAAAGGAACGACAAAGGTAGAAACCACTTGCGAAAGGTGATCATGGGTCTTCAAGAGCCTAGCAAATATAATAGGTTTTGAGCCTTTATCCTTCCTTTCAAATATCCCATCACCTGGCCCATATTACGGTCCAAATTAAAGTCCTCTTAAATCAAGAAAAATTGCTTAGTCTAAATAAGTTTGAACAAAGAAACAACAACGTCTAAAAAGAATGATAAATACAAGGGCAAAATTCATTCTTTGCAAAAGGTGGTTCTGGTTCATACAACCCCCGTTGAATTTAAAGATTTTAGCCCATGTATCCCTTCATTTCTTACAACCCTTAAACTTGGCCTACATTACGATCCCAAGTAAAGTCTTCTCTGATTGAGGAAGGAAGCTACAGGTTGTTTTGCCAAAGGGCGATGTCGGTTGTCGCTTGAGAGGTCCACTCAGAGAAATCTTCCTTTTCAACACAAGAGAGAGGGGGGAAACGAGTCAATGGGTCGAATCTCTAAGAAGGTGCAAATGCTATCACATCCTGACAAGAAAAGGGCAGAATTAAGAAGGAAAATTACGAAAAGAAGAACAGAAGTTCAAAAGACTGCCTAATTTTGAGACATATCTCCTAAAGATGAACACAAATCCTAGGGCATACATCCCTGGATAAACCTGTGCATCCATCTTCATCCATATATATAACATATGCATTCATTAAAAAGTATGACATGCATTCAATTCTGTTTTTGTATGTGCATTCATAAAAAAGTATGACATGCATTCAATTCCATTTTTGTATATGCATTCATTAAAAAGTATGACACGCATCCAATTCCATTTCCGTATGTGCATTCATTAAAAAGTATGACATGCATCCAATTTCATTCCTATACGTGCACTCAATCAAAAAGTATGACGTACATTCAATTCCATTTTTGTGCATACATTCATCAAAAAGTATGACATGCATCCAATTCCATTCCTATACGTGCATTCATCAAAAAGTATGACATGCATCCAATGCCATTCCTATACGTGCATTCATCAAAAAGTATGACATGTATTCAAAATCCATCTCTATACATTCATCAAAGAAGTATGATATGCGTTCAATTTCATTTATGTGCATTCATAAAAAAGTATGACATGTATTCAAAATCCATCTATGTGCATTCGTCAAAAAGTATGATGTGCATTCAATGTCATTCATGTTTATGCATTCATCAAAAAGTATGACATGCATTTAAAATTCCATCTCTGTGCATTCGTCGAAAAGTATGACATGCATTTAATTCTATTCTTGTGTAATCTCGTGCATTCATCAAAAAGTATGGCATGCATTGAATACCATTCTTATAGGGCATTTATCAAAAAGTGTGATATACAGTCAAGTTTATTCCAACATATGCTTATGCATTCATAAAAAAGAATGACATGCATTCAATTCCATCCCTGCATGAGTATCCATCAAAAGCATGACTTACGTTTAAATCTATCCTTACGCATTCATCAAAAAGTATGACATGTATCAGTTTGTGCATTTATCCAAAAGTATGATGTTCATTAATTTTAACCTGTAGTGGACTTATATAGTATATACCAAACGATATGTCTAATAAAATACACTGACAAATGTTCAGGTGATTACAAAAGAAAAGGTGTTCCGAAGTAGAAGCACAACATTTTGAAAGGTCTGTCGTCCAGAATCCAAACACACTGCAAAAGAAATGGCATACACCCCAAAAAACCCGAATTGTCATCCATAGACAATAAGAAATAAAGAATGGGGTACTGAATCACCCTTGACCACCCCAATTAATGTCAGCCTGACTCGACATCTTCAAATCGTAAAAACTGGGACAACGGCCCACCTTACACCTCCCATTCAATTGTAAACCAGTTGATCCATTCAAGGAAAACTGACCTATAGATGTTCGACATTCTAAGTACCTCAAACCTTTTAAAAGAAGGCCTTACCCCGTCCAAAACCAAATTCAAGAACCCGAGGAAGCACTTTACCCAGAATTCCGCCATGCCAGTAAGAGGCAAAAGTCAACAATCAACACATCAAAGGAATATTACTCCCTAAAAATCTTAATCCAAGAAGCAGTAAATGTCATCTTCTTCGACATTTAATACAAAAGAACTACAAGTAGATCCCTTATATCAGCAAAGATTGGGTTTCAAAACTTCCCTTGAAAAAGCAAATTGGGTTTCAGAGCTTCCTCCGAAAAAGCAAATTTGGGTTTCGAAGCTTCCCCTGAAAAAGCAGATTGAGTTTTAGAGCTTTCTCCAAAAAAAAAACAGATTGAGTTTTAGAGCTTTCTCTAAAAAAGCAAATTGGATTTTAGAGCTTCCTCCGAAAAAGCAAATTGGGTTTTCAAGCTTCCTCTAAAAAGGCAGATTGAGTTTTAGAGCTTTCTCTAAAAAAAGCAGATCGGGTTTCAGAGCTTCCTCCGAAAAAGCAGATTATGTTTTCGAGCTTTCCTCTTTAAAAGCAGATGTCAACCTTGAACCTTCCCAGAGAAGCATCATTCCGTCAGACGAGGCGTCTGTTCAAGAAAACTCAGTTTCAGGATATCAACCTTGAACCATTTCTCAAAAGCTACGTCAGCAAAAACCCTATTTTGCCCACAAAAGCAAAACTCGACAGTCAAGCAAACACCGAGTATTCCAATCTCAAGAAATCTCAATCCAGGAGGGCACAAATCTCCCCCTTTCAAGCTCTAAGACATAAGAATTGCAAGCACGGAGCAGTCTCTGATGATTTCACAGGCTCAACCATCTCCAAATCTTCGAGGTAAAGCCTAGGTATAATTCTAACCGAATTGTCTCAAAAATCAATTTTAAAAAACAAAAGCCCCTACTTTCTTTCAAATCCAAAAATTTAGCTTTCAAATATCCAAAAATTTGCAAGGTTTTGTCTACAAAAACTTTTAAATTTCAAAGTCAGTTTCAGAAGCTTTCAAAACTTTTTCTACAAAAATTTTCAAACTCAAAAGATCAAAGCTCTTGCTTATTCTAGAAAGTCAAAATCAATTTTCATATCCAAAAAAAAAAATTTCCGCTAAAAGTTTCAAATTTCAACTCAATTTCAAAGAGGAAAATTCATGCTATCTTTCAAAAATATCATCAAGTTTAAAAACTTTCAAAGGTTCAAGCTTCAAGTCAAGATGAATTTCCTAAACATGTTGTCTTAAAAAAAATTCAGATTTCAAGTCAAAACGAATTTCCTATACTGAAAGTGTCGAGTCAAAATGAATTTTCTATACATTTTGTCTTCAAAAGTTCAAATTTCTAGTCGAAATGAATTCTCTACACATTTTGTTTTCAAAAGTTCAAAGTTTTGAGTCAAAATGAATTTTCTATACATTTTATCTTCAAAGAGTTCCCAAGTTTCTAGTCAAAACAAGTTTTCTAACCCTCGCAAAAAAAAAAAAAAAAAACAATTTATAGAAGTTTTTGAATTTTGAGTTCAAATGAATCCCCTTCAAATGGTTTTCACCTTTCTAGGTTTTCTAACTTTTTCCTTCAAAAAGCTTGATTTCAAAAGTACCCTCTAGGTTTTCTACCTTTTTCCTTTAAAAAGTTTGACTTCAAATCATTTCTTAGGTTTTTCAAAAACTTTTTCCTTCAAAAAGTTCAACCTCAAAAAAATTTATCGGGTTTCTTGAGCTTTTCCTTCAAAAACTCTATTTTTCAAAAAATTTCGGGTTTTCAATCTTTTGCCTAAAAAAACATAGCTGTCCAACATTTTTGGAGTTTCCTGAGCTTTCTCCTTCAAAAGTTCTATTTTTCAAAAAAAAATTTAGGTTTTTTTAGCTTTTGTCTCAAAAAGCTCAACTTTCAAAATTACGGGTTTTCTAGCTTTCGCCTAAAAAGCTTAACTTTCAAAATTCTGGGTTTTCTAGCTTTCACCTCAAAAAGTTCAACTTTCAAAATTTCAGATTTTCTAGCTTTCACCTCAAAAAGCTCAACTTTCAAAATTTCAGATTTTCTAGCTTTCGCCTCAAAAAGCTCAACTTTCAAAATTTTGGGTTTTGTAGCTTTCACCTCAAAAAGCTTAATTTTCAAAATTTCAAGTTTTCTAGCTTTCCTCTCAAAAAACTTAACTTTCTCTAGCTTTCCCCTCAAAAAGCTTAACTTTCAAAATTTCGGGTTTTCTAGCTTTCACCACAAAACGCTTAACTTTCAAAATTCCGGGTTTTCTAGCTTTCGCCTCAAAAAGTTTAACTTTCAAAATTTCGAGTTTTCAAGCTTTTGCCTTAAAAAGCGTACTATCAAAAAAGTTTTCGAGTTTTCAAAACTTTCTCCACAAAAAGTTTAATTCCAAAATCAAATTCTAGGTTTTCAAACCATTTTCCTCAAAAGTTTCATTCCAAGTTTTAAAAGTTTTCCAAACCCTTCCAATTCAAATTCAAATCCCTCCATTACAAAAGGCCATTTCAAAATCATTTAAAAAGAAAGTCCTTTTCAAAATTCAAAAATCTTGAATCACCCTAAAGGAGTGTCATTTCATTGGTCGGAATGTCGGTTCAGGAAAAATTTCAAATTCATTTCAAAATCGAGTTTTCAAAATTCCAAAATTCAAACAATCCAGTTTTCAAAACTTAAAATTCCAAATTTCAACAACTCCGGTCCCTTCGATTGCCTTGCAGTCAACATAGGATCCCTCCTTATTATTTTTCTGCCTTCAATAAGCAAAGACAGAAAAAGAGGGGCAGCTATAAGCATCATATTTTTGCCCACTCGGCAATTTTCGGCCCGACCGGGCTCAGTTTCAAGCATCTCAACACATGTAGGCTCAAGATGAGCCTTTCAATCTCCAATCCCATTAATTGGTTACTTCTCGAGCCCACAAGGACCCGCAGGAGCCATAAGCACCATTATTCCAGGCAGCTTTCCTAACCGGGCAGTCTCGGAAACCAATGCCATCCAGGTAGCTTTCCAAGATCGGGCGATCTCGGGGACCAATACCTCATCAAGTTCTAGATGGTTCACTTCTGGCACCTGCTAGCCCACCAATGTAAAATGTCTGTCATTTGGTAGCTCTCCGAGACCAAGCGTTCTCAGAGACCAACACTACCCTTATAGGTAGCTTTTTGGGACCAAGCATTCTCAGGAACCAATACCACCCCTATAGGTAGCTCTCTAAAACCGGGCGTTCTTAGAGACCAACACCACACATGTAGTTTTTCGAGACCGGGCGGTCTCGGAAACCAACACCTAGGTTAACACCGGCGTCTGCTAGCCCGACTCGGTGAAAAATGACCAAACTTGCCCCTTGGGCCTCCAGGCACGTTTTGAGAAAGTTCAAATCCCTCAAAACGATAAGTCTATCCTTCTAAAATGTTTTTAAATCATTAGGCGTCCTCCGCACGCCATTTGGTCCCAATCCGATTCTATTCCGGCTCACTCCGGTCAAAATGACCGTTTTGCCCTTAAACTCCTCAACATGACACAAACCCTGCCGAATGGTAAAAGACTCTCCCAAAACTATCCCTGAACAACCCTACATGCTTAACACAACACATCTAACCATTCCTAACCATTTCCAGCCAATCTTGGCCAAAATGATCGTTTTGTCGCTTGCAATCCAAACATGTCCTGAAACAGCACCGGTTTTGGGATTTTGAGCGAAGGGTTTCACCATATACCCTTATTTAACCCGAGGAGAACCCTACGACATTAAATGCACACGACTCGATAAAAATTCCCTAGAGCGTTTTGCAAACGCTCCACCTAAATTGTCTTTTCTCCTGTTTCCTTGGTTATAACGCACCGTCAATTGACATGAGAAATACGTAAATCAGGGGATTCTTGAAAGCTCGTTCATAAATCTTTTCATTGATACGGCTTGATCAGATAGATCGCTTCCTAAAGCCCTTCATCGTATGGCTCAAACCTTGTTACTTTTGACAGCCCCTGGAGCGTCTCGCAGACGCTCCGTCAAGGTTGATTTTTTCTCCAATTCCTGAATTAAAACGCACCGTCAGACGACTTGAGAAATGTGTAAATCTGGAAATATCCTGGAAATATTTTCAGATTTACATGCTTAACACAACACATCTAACCATTCCTAACCATTTTCAGCCAATCTTAGCCAAAATGATCGTTTTGTCGCTGGCAATCCAAACATGTCCCGAAACAGCACCGGTTCTGGGATTTTGAGCGAAGGGTTTCACCATATACCCTTGTTTAACCCGAGGAGAACCCTATGACATTAAATGCACACGACTCGATAAAAATTCCCTAGAGCGTTTTGCAAACGCTCTACCTAAATTGTCTTTTCTCCTGTTTCCCTGGTTATAACGCACCGTCAATTGACATGAGAAATACGTAAATCAGGGGATTCTTGAAAGCTCGTTCATAAATCTTTTCATTGATTCGGCTTGATCAGATAGATCGCTTCCTAAAGCCCTTCATCGTATGGCTCAAACCTTGTTACTTTTGACAGCCCCTGGAGCGTCTCGTAGACGCTCCGTCAAGGTTGATTTTTTCTCCAATTCCTGAATTAAAACGCACCGTCAGACGACTTGAGAAATGTGTAAATCTGGAAATTTCTGAAAATATTTCCAGAGTACCTTCCATCGGTACGGTCCGATCGAAGAGGTCGCTTCCTGAAGGCCTCGATCACACGACACCAAAATAGCCACTTTCGAACACCCTCGGAGCGTATCACAGACGCTCTGCAAAAGTGTCCTTTTATGCACGCTTCCCAAGACGATATCCCATGCTTCTAAACACAATTTGAACTTTTCAAAAATATAAAAGTTCACGAGAAACCCTAAGAGAACACCGTGGGTGCAACTGATTCTCCCGAAACCTTTCCGGTTGGCTCAATTATCGAGGCATAGTTTGGACGAACCTTCCCGATGATGGAGCGTATACTACATGCGCTCAAATTTTGATCAGATCGACCAAACTTCGATCAACAGTCAAGATTTAACCAGTACACAGGGTGCCACGTGTCATTCTGGCAATGAAACAGTATCTGCGCATGTCCTACATGCTCTAGGTCAAATTTTGGCCAGGCGCATGTAGTACATGTGCCAGGCCTGTTCTAGAATGTCTATAAATACCAGACCCCCCTTTGCATATTCCAACTCCGATTTCTAATGCAAAACTCTGCTGAAATCACTCCAGAACTACGAATCTCTATACACACTTCATCCCTCTAACACTTAGGTTAGATTATGTCATCCCCAAGCCTATAGACTTCACATATAAAGCCTTATACACCATCAAACACTCCCTACCAGCCCTCTAAGCCTTCTTGAAGTCATTCAAGCTCCAATCAAAGTATCATTTGAAGACTACTAGTGTGTTGAAGGCAAAAGGTGGTATCCCTTTTACATTTGTGTCTTCCCCCACTCTTATCTTCTCCCTCTTAGCCTACTTAGGCTATTCTCTATTTTAATCCCCATTTACAACCCCCCATTCTTGCATGCTTGGGAAAAGAGGGCTCTTAGATTATGCCTAGAGGAAAGCAAGTGAGAGCCACCGTGTAGGGGGACCTCTCACTAGCCTACTTTGAGATGGTATGGCCTAAGAGCCCCTTGTTTATGTGGTGTAGCCTAAAAGGCTTGTATGTGATCATGACCCCTTGCATATTACTATTTTGATAATGTCTTGTATGCTTGGCTTCATTTTATGCTTATTGTCATGTTCTATAATGCTTAAATTACCTTTAAACTCCATGTCATTTCCAAGCCCTACATGTCTTTCACAAATTGTTCTAAGAGTTGGCTCCTTGAAGTTTAGGATGAGACCTTAGAAATCATGCCTTAGAAAATTCCCTACTAACCCCTTAACTCTTACCTTGGCATCATGACATTTTAACTTGCATAAGGGTTGTTTTCTAATTCTCCAATTTTCAAGGTTTCCATTCTTTTAAGTGTAATGGTTGGAATGGCCCCATGGAACCCTCTCTTGAATGGTTTTCCTTTTATTTGGCCATAGGAACCCTCTCTTGATGGAATGGCCTCCTACAAAAATGGTTTGCAAACTCTTTTCAAAAATAGTTATCAAAAACTCATTCCCTCCATCTTTGCATTAAAAATGGTACCTTAAAAAGTTGTTATCACCATGTTGATTTTTGGACCCTACACTCTTGTCAAGATTATGGTTATAATGGCCACGAGGAAGCCTTTCTTGGAATGGTCTCCAATCACCGACCATATAAACCATACTCTTGGCTAGAGTCAAAATTTTCATGGAAATGATCTTCAAAAAGGTTGTACACCAACGTCTATTGCATAACATGTTTTGTTTTTCATAACTCTTTCCAAAAAGTGCATTAAACCAACTTTCAAAACCATTTTCCAATCCAATCCTAGGTTAACTTGACCTTAGTTTACCAACCCTAGCTTAACTTGACCCTAGTTGACCAACCCTAGGTTAACTTGTCCCTAGTTATCCAAACCTATCTTAACTTGACCCTAATTGACCAACCTTAGGTTAACTTGACCCTAGTTCACTCACCTTAGGTTAACCTAACCCTGGGTTATCCTAACCTTAAGTTAACCCTACCCTAGTTAGCTAACCCTAGGTCACCTTAACCTTAGGTTAACCTAACCTAAGTTAGTTAACCATAGGTCGTCTTAACCTTAGGTCAAACCAACCCAATTTAGTTAATCTTAGGTCACCCCTAACCCTAGGCCAACCCAACCTAGGTTAGTACACTTCACGGTTCCAACTCTTGAACTCTTTTCTAAATGATCATTCAATTTTCAAACTATTCTCATAACCTATTTTTCCAAAACCCTCTACTCTCATGATTTCAAAAAACCAATTCCATAAACTCTTCAAATGTCCTTACACTCTATCTTCAAGACATTTTAAAAAATACTTTCAAAAGGTCAGAAACCTAAGGTGTCCCTAGCCTCCTCATGGTTAGGGATTCCAAAGATAAGTGATAAATCAATAACAACATTTAAGGTTGTCCATATTAGGATTCCAAACCCTTAACCATTTCCAAAAGTCACTTTCAAAAATTAATTCATCCAAACATTCTAAAGTCATGCCTCTAAGGTTTTCAAAACAAGACTTCAAAAACACTTTCAAGTTCTCTTGATTCATGTCAAAACATTTTTCCAAAACTCCCTTAAGTTGATCCAAAAACGTTTTCAAAACACCTCACCATCCAATTTCAAGTCAAAACTTTCAAGACCACAAAATGTCTTCAACTTCCAAAGACCTCAAAGTGTCTTAAATTTTTTGAAAGACCTCAAAGCGTCTTAAACTTTTCCAGAGATCTCAAAGTGTCTTAAACTTCTCCAAAGATCCCAAAGTATCTTCGACCATTCCAAAGGCCCTAATGCGCCTATTTTTCATCGGGCTCTTACCCGAATTACGAATGATCTGATTCTCGCCAAATGAGATATGTAGGCAGCCTAAAATGGTGCGGTCATAACTTTTATTTCAACTCCAATCCCTTTTTCAAAAATTCCAATCAATTCAAAATTTCTATTCCAAACTCTTTCAAAACCCCCACTATTTTCAAGCTTCTTCCAAAAACTTGCATCATACATCATCCATCCAAAAAATGATGACTAAATCCCAATTTCAAAATTCTAAAGTGGATATTAAGTGGATAATGGTAACCGGTTATTCTAGTGAATGAACAAAGGATGATTAGACATGTAGGTATCACAAGGGCGGGGTAGGGTGATGATCTTAGGATATCTTCCCTACATGTAACTAACCCCTGAACCATAGATTTCTGTTTTCAAATGACCAAAATGGAGTTATTTTCTAAAAGGGCTTAAATCTTTCCAAAGGTTACCAAACAACCTATTTTCTTAAAAGCCCTCTCTTGAGGGAGTTTTCAAAACCTTTTCCAAAAAAAATCATTAGTTTAATCTTCGAATTAACACTTAGTTTTAAGTGCCCTAACTCACCTTAATCAAGTTAGGTGGCGACTCCTATTTTTCTAAAAAGCCCTTAGTCAAACCAATTTTCAAACCTAGTCGCACTTGTCCTTCTAGGAGGATGAGTTCTAGTGACAGAGTTCCGTGCTTTTTGTCTCTAAGCCGAAAGGACCTTGGACACCCAAAAACCGGTGCGTGACAGCCGCCATGCAGTGCCGACTACGACTTTGCCAGTGTCGACTTTTGACCTCTTTGGAGCAGGAGGTGGGGCAGCAGTCTCAGGCGCCTTTTTCTTCTGTTGCCGGGTGATCGGTTTCATTTGCAGAGGAACAACCTCCTCCCCTGGGGCAGTCTCTAGGGTGACGGTCAGAGGATCAGCAGAAGTTGTGGTGGCTGTCTTCAGTGGCTTGCCTGTCGTGGCAAACATCATTTCCCTCAAATTCATGTCATATTCCTTGTCTGGAGACAGGGTGGATTCTTGTCTTCTTCGAACTAATTTGACTCAGTGGTTTGGAAATGTGACTGGCGTTAAACTTGAGGCTGAATTATTTGAGTCAAAACGGATCTCGTGCAAGGTGGGCTCTTCAATAACGGGCTCTGACAGGGTTAAAGTGGCAACGGTTACTCCTGTAGGGGCACGGGCTCTTTCAATAGTGATACTGATTGGAATTTCCTCGAAATCTCCCTCCGCACCTTCCTTGGCCAATCTGGTAAGGACACTCTTTGAGATCCCTGTGTCGGCAATAAACGTCGAGTAGCGAAGAGGATAATTTAGCAGGATATGGGCGGCCCTAGCAACTTCTCTTAATCTGCCTTCCCTGCGGAAGTCCTAAACCTTCTTCAAATCGGCGAAATTAACAAACCAATCTCGCACTTTCGTCCGCTTCTTGGTTTCTGTAAAAAGTCACAGTCACGGTCAAGAACATAGTAAAAAAAAAATTAGGCACGTTATATGAAAGATCGACATCGAACCTATCTCAATGGGAACTCTAGAGTATCGAAGCATCGGTTTGTCACCCTCAGGAAGGTTGCCAAACTCCCAGGGCCTGGTTACCCAAACCTTAACGTTGTCAACGCCTTTCTTGGATGAGGGTAGACACTTCACCAATTCCTTGTTTTGATCGACGGCCCGAAGATAAACTTTGGAACTTCCCCTGACCTTACAGAGTGTATAACAGTAGTCGAGTTTGGCAAGCCCTAGGTTCACACCCAGGCGCCGATTAATCTCGAGCGTACCTAAGAGGATCTTATATATATTCAACGATAGTTGGGAGGGCGATACCTTATTTTTTACAGTAAACTTTTGGAGGAGAGGATGTAAGGGGAACCTAAGGCCCACTTTAACAATGGCGATGATCGGAAAGGGCACCCCCTTCTCAGTCTCCCCCATACGGTGGTCATTGGAATCGATTAGCTCTAAGCCGATCTCGTTAGGGATTTCATATCTAGCCTTAAAGGGGGCGATAACCACCTGACCATCTAACATTTTCATAAGACGAGATGCCATTAGGGGACAACCGTCGAAAATGAGAAGATAAACAAAGAGAAGCACGAAAGAGATATAGGCTTAGAGAGACTTACAGTAGTGGGAGTTAGAGTTGGTAACGAACACGCTAGACAAGGAGATGAAGTAAAGCGAAGTGCCTTACACTGAAAATGGCATCATCCTTTTATATACACCCGAGTCGTCGGTTTGTGTGCGAAAAAATGGCAGCAATCATGTCGCTCCATTAAATCGTCACATGGGCTATCAACTCGTGACATCTCATCACTGCGACTTTAAATCCCCGCCGTTCGCGTGGTTGCGTAACCGCCGAAACTACCACATACCTAAAGGGGTGCCATTATAACCCGATGCAGCCCTTAGCCGTTTAGAATTCAAAACGACGCAAAGATTGGGGGGCAATTGTGTGTTAAATATTCACAGCCCAACCCATCTGGTTAGGCCCAATCAGAATAAATGAAGCTGGGTTGCCCTGGGCTGCGGGGCAGCCCAAATTAATATCAAAGCCGGTCTAGCCTAGTGTGCCGACCTACTGTCGACCAAGGCCCAAACCCACGAGAAGCAAGCCCAAACTGCTAGCGGTCTCAGAGCATTTAATGCGGAGTCGACCTGCATTAAATGTGCGAGTGGCTCCCTACGCGACGTCGACTTGCATGTCCGATCAACCGGATTCTGGAGCGACGGTAAAACAGGACCTGCATTCGGTCAGTTAGCGACGAATGATGAAATCTACATAGCAGGTCATGATGACCATCTGGTAGACCAAAGGCAAAACACTCCATCTATCACACTATAAATACTGAAGTCCTCGCAAGTAAGGTATGAACAATTAATTTCAAGTATACACTACCTTTCTTCATCTTATTCTCGATTAACCTTGCTAACTTAATCATCGGAGTGTGATCGGCTCATTGAGGGTCGACCCATTCTAACTTCTTTTTCCTTTTTGTAGTGTGTTTGGGCTCATTGATGTTGGCTCAAATGATCGGCTAAGCCTTTCCGAAAAATCTCACTTACAGTAGGAAGTAGATCAGGTGTACTAAAATGATGATGATGATGATAACAATGATGATGATGATGATGATACTCATAAGCTTATAATTTTTTACCCTATAGCAAATTATATTCTGTTATGCTATGTTTAAAATTCGAATTTATTAACAAAAGAGTAAAGAAAAAGAAAAAAAATTGTAAGAGAGAAGATAACAAAATGAAAAAAAATTTATTCTTTTTTTTCTTACTTTTATTTTTTCTTTTCTTTTTCACTAGATTTTTAATCCAAACACAGCCTTAAATTAATAACTTAGATTTGCATTGATTTTACTTAGGACCCATCAAATTTGGATTTGGGGGTGAAATTGCAAACATGATCTAATTAACCTGACACACTACAATATACTCTCAAAGGCTACCGACACTTGCATTCGGCAACATGTGATCATCACCGTCGTAGGTCTTAGATGCTTTTGGTTAAAATTAGCTTGACGACGAGGGCGGTTAAAGTGTTTAATTGTACACGTCTGTACTCGATCCTCATTTACTATACAATGGTCATGTTTATCTCTTTCATTAATGATCATTTTGGAAGGATCCTACGTCTCATTTGTTGTTAACAGGTGTGCTCTTATTATACTCACAAGTAAAACCGAACATTCAATTTTGAGCCACGTCCATTTATTTAAGTAGTGGTTGAATTGCCATGGCCAGAACAATAATCATGGATTTCTTCTCTTCTGACTTCTCTCCATGGCTTCCTGCTCTCATCCTACTGCTGCTTGTTGCCCTGATTTCCTTGTTTTCTATGAAGAAAATGAAAAAACCGGCCAACATTCCACCGGGGCCTCCAAGGCTTCCCATCATAGGCAACCTCCACCAACTTGGGAAGCTCCCTCATCGCTCGCTGTGGGAACTATCGCAGAGATATGGTCCTGTTATGCTCTTGAGACTTGGCCGGATTCCAACCCTCGTGGTTTCTTCCCCAGAAACGGCCAAAGAGGTGTTGAAGACTCACGATCTTGATTGTTGCAGCAGGCCCTTCTCTCGCGGCCCCAAAAGGCTCTCTTACAACCTGCTAGACGTGGCTTTCGGGCCTTACAGTGATTACTGGAGAGAAATGCGAAAGCTCTGTGTTATCGAACTCTTCACAGTGAAGAGGGTACAATCATTTTCGCACGTTAGAGAAGCAGAGGTGGCTCGCTTGATCAGCTCTCTCTCTCAACCTTCCCCTAATCCAGTCAAGCTCAGTGAGGAGATATTTTATCTCACAAACTCCATCATTTGTAGGATTGCGTTTGGTAATAGCTACGAGGGGAGGCAATTTGAGAGTGGTAGGTTTCAAGAAACTATTGATGAAGCCATGGCCATGTTGAGTAGTTTCTGGGGGGCAGACTTCTTTCCGTATGTCGGGTGGATTGTCGATGTTTTCGCGGGGCTCCATTCGAGGCTTGAGAAGTGCTTTCGTGACTTTGATGTGTTCTTCGAAAGGGTGCTTGCAGAGCATCTTGATCCTACCATGCCCAAGTCCAATCATGAAGACATCACTGGTATCTTGCTGCGGTTATCCAATGATGAAACAGCTTCTTTTCGACTCACCAGAGACCATATAAAGGCCTTGCTCATGGTAAGCTATCTTCATTTTTACCCTTCTCCTGAAATTGTCCGGCATTTAATATGGAGATTAATCGCCATATACCTCTACATTGAGTAATCTATGACAAATTGACAATTAGTCCTCTTTTTTTTTTTTTTATGCCCTTCAGAAAACCAACCTGATTGATGACTAGAAATCCATAAGTTAAAATTAACAATTTTCCAGGAAAAGTCTACTGTTGTGTTCTCGTATGAGAGCAAAATAAAAATCATGGCCATAATCTACTGAAAGTGAATACCAACTCTTTCCTCGGCCGCCATTTTAGACTTCACATGGAAAATCTCCCTCTAGATGCACTCTCATGCCTCGCTCAACTTGTCTTGGATATTTGTGTGTACCCCACACAGACACACAGACTGAGTCTCTTGTAAAGTATGTGGGTGACAACTGGGTGACAAGCCATCACACCAAGGTCTCTTGCGTGTGTGGGTGGCAAAGAGAAGTCAGCACACCGTATAGTCAGATGCTAGCATCTCATGAGTGTATGTGAGACCTGGGCCTCTTGTGTGTGTCAGTGTGTTGGGCATACCATGAAATTGAAGTGAAATAATTGCGAGTGGTGAAGTGAGCACTCGTGTGTAGTGTATCATTGTAAAGGCTAATTTTACTATGTAACACATAATTGTAATATTGCATAGTTATTTATGAGCTTCCGCTGCATTCTCAACATACTTGTGTTTAGACCAAGTGGTGTAGAAAGCAGTGAAAACACCCTTAGTTTGGAATTGATATATGTTTCCATGATTTGGGGAACCCCAAACTTCCAATTTAATGACGTGTATTTCACATTTCAGGATATATTTATCGGTGCAATAGATACAAGTTCCCTTACAATGGTATGGGCAATGACGGAGCTTGCCAGGAACCCAAGAGTGATGAAAAAGGTTCAAGCAGAAATAAGGAGTTGCGTAGGAAGGAAACCGAATGTAGACGAAAGTGAGGTTGAGCAGCTTAAATACTTGAAGATGGTAGTGAAGGAGACTTTCAGGCTGCACCCACCGGCCACGCTTCTAATACCCCGCGAGTCAATGCAACATTGCCAGATTGGGGGTTATGATGTTTACCCCAAAACAAGGATCCTAGTTAACGCATGGGGAATTGGAAGAGACCCTGGAACCTGGAAGAACCCAGATGAGTTCTACCCAGAGAGATTCGAGGATGGTGCCATTGATTTCAGGGGTCAAAGTTTCGAGTTGCTGCCGTTTGGAGCCGGTCGAAGGATTTGCCCGGGCTTAACAATGGGCGCCACGGCAGTAGAATTTACACTGGCAAACCTCTTGCACTGTTTTGACTGGGAACTGCCCAGTGGGATGGAGAGGGAAGATATCAGCTTGGAAGAGGAGGCTGGCCTGACTGTGCATAAGAAGTCACCACTTTATCTTGTGCCTCTCAAGTATAATTGGCAAGACTACAAAGGCTAAGCAGTGCCTTGTTCTAGGACTACAAGAGCTAAGCAAGGCCCTGTTCTCTACCTATGTTTCCAAATATAACTATATGAATAAAGTGATGAAATAACTGATAAAAGCCTCGCTTTTTCTGAAATTGTACGTTAAAAACATCCATTCTCCCATTCTTTACGCAGCTTTTTCCTCTTTTTTTTTTTTTTTTTTCCATCGCTCTTTCTATTCATTATTTGGACATTTCATCTCATGAGAAAAGCATCCATCAAATGGTGGCACTTGTTCTTTCAGTGAGCACAACCTCTTGGCATAAGCGTGTAAAGAAAACTTGCCTTCATACATGCTTCCCAAAATCAATAATAGCAGAGTTAGTAAAAATATTTACAAAGTTTGCCCCTTCACACATTAACAAGTGCAAAAAAAAAAAAAAAAAAAAGTGAATAATCTTTGGTAACATAATGCTTCAGTCTAATAGTGCTTGGGTAGACTAATCTTCCATGCTAGGGCATTCACCAAGCTCTGGATTGGGACTAGAAATAAGAGGAATAAAGTAGAAACCAAGTAAAAACAAGTTAAGAACAGGGGGAAAGAATTGATAAAATAGGCTAACCACTTACTGCATAACTCGGATCATCAGAGCACCCAAACCAGTACAAAAGAAAGTTTGAACAAAAATACGACAAATGCACACCAGTGCATTAATACTTATGGCAGTGGATTCTATTTCATAGCTGAGATGAGACTTCACAACTGCTTTACTCCTGCCAGTTATATTTTATAGACACCAGGTAAAGAGGTAATTTTTTGTCGACAGTAAGAATATCATCCTCCTCCATGCTAATATCTACTCTCTTCATCCCACTGGGCAGTTCTCAATCACAGCAATAAAGAAGATTTGCATGGGTAAACTCCACATTTTTAATCCCCCTGGTTACGCCAGGACAAATACTTCTATCAGCCCCAAATGGCAAAAATTCAAAACGGGAATCAACCCTAACCAAAATTATTTGAAACACTGGAAAGCTTTGGACCTTAAGGCTCCGACATTAATTTTTAACATTATCCACTAAAACATAAATAGATAAGTACTTTCCACCTCCAACTCCAATTCCTCCTCTTAAACCTATATAAGCTTTAAAACCTACTAATTAAAATACCTTGATTTGAATCTCTATATCATTAAAATTAAACACGAAATCTAAGCTTAATTTGATAAATGTTTCATGTGGACATTTACTTTTCTTAAAATTGGTTAGTTTCATAACACATTCTTGGTTTCAAACAATATTACAAAAGAATTATAAAAAATCGTATTTGGTACATCCTATTTCAAATAATAATAACTAAACTTCATCATCAATGAGGTTACTCATGTTTTAAATTTGATGAATTGGATCAAGTTGAAGCATTTAATGCAATGTTGTTCTCCATTTTTTTTTTTTCTCAATAAGACTACAATTGGCAGTGTTATCTTGCTTGACTTCTGATGCGATGCCTATATTGCTCTATTTCTCAATGCCTATATCGGGAGTTTTCTTTATGCTACCCTTAACAGGGCTTCCCTTTTATCACTTTATTCCAGGCTTTCTTGTAGATTATTCTTGAATTCTTGACGTTGCATCCAGCAAGTAAAGAATTTGATAGGTCTTTATAACTCCGGTAATACATGAGTATAGTCACTTAATTGTAAGATCCGTTTCTTCAGAATTTGCTAAGCTCAATCTATTTCCATTTTTCAGCCAAAATCGTTAGGAATTCATTTCTCCTTTGGCACCATGGATTAATATTAATAAGGCTCAAAGTAGAAATATAACCTCATAACAGAACTAAACTAACTCCTACCAGCAATCAAGATCAATTATCAACCCAAAAAGGAAAAAGAAAATAGGATCACTTCTATTAACTGAAAAAAAATTAATTGGGTAAAGAACAGTCACAACAGTTCAATAAGGAAGATTAGAAGAATATAGAGGGCTTTTTTGGAACTCCAAAGACTCTGCTATCTAAATATCTAACCTCAAGGTCTGATTTGACGAGTTTTTTAAATATATGTATTAACATAGAGTTTAATTTTAATACACTGTCAGGGTAGAGATTTTTTTACACAGATAGAATATCGAAATACGACACGTGTCCTTTAGAATTTAAGTACAACCTAAACATGCAATAATCATGGACACGTGTCATATTTTAATCCCCGCTTGTGTAAAAAAATCTACACACTGAGCATCAAAATTAAACTCATTAGCATACCCCCATATCGGTTACGTGCATAGAAAGAATTTGAGAAAGTAGGAGCGAGAGATGAGAATAAGAGAGAGAGATTGAGTAACCTCTACGTTGGCTGGGTGTTGGCTGGACTGTTGAGGGAGTTTGTTGTGGGATGGCGAGATGAAAGAGATCAAAAGGAAGAGACAGTTTCAAACTTGGTTGGGTGTTAGGGTGGGAATCTTTTTCCCGACTCTATTTAGAAGAGTGAGAGGGAGAGGGGTAACGATTTTAGGGTTTCATTTATTATTTACATTTTCTATTCAATAGAGGGCAAAGGGCAGCTAGGTGGGAATTTTTCTTTCTTTCTTTCTAAATAATCAAAATCAACAACTTATAGCCCAAGAGTAAGAACATTCATATTACTTTCCATTTTACAGAATGCCTTAGCATATAAGGTTTTGTTTAAGTCCACTTTTTTTCTTGACCAATATCCCCACAATGTCAAGACGATGTTGTCAATTTCCTTTGTGTGTGTATACCCATATATACATATATGTTATGTATCTATAATAACACAAATTAAAAAGTAAGTCTTTTTTGTGGCTTGTTCCAAAATTAAGGTTTCTCTTTTCTGCTTTGTTATAAAACTAGGGTTGCTATTTCGGCAAATACTAACATGTGTCCATGGGGCATATGTTAAGGAAATGGTTCATCTAGTATTCTTCTCTTAACAAATGAAGTATCAACTCTCCAACTTTTAATAAATTTCTTTAAGTAATGTTATATTCAATCCCTTTTGTCACTCATAAACACAAAATTGTAGGACCCGCATTAATAAATTCATGTGGAACCCATTCACTTGTGTCTAGAAGTGAGAAAATGGATTGACAACAAGGATTACACATAGCATTTTTTATTTTTTATTTTACAACATAATTAATGATGTTGTTGGTATCTCGTTAGCATATATATTCAATGACGGATTCAGTATTTTGGTTAAGGTGGGCCAAGGTAAAGAAATTTTGTTAAAAGGAGGGCAAAGGTAAAATTTCTTGAGTTTTCCTTTTTTTGTTTTTTTTTGGGAGGGCAATACACTATACTTTATCCTAAATATCCAAAAATGTATAGGAGCAAAAGAGAATTTTAGAGACTTTAGGGGGCCCATGGCCCCCACCCGCAACTCGTGGGTCTGCCAATGTCTTGTGTTATAAACCAAAATTTTCAATGCCAAATATACCCCAGCTAGGTTTACATATCTTTCTAATTTCTTAATATCAAAAACAAAAAAAAAAAAATCATTAAATAGATGAAATTTAGGATATATAAATTAAATTAATTCCATCACACAACACAATTGCCCTAAAAAAGAGCATCCAACGGAAAGACAAAGATAAATTGAAATAAGTAAAATAAATAGATGAATATAAAAGTAAAGTCATGCACTTTAATATGTAGATATGTATGTAAATAGTTTTTTAGGATAAAGCCTATTAGGGATATCTCAAGGGAAGTTTTGACAAATTATAAGAGTTTGAATTTTAATTCCCTTCATTAATGTGATTGGAAAAACAAAGCACTATTAGGTTCATTGAACAGCTTAAATGCATTTTGGCTAAATAGGATAAATGCATATATTATGTAATTGTTTGGGATAAGGGAATACTTATTAGGATTTGTTCAGCAGTAAATACTATTTAAATAAAAATTAGCAAGCATTAAATGAGCATATGCATTACCATAAGAAATAAAATAAAATAAAACTCAAACATTAACCAATTTTTCATTTAAAATGCATAAGAAGACTAAATTGGAAGAAAACTAATGAGGATTAGCTGCAAAAGATGCTAACCAGGCATTAAAGGTGGCAAAACAATAATTTCCTTACCAGGCATTAACGTGATTTGGCTTTGATTCCCATAAATAAGAGCACTACTCTATAAATGGATGCTTATGATGAACAACTTCTATATAAGACAAGCAATATGCTTGTTGATGAGCAGACCAGTACACACTATACATCGTAGAGTGACAGTAAGTTGTACTTGTGACCGCAAACTCTGCCATTGTTTTCAAAACTTTAACATTTCCCATTCCGCACTTGAAATGGCCAGCATTGGTTTTTCATCAATTTTCGTGAGCTGTTGCTCAACCTTTCTCTTAATGGCACTGATTTTCTTGATCTTTTGCAAGTACAAACGAAAAGACAACAAGAAAACTGAAGCAGTCATGCTTCCTCCTGGACCAAAACCATGGCCTATCATCGGAAGCCTCCCTGAAATGCTAAAAAACAAGCCCACATTCCGATGGATACAAAAACTCATGGAGGAAATGAACGTTGAAATTGCATGCATCCGTCTAGGAAATGTTCATGTAATCCCTGTCACTTTTCCCAAAATTGCATGCGCGTTCTTGAAGAAACAGGATATTGTTTTCTCCTCAAGACCGGTTTGCATGTCCGCAAACCTCACAAGTAGAGGATACCTATCAACAGCACTCACCCCCATAGGAGAACAATGGAAGAAGATGAGAAGAGTCCTGGCTTCTGATGTTCTCTCACCAGCAAGACATCGTTGGCTTCATGACAAAAGAGTCGAAGAAGCCAACCACCTTGTCTATTATGTATACAACCAGTGCAAGAACTCCGTAACAAGCGGTGTGGTTAATGTAAGAGTTGTTGCACAACACTATTGCGGGAACGTGATAAGGAAAATGGTCTTCAGCAAAAGGTTCTTTGGGAAGGGAATGAAAGATGGAGGAGCAGGTGCCGAGGAAGAAGAGCATGTAAGTGCGCTTTTCACTATCCTTGGGCACCTGTATTCATTTTGTGTCTCTGATTACATACCAAGCTTGCAAGGCCATCTTGACTTAGATGGTCATGAGAAAATCATGAGGACGGCCATCACAAGTGTCACCAAATATCCAGATCCTGAAATCGATGAAAGAATCAAACAATGGATGGATGGTACCAGGAAAGAAAAAGAGGACTTGGTTGATGTCCTCGTTATGCTCAAAGACGCAAATGGTAACCCGTTACTCTCACCAGAAGAGATCAAAGCACAAATTGTCGTAAGTGCCTATTGCTCCTCCCCCCCCCCCCCCCCCAAACCCAACATTCAAGCACTTGAGAGTACGCCTAGTAGCACATACTAAACTAGTACCATGCATGCCATTATGTTCATCTATGTCTATCTCCCGCTAAATTCCACTATTGGATATTTGTTTCATGTGGGACCCATGAATACTTAAAATCATAGTGGAAGTAATAGGGTGTCACTGGACATATGCAGGTTCATGAATATTGTTTTCCCCATGGTGGATGTAGTTACATCTTGAAGGGTAATTGTTGTATAAGATATATTTTATGACATCCAATTTGTAGAAAAGGAAGGATTAGTGCCTAAAATTAATGATGCTGCTTCCACCTAAAAGAATGAACATATTAATTTCAAGCTTCCTGGAAATATAAAATCGATGATGTTTCTTGGCAATGGTTATCTTCTCTAGACGATAGCCAAAAGATTGCAATTGCATATGATTCTAGAAAAGGATTCAATCTTCACAAGCACAAGTCTGAATGCATCATTCTAGAAAAGGATTCAATCTAAAGATTGCAATTGCGTATGATTTCCCTATATGATTGCAATTGCATATGATTTCCCTATATGGTAGGATAAATTAGGGCTAGTTAATGGGTAAGGTTAAATAAAGGAAAATGAGAGAGAGAGAGAGAGAGAGAGAGAGAGAGAGAGAATTAATTAACCCATGTCCACAAGAGTGATGCTTGACTCATAACTTTCATCCAATATTTGGTAGAAAAGTTGAAAGTTGAAACATTTTATTGTCAAAATGAACTAGAATAAGTCAACTTGATTTCAATTATGGTGCATATAAATATCACTTCATGTATACAGGAGCTGATGATAGCAACAGTGGACAATCCATCAAACGCAGTGGAATGGGCACTTGCCGAGATGATAAATCAACCCAATACACATGAAAGAGCCATAGAGGAACTGGACAGAGTGGTTGGGAATGAGAGACTAGTCCAAGAATCTGATCTCTCACAGCTCAATTATATAAAGGCATGCGTGAAAGAGGCCTTCCACCTCCACCCCATTGCACCCTTTAATATTCCTCACATTTCCGTAAAGGACACAACTGTTGCTGGCTACTTCATCCCAAAAGGTAGCCATGTGTTGTTGAGCCGTCCTGGGCTTGGCCGCAACCCTAGAGTTTGGGATGAGCCACTCATGTTTAAACCAGAGCGCCACCTAAAGGACAACGGCTCAGATGTGGTGTTCACTGACCCGGAATTGCGATTGTTATCATTCAGCATTGGAAGGCGTGGATGTGCAGGGGTCACACTAGGGTCTACAATGACTACCACGCTGATGGCTAGGCTTCTTCAAGGGTTCACCTGGAACTTGCCACCCAACATGTCAAAGATCGACCTCAAGGAGTCCGTGGATGACCTCCTCCTAGCTAAACCTCGACTTGCTCTTGCAAAGCCACGGTTGACTGACAAGTTTTACCTTTCACTTTGAACAATATATTTATACATATGTAACTATAAGCACTACCTAAGAAGACAATAAAGAGTGTTTGTTATACAAGGGGGACGGAAACTATGTGTGGATTGTCAAGTAAAAATGTAGTACATGGATGACCATCAAGTAATGGAGAGTTGATGTTTTATATATTTTCCTTGGTGCTGTTATTTTCTCCTCACGAACACTAGGTTTCTGTGGTGATATATGGCAAGGGTTCCCTTGGCATGTGTCAAATTTTTGGGAGAGATTCACTTGCAAAGGCAATGACCATGCTGTCACCCTAAGGAATAAAAGATTAAAAGAAAAGAAGAGAAAGATGAAAAATACACAAAATATTGAAAAGAGGGGTTCATATAGTTTGGATAATGCTCCCTTATCTGCCAAGTCAAGGCCCAAGTACAAAATTATACCCTCATCTCCTATTCTTTGCTTATATATGCACATATTGTATATATATCAGGCCTCTCAAAAGCAAGGTATTTCAGAAAGTGCAAAGTTGTCACAAGCACATAAACAAACTGCAGAAGATTTAAGAGCGCAAACACTAAAATCACAGATATGTCATACCTTTAAGGATGGGATTGAAAAAAAACTTCATCCATAGGCTCTGGACAGATGTTAGCAATCATGCATATCTGCAGTCAAACATGAAATTAAAAACAATGCCCAATTATCAACAAATAACGTCAGTAACTGAGGTTAAGATTTACACCTTGCTGTCAGAAACACCATGCTTTGAGAAGCCTGATGTTTGAGTTAATGGTTCCACGGTAGATTGCTAACAAAAAAATGGCTAAAACCTCATAAATGATGACATGTATTTTTTTTATAGAATAAGACCAATATTAACAATAACAAGAACATTCCTTTTTTCAAAAAGAAGGGGGATGCTCTAGCAAGTTGAAAGCTTGCATAATCGGTACCACTCTTGGCATACTGCAGTACCCTATCAAATGTTCTGGAAAAAGCTTGTAAGGACTTCTCTGTGAGATTAATCAAATTCTTATGTGTAAAATAGATCAGAATTCCTTCTTCTTCTTTTTTTTTTTTTTTTTTGGATAAGTAAATGATCAGAATTCCTTCTAATCAAGAAGATAAAGCTTAAACTATGTTCCTCAGACGGGGATTTTAATTGTTAGGTCTTCATTGTATGACAATTTGCTCCTGGATTCCTCGTAAAATATCTGCCGCTGCACAATCCATCAGGCATTTGGCATATTTTGGAAGTTCTGCCCAATACCAAAAAAGATAATGAAAAACAATTTCTACTTACTGCACTTGTCGTGTTCCAAGCCCAATACATACACAATACATTACTAGGCATAAACAGCATAAAGCTAATAAAATGTGGAAATGATGTGGTCAAGCTCAGACACTCCTCAGGCATATCTTAGTAGCAATCTTGATGAATTGTATAACCTTTGAGCTATGTATCTCTATTTGGGCAATGTTCATTCTTTATTGAGGTTCAAGTTTTCCTTCAACTTCCCTATTTCCAGAAATGGGATGGTGGAATGCTTCATGAATTCTCTTCTTCACCAATTTGCTCCGCACTGTGAAGTTGTATTCTCTCACTTAGGAATATATATGTTTATATATATATGGTCTTTGTATTAAAACTAATAATTTAATGAGCCTTAGAAAGTTTATTTTCTATTAAACTCTCTACTTATCATACTAGATTGGCACAAGTGCTAGTCTAGCACTACAACAAAATAAGCTTATGATGGCACTTTACAATTGCTGCTAAAAGCACTAATGTACCTTGCCGAAAGCCCGCTAGAAGTTGGCTCAAGCAAGATGGTGCATGAGACATCATAGCTCAATTCTAGGGTAGCTAGGTCAATGGTAGCTTGATTACACCCCAAAAGTGTAATCATAAGCCCTTAATTTGTACTTTGTTAGATTTATATTGTAATTAATTGTCTTATTTTAGTTAGATATTTGTTTGAGTATGTTTGTATGTGTTTTGTAGGTTATATAAGCTAATAAAGGTAAAAAGAAAGCAAGAATAATCAAAGCGGGTTCAAGACGAATAATTTGTTCATGAAACTTCAGACATGTCTCGGTATTTGGGCCATATCTTTTTACTCTGATGTCCGATTGAGCTGATTTTTGTGCCATTGGAAAGAAGACTTCAAGAGCTACAATTTGTCCTCTAATGTGCATCGGCTGAATCAGCCTTTAAGGTGGTCAAAATCAAGCTTCAAAGTGGAGGGATGAATAGTACCCGATCGATTGGTTTGGCAAACTTCAGAGAGGGTGATTTACCGATTGATCGGCTGATCGATCGGTGAACAGTGCCCGATTGATCATGAATAGTGATCGATCGATCGGTAAACAGTGACCCATCGATCGGTGAACAGTACCCGTGAACAGTAAAAACAGTGAAATTGACCGATCGAACGCTACAATCACCGTTCGATCAGCCGATCGATCGGTGAACAGTGCCGATCGATCGGTCAATACAGATCTGAAGCTTAAAAGCTTTGTTGTTCGAAAAAATGGGGGAGAGAAAGATTTTTTTGGGTTTGTAGCAGCCAAGGGGGTGGTGTAAAAAGCTCCTCCAAGGTTGGTTTTTATGTTTTTGTGTATTTTAGCTTAGATTTATGTTTGTTATGTTAATGTAGGAGTAGAAATTGTAACTTTCTTACATTGTAATTTATTTTCCTTCACTTTCTTGTCATTTTCTCTCACTTTCTTAGCAACCAAACACTAGTTTTACTTAGTTTAATGTTAGATTTACCTTCATTTATGCAATTTATTATGAATTCTAGTAGCTAAACATCTCTTGGGTGTGATTGTGAAGATCCACCAAGGATTTTCAAGTATTTTAATGGGGATTCATGAACTTCAAAGTTTTATTCATAGATTTGTATAGTTCTATTTGGTTGGGTGTTGGATTTATTCGAAAACTTAGATTCATAACTCATTTGGTAATATTTATGCACAATTCAACAATTGGTATAAATCTTGCACATTTATAAGGTTTGCTTCTAGGGTTCTATTAATTGGTTTAATCCCTACACTCAACTAAATATGAACTCAAGGTTTTATGGTCAAAATATTCCGAATCAAGAATCCACGGTATGATTCTTGATTTGAATTATAAAAATCCTCTATTGAAATTCTTATTGTGAATTGGTGGATTGAATCAATCACATCCAAGCTTTCCATTTTAATTGCTTTACATTTAAATCAATTGCCTAGTTAATTGCTTTAATTTTCATTACACTAGTTTAGTAAATTAAAACTCCATAAAAAACCTAAAGATTTTCGGTCCTTTTCTTTTTTCTTTTATTTTAGATCCAATTCCCCACATAATTGCAATTTGATCCTAGGCTAGATTAGTGTGAGTTGAGTGCTAGAGCTTATATTTGGCTAGGTCCCTTGGGAGAGAACAATACCGGATTACCGGTTTATACTTCATCGCGACCCCCGTACTCTTGCGGGGTACTAACTCCATTTTGTAGTTTTCGGAGCAAGTCATAGCTCATGCAAGATTGATCTCTTTGGATTGATCTCTTTGGATCTCACTTGGGTGCAAATCAATAAAATCTGGCAATGAATAATTCTGTTTGATATAGGATTGGGTGCAGAAGTGAAAAGATATATATTTGGCACGTCATCTAACACAATTAGCGAGTTTAGAATATTGAGAAAAGTACTCTAAATACTTACAAAGGCTTTAAGAGTCCCTTTATGCTTCGTTAGCTCAAACTTGAAGAATTGATTGAAACTTGGAGTTTCTCCTAGTAGATTTCGAGGAAAGTTGATATTGAGGACTCAGCATTGTGATCAAGCGCTGAAGAATGATGCCGTGGATATGGTCAGCGGTTGAATATGGTTGAATGAGAGCACTACTACCATAGTTTGAGAATTCAAATTGGGTTTGAGTTGTAAGTGTCGTTCTTGGTTTTGTTGTTGATTAGCCCCTACCTTTCAAATGCTATTTTGACTACTGATAATTTGGGTAAAAGGGAAAAGATGCTTCCTAATTGGCGTTGTATGTCCAGGAAGATAGAGGAAACAATTAACCATTGTTGTTGCATTGTGAGATAGTAAGGGAATTGGGGATATTTGTATTATTTATTTTTGGTATTAAGTAGGTCATGCTAGGTTCAGTGATTCAACTCTTGGAACGTTGGGTTGATGGTGGTCGTTTAAAGAAAGTGAAGAAGGCTTGGAAGATGGCTCCATTGTGCTTGACGTGGTGTATTTGGAGGGAACGTAATAGGAGCACGTTTGACGAAGTGAGATTAGCAATTCATAGTCTTAAGTTAGCTTTGTTGTCTAGTTTTCACTTTAGGTCCAAGGATACTTTTGACAGTCTTCTTTTGCTTTCATTGATTTCTCAGGGAATCTTTCTTTAATGCATGATTTTTAGGCTTTTTGTATACACTCAGCATACAAGGGTTGCACCTCTAATTAGGAGTTTCTTAAATAAAGTTATTCACTTATAACAAATAAAAAAATAGTGCTTGGTATGGTTGGCCTCAAACGCATGGTTTTTCCATTAATGTTTTCTACATAGAAAATCATATCTTGATTGCTTCTTTGTGGTTTGATTATTTGACATGCGATTACGGTTCATGCATATGCCCTAAATTAAGAATTGCTTAAAGGGTAAATTACATTGACCTCCCTTGAGGTATTGGCTTAATACACAAGCTACCCCTCATGTATGAAAAATTACACTGACTACCCCTGTCAGAGTTTGTCGGGTAAGCACCATAATGGAAAATACAGGATTACACTTTTACCCTTCTTTCAAAGAATTAAAATAATAAATCAAATTTAGATAAATATTAAAAAAACTCTCATAATATTATTTTTAGTAAAATTATCTGATTCATCATTTTATCTATATCTTCTCTCTCTCTTTACAAGATCCAACCCAGTTGACCCTCACTCGCTCTACAAGACCCAAACCTGTTGACTTTATCTATATTTTCTCTCTCTAACCCAACCCAGCCGACTCCATTACCATCGCCCCCTCCATAGCTCATCGTCGTCCTACTCATATCCTGTCTCTGTGTTAACCTAAAAGACTCATAGGATCTCCAACACCACTCCCTCAACTAAACTCCCTCATCAACGGGAATCACCATCATCACAACACCATAAGTGTCATAGCCACCAAAGACCAAACTTCTCACCGTCGAAGAACAATAATGGCCAACTAAAATGCCAACAGCCACCACCGCGCCATACCTAGCCCTCCCACCACTTTGCTGCCTCATACCACTGCTAACAGCCACCACTACCGTAACCCACAGCCCTCCCTCTCCAAAAGCAATCCCCAACTTGCCATCATGATTGCCATCCGCCAATCTAGAAAACCCAGTTTGATTTCACCTCAAACTAGTGCTCTTTTTAGCCAATATAGTTTCCATGAGCCCCAATTTTGAGGGTTCAAACCAAAACCTAACAAAGGTTTGTTGAATTCCTCTCAAATGAATTGAACAGAGCATAACCCACTAAAGGGGAGGCCCTATTGGGGGGAGAGAGAGAGAGAGAGAGAGAGAGAGAGAGGGAGGGAGAGAGAAGTAGGAGTTGATGGTTGGTCGATCGGTCAGCTACTTGCATGTTTTCTCGTCAAATCGCAGCTTGATCTCACCATCTTAGCTTGATCTCTCAATGTTGTCGTAGCATCGATGGGGTTTGGGCTATCATTTCACCATCAATGTCGTTGTGACAATTGCGTTTTGTTGGGGCGATCGTGTTGGGCGACAAAAATTGGGGTTGGGTTTCATTGGTTGGTGGTGGAAATGAATTTCTCTAGTTGGTTGTGGTGCATGGGGGGGGGTTGGGATGGGTATTATTACGAAGGTGGTGGTGTACAGTGGAAGGTGTTTGTTATGGTGTTGGCATTGGTGGAGAGAGAGGGGAAGGCAGCGGGGTTGGGGTTGGTGCAGCGGAGTTGGGTGGGTTCCTGTGAAGGTGGTTCTGCCATTGTTGGGGGTTATAATGTGGAGCAGGGCATTGGCCATGGCAATTAGCACGTGTGATGGAGGCGGTAGGGGTACAGTGGCTGTAATTGTGACTATTGTGAGAGAAATAAGAGCTTAGTGATGAGTATGGTGGTGATAGGTCATCAGTTTAGTTCAATTAATGTAAACTCAAAGAGGAGAGAAAAATGAAAAAGAGAGTAAACTTATACAAAAATGGTGATGTGTCTAAGCAAAGTGGTGGGTAATTTTGTAATTTTATTTAATTCTTGAAGGTTTTTTTTAGTCATTTTGTTGTGCCTAAGGGCATTTTAGACATTAAAAAAATTATTTATCTGACTTCAGCAAAAACAGTTAGATCTCTAGACGGCAACTTGACGATAAGGGAGAAATTGTTATAAGTTTCTAAAAGTAAGGGTGATTAGTGTAATTTCTCAAATGTGAGGGATAGTTTGTGTATTAAACCGATACCTCAAGGGTGGTTAGTGTAATTTACCCTCGCTTAAAATCAGCCATTAAACCTATTCAAAACCTCCCCCCGGGGGAAAAAAAAAAAAACTGTCATGAGCATCCCCATTTTCTTTTGTAGGTTACACACCAACTAAACATGGACTTGTATGTTGAAAAGGTGTAGATAGAAGAAGTTACGTTTGTTGGACATAGTCTGTATAATGTCTTTCATGTAGCCATCATAAAGTGAAATAAGCAATATTAAATAATATGTATGAAATAACGTAATATGGCATATTCAACAAGTTATATATGATAAAGTAATAAAATATGCGATGAAGAGAAGATCAAGTCGAATGTTGCACCCTCTTAACTTAAGACAAATTCGTCCCCCACACAGGTGCTTATAGGATTAATGGACGTCTATCTCCAGGATAAAATAATCACGATCTTGAATAAGTACCACTACAATATTCAGATCCAGCGAATTAACCTTTTAATTCTACTCTTTCAATGTATAGAATGAATACAACATGTATAACATAAAACAACGAGAAATTTCTGTCTAATTCTACGCAGAATTACGACATTTAATTCCATACAAAAACCTACGGCGTTTCTGATAAAATTAATATGACAAGATGCAAAGAAGCAGTATTTTCTACATAGAAAATGGACTGGCAAACTGTAGAATATATACGCAGAAATTCATACAGTAATACATAAAGAATCTGAAGCACATAATCAGTTAACTGAAAAACCTGGATAGAAATTCTAAGTCTGGTATAGAAACAAAGAGAAATTCAAGCCGAGAGAATGGCAAAAACAGGACAACACTTCATCTGAGACTAGGCAGAATTTCGTCGTAGTCAGAAAGCGGCAGTACTTCATTGTTGTTAGAAATAGAGAAGAGAAGAAGAGACACTCTATTTTTTGTTCCTTCTGAATCTGGGGTGGAGCCTTTCTATTTATAGAAAAAACTCACATCCGTTTGCGCAACCTAATGCACCCCTGCGAAAGGGTGTGGCGGTTAACTAACTGTCGGTTCGGGTTCGAATTGAAACTGGTTCGGTTTGTTAGGTTTGGTTCTCTAAAAAGAATAAAACGGACGACCGAAGCCCAAGTCCATTTAACCCACACCCGCACTCGCGTCCCGACCCGACCAGAACCAGGCTGGTGGCAGCGCACGCGTGGAGTATTGAGTCAACTCATGGGTTTCATAGGTCCTTCCCCTTCCACAAAAGTGGGGTGCCCCTTCAAACCCAAACCTTACTCCAAACTTGGGTTATATATACACACCATTTCTCCCATGGGAAACCAATGTGGGATTGCCCCACTTCATGTACATAAACCCTTTTCAAGTAGGTAACTTTGGAAGCCAATAACTCATTCAAATCTTCACGGATTTGAGCAAACAAATAATCTAGATTCACCTCCACACGGAGGAGCATCCAACGCCTATCTAACCCAACACAATGGAAGTGTGAGTCCCATTCATTTATTGGCTCAAAGACGGCAAAAAACAATGGTTAATACACCTTGTTTTTCCAACAACGTCATGAATGAATCAAATACTAGTAGGAATTGCTCAAAGAAAAAAGTGTTGGTGGTAATTTCCTATTTGTCCTCATTATTATGGTGGAAATAAATTATTAAACACGAAACCACTCATACTACGGTAATGAGTCAAACTACCTGGTTAATGTATGTAAGTAACCTAATCCTACCACTGGGTGGACCAGTTGCACTCCAATCCTTAAATCAATGAATTGGGAGTAAGGAGTAAATCCCGGTCAAATCCTTGAGTTCAAATGGTCAATCCTCAAATTTTAATCGAACTCTAGTTTAACCACTAGTTGGTTATCACCTTTTATTGAATTTTACATATAAATAAAATTGTAATCAAATAAACAAAAGATTATTGTGATTATTCTGTTTCTTTTATTTATTTTATATACTATAAATGTAGTTATTTTTTGCAGAAATTGATGCATACAAAATTGTCAAATTATTTGAATAAATACAGACGTGCATAAGTTTATATATAGAAATACTAATATGTATGTATACACGTACTCTAGGGACACCCCGCTCTTGAGTTACTTCCACAAATAGAAATCAGTTACCTAGGTCTATATATGTGTGTGCAGAGAATGTGCTATACACTAGGGCAAAATGGGATGAGAGAGAGAGAGAGGAGAAATGTTGGTGAGAAATAGATGCTTTGTTGAATGACTGCACGCTACTTGCCCCTGCCCCTCGAGGTAAAAACTTGAAGTGGGAATGTCTCGGTAATTTTCATTACAATCGGTCAATGTACAGTGGTAGTCATGGTACATGCAGTGCTTGTGTGTAACACGTCAAGTTAAATATAATTTATTAGAATGAACATCATCAACCTTTAAATTAAAATTATAAAATACATGAAATTGACAAAAAAATATCACTTACTTTAATTTTCTTAATTTTTGTTGCACAAAATGACAGGTGAAATGAAAATTAAAATATTCCATACAAGTATAGCCAATATAATTTTCAGAAGACCCAGAAAACTTTATGAAAGAAGGAATCGAAACACATATATCTGTAATAAAAATAAGTATATATATATGCATAACTGTGCAACCGTACAAACACATCTATATAGAGAGGGATAGGAAGGGTAGGAGGACATACCAGAGCTTGTGTTTGACACGAACTTTGTTGGTGGCACAAAGCTTCTTACAGTAGACGCATCTGTTACTGGTGAACTGTATGTGTATCCAAAACAACATATACATAGATATATGTATCTGTTGTATATACACGTACGAAGATCCTCATTTGTATGTGGCATGCAATTGGAAGACGGCACGCATTATCACTACATCAAGATCTTCATTTGTTGCGCCGTGGATATAAACGGTCCATTTATGAGACTGGAACCTAATCAAACATTGACAAACTCTAATGGGCATTTACTCAAACAGAATAAAGACAATTGAAGAAATCTTATACTTTACCGATACTTACTAGCCTTTTACCTAGATAGAATGCAACGTCTTTGAGTTATCTCTTCAAACTCTACACAGATTCCATAGAGATTAAACCTGTTTTTACTCCATGGATTGCGTAATTTAGTGATAGGGGTAATGGGTAATTGTTGAAAATTTGAATTGAAACGACCGTTACCTTCTTCTCTCTGTCTTAGGCAGATTTTATCATCTTGGTGCGCTGTGATCTTGGGGTGGGCCCACTAACTTCCGGCCGCTCCGGACCGTGCTTTTTCGCCGATGAACTTTGAGGCATTCTACGAAACCCTGACGACGACGACAACGACGATCGATGAAATCCTCCTTTCAGAATAAATTATAAAGCAAGCACTAAAGACAAAAAAATAGTGCATTCTTGGTACAAATCTATAGAATCTGGGGACATTTTACCAGTAACCATTCGACGAAAAGTCAGAAGCTGCAGGGGCGGACCAACGCCTGAGGGTAGCGTCGGCAGCCTGTACAGCATTTTTGAAAAAAAACAATAATAAATTTTTTTTTTTTTTTCCTGACTCAATTAGAAATGAAATTTGTTCGACTAAATTTTATACTCATTTCAATTTTTTTTAACTTAATTCAAATTCATACCCATTTAAACTACATTCAAAATGGCATAAATACTAAAAATATTTTCTCCCTGGTAAAAAATTTAGTTTAGACGAAAAATGATATCGTCTACGTATATTTATTTGTAAAGTTGGCACTAATCTTACCAGTTATAACTGTATCAGTTAAATGAGTTTTTTCTACAATAAATATTATCAAGACTTCACTACGTAATCACATGAAAGATAAGTGGACAATGACAACTCAAGTATAAAATCATCAAAGCAATCGCTTTAAGTCCTCAATTTTTTAAGACCCCTAAGTTTTAAATACCCTACTTATTACAGTTAGAATTTTGTATAATTTTGGCTTTTTTTTTTTGAAAAAAAGCTTTAACCTAAATAAGAAGAAGGTCCACAATGAAAGAAAAATATCCTCAGTCTAAATAAGAAAAAACTCATAAGAAAGAAAGAAAAAAACCTATTTCAAATAAAAAAAACTATTAAAAGAAAGTCCTAGATTAACCACTCTAATTGTCTTGAAAAACCTATTTAAAAAAATATAATTACATACACTTTTTATTTATACAAGGAAAATCAAATGTCTCATTTATACAATTCTCTCTCCCTTTAACATATACATATTTAGAAGTTTAAATTCTGACAAAACATACTTTCTTAGTCTTAGATATTTAGAAATTTAAACCCTCACACACACACACTCTCTCTCTCTCTCTCTCTCTCTCTCTCTCTCTCTCTCTCTCTCTTGCTCTCTCTCTCTCATGCAAAAATAAAAGTTTTAAATTGAAAAATAATTTAATAAATTTTATCGATAACATCATCAAACAGCTTGTTGATGTAATATTTTTGTATTTCTATATACATTGATTTTTGTTTTATTTTTTCTTTTGAACATAATGTAATTTTTTTTATTATTTGTGGGTCTACGAGTAGTTGTTATCGTAAAACTGAAAAGTAATTATTTGCTTTGTTAATTGAATCACCAATTTTGTATTATAGCATCTCCAAGAGTGCTAGCTATTTTGGAAAGTCAAAATATATTAAACTAATGTAATTTTTATTTCGGAGAGTTACTTTTAAAAAATCACTCTAACCATACTCTTTACTTTACCTAGTTATTCCAACTAACTTTCTTATTTTTGAAAACAAATGTTATGTGGCATGCCATATCATCTTTATAATAATGACATCGCACCATGACCTGTCATGCCAACAATTTCTATGCTCAACAATAATTCCCCTTATACATAGCTTTTATCATGTTACAACAATTAATAGATATATATATATATATATGTGTGTGTGTGTGTGTGTGTATGTACAGTTGTTTCGATTTTAAAATTGGAGATAACAGATCTACAAAGACAAAAGAACTATAGCACTGCAATTAAACAAAAATCAAGTGATGGGGGAAGGTCTAGGGCTTGGAATAAATTCACAATTTTTTCACAAATAAATTCAAGTAAAATTGACTATGCATGTAGTAGGGAAAGTCTAGCGCTTGGAATAGGTTAGGAAAAAGGGCAGCAAAGGTGAAGGGGAAGGGAGGGATGTGAGGTGAGGAATTAGATTTGTTGCAGAAAAGGGGAGGTGATATCAGAGGGGTTGGGGTTGGTGTTGAGCGGGGGAGGGAGGGGCAGTGAGGGAGGGGGTTTTGGGTGAGAGAGTAGAGTTGCCACAGAGAGAGAGAGAGAGAGAGAGAGAGAGAGAGAGACTCATACCTAATGAAGATCAGATGAAGAAGATCACCAAGCACAGTTGCATATTTCTTCCAACAGTTGGAAGAAGACACGGTAGAGAAGGGAAAAGAAGAGAAGCGAACATATCTCGCGCTACAATTGGCGAGCCATTTTAACAAAAGTTAAAATAGAGAGTAGAGTAGAGAGCCTCTTGGAACATAAAAAAGTGTTATTACTCGGTAAAATAGCTAAATGAGTGCTTTTAAAGAGGGCGTTGGAGATGCCCTTATGCTGGTTGAATCATTTGATGAATACTCTATGAAAAACCAACAATTGGATGGTCGAATCTATTGTGATTTAGTGAATACTATATTGAAAAGAGAGAAAATTAAGTTAATAATTTTTTTCCCAAAAAAAATAAAATTTTAAGTAAAAAAAATTTACACTAGTATTAAAAATATAAAAAGTCTCGTTTAAAATTTTTATTTTAAGAGTATTTTTTACCTCCACTGAACAAATTTTTTAGTTCGTCTCTGAGACATGCAAATGTTTCCCGTAAATTCCCCCCTCAAAAAAAATAAAAAAGAAAGAAAACTAATGAGGTAATTGAAATAGGTATCGGCACAGAGACTTAAAAGGAATCCAAAACTGTATCGGCTGCCAAAAGTAGAGTTATTTGAAGTTCTATATTTTGGTAAAATATATGGCTTAGTTATCCCTGAACTAGGGTCTATTTTCACTTTATCCCCTTAATTGAAAATGCTACACCTACACCTTTCCTAACTACAAAAGTAAAAAGTCTAGCCCTTTTTTTTTTTATTTTTTATAAAGAAAGCTAAATCCCAGACAACCCATTAAAATGGAAAGTAGAGATTGAGACTATAAACAATGCACACCCAATTTTCACTCAAACCAAAAGTCATGCTTGTTTACTATATAAATAATAATAATAATAATAATAACTAAAAAGTTTCCTTCTAATTCTTGGGTATGGTTACATGGCACCATCACACCATTCTAAAAGGGTGGTCCTCCTCCTCCATCACCGTGTCCTCCACAATAGTAATTAGGGTGTCAGTACGTAAGTCACAAAGTTGTGTTATGTGTATAGGCTAAAACTTCGAAACAATCCAAGTATCATACTTCTTAATGTTATTCAAACCATGTCTGGCTAAGAAATGGAATTA
Organism: Euryodendron excelsum; assembly: GCA_033060915.1. Classification (NCBI taxonomy): domain Eukaryota; kingdom Viridiplantae; phylum Streptophyta; class Magnoliopsida; order Ericales; family Pentaphylacaceae; genus Euryodendron; species Euryodendron excelsum. The sequence continues at coordinate 10,147,945 of CM065380.1, read as the reverse complement.
GAGTTTTCTCCTACTAAGTCTTTTTATTGTCCACTTTACACTGTTAGGTTTATAGGGCCAACAAATCCATTATGCCATCAAAGTTTTTTACTTTAGGCCCTGTCGAGTAAAATCTAGTCTATGAAATAATTTGATCTATTAATAGCATTATTGTGGTAAATGTTGTAACACTAGAGAAATCATTACGTCATTTACACAATCAAGGGTGTAGAAATTTCTCAACTCGCTGTTTTAAAAAAATGTAAGTAAGAAACATAAATAAATCGTTTGAAAGACGGTCAGACATAGTGCAATTCTACCAGGGGCATCTTTGTCACACTAATGACAGGCTAGTCATTGTTACATCATTTGCACAATCATCGGTGTAGAACTTCACAACTAACTATGTAAAAAATGTATCTGAGGAAGCATAATTGAATCGTTTGCAATTCTACCAAAGAGCTCATATGAAGAAAACTCTTAACATGACTTTAACAGTTGGTTAGGTAAATTTGGCATTGATAGCCTAGAAGCCAAGTTATTAGACAACTTAAGCCTTAACTATAAATTTAGATGACTTAGAATCAAGTAAAAACTTGGTATTAGAATCCTAGGCATCAAGGTGTAACAATAATTAATAACCTAACAAAAAAGGTCTGTTATGGGCATCTCCATTTTCTTTTGCAGGGACCACCAATGGAAATCGCCGGCCTGCTTAAGAGTGTGTAAACAGAATAAGTTCATGTCATGAATGAATCAAATAATGGTACGAATTTCTCAACAAAAAAAAAAAACATGTTAGTTGTAACTTCCCTATCAGTCTTTATATTGCAGTGGGATTATCCATATTTGATGCTTTAGGCTCCATTTGTTTGCCGGAAAATAAATTTAAAAAAAAAATATTTTTTTCTAAAAAATATTTGGCAGTAAAAAATTTATTTTCCTTTTATTTTTCATTTGTTCGGTGTAAACTACAAATTTTTTTGGAGAGAAATTATTCTAGCCACAATAATTATTTGGACAATATCTAGTGATTCAGACATTAAAAGATAGTGAAAGAATATAAAAAATTAGAACTCTTCTTTATGAAGTAGAATTATGGGAGATTAGGTTAGAGAGAGAGAGAGAGAGAGAGAGAGAGAGAGAGAGATGAACTCTTAGTTTGAGGATTTGATCTAATCTATCAGTTCTCTCACCCATGGAAACAACTTCTGACACAAAATCTTGAATGTTTTTTTCCAACTTTATATTTGGAATATTTTTTCCTAGAATTTAAGAATTTTCAAACAAACAAACAACAGAATTTTCTTAATTTCTCAAAAAATATATTTTTTCAATATTCTTCGATGAAACAAACAGAGCCTTAATGCTATACGAATAGAAAAGTTATATATAATATATATACTGAATGATATGATTAAATAAGAGTTTATCACTTTAAAATAAAACACTCATAATGATAAATTAATTACAAAAATATTATTATCACGTTATTATTGTGAAATTTTTATACAAATTTTCTGAAAGTATAACATTTTTTTGTTTTTGAATGATTAACCAACTACTTGTCCCCACTATCTTGAGGTAATAGCATAAAATAGGAATGTCTTGATAATTTTCATTACAATGGGTCTACGTACATTAAACAAAAATTAAAATTTTCTAATCAGATGGGACATGCCTATCCTAATAAGCACACATCATACATGTTTGTCTGAAGACTAAAAAGAAATTTAGTTTTTTTAGAGCGCCATATAGCTCTGGCTCTTCTCACAATCCAATGAAGCTTTTGTTGAACCCACCTTGAGACTCTACCTAACTTGGGAGAACTATTGTATTGTAAGCGAAGTAGCAAGAGTAATGTGGCATTGCGGTTAGGCATTCCAACCACAGCAAGTAATTTCTCAAAATAATAATAATAATATCACAGAGTTTGCATGCTTTGTATAATTTGGCTATAGTAGAACCAAGATAATGTTTGAATAGTCATCTTCATTTTGCTTATTCAGGATACAAACTATCAAACTACTATTAGAATAACTATAATACCATATTAGAAGAGTTCTAATATCATATTAGAATAAAGTATAAAGAAAAAAAGAGAGAGAGGAAGAATCATCGAAAGGAGACCAGAATTGGTATATTATAATGTATTGTTAATAGGTCTTATATTCAAAGAATCTTCGTATATAGGCACAATTGAAATGTTGAATAAGAAAATAGAAAAGAAGAAACTAATTATATAAAAAAATTAACTAATATTATTTTAGAATAATGTTAGAGTTATCGGTTTTTTTCATTAAGTTATCATTATGGATAGACACAAGTAAATCAAATTCACTCACTTGTGTCTATCTATAATAATAATTTAGTAAATAAAATCAGCAATTATAATATATATATTTTTTTATATTTTAACACAAACTATTGACAAGGTATGACTTACAAAAAATGATAGCATCATCTCCACCTGTAGAATAGCAGCCGACTTGATGTGAATCACCCTAGTTGAGGGCCACCAGTTGCTGGTGAATTACAACTTATGCAAACAGTCAAACAGTGCTCTTCATACCGTAGAGATTGAGGAGAAATGAAAAAAATAATAATAAACACGCATCCAATGTAATACGCATGTTGTGCAACACCGTTGGTTTTTTTTTTTCCGATATTATCGTGCAACACGTTGTGATACCCAATATCCACATTGAAGTGGGAGAAATTGTCTTTTCTGATGCCACTCTACGTGAAAGTAAAAGGAAAATTTGACAAGAAACCATCAACGTCTTTGATCACGACGTGTGACATTTTCTTACGGCAATTTGTGGCTGACATTTTCTTCAGGCAATTTGTGGTTGAAGTGGTGGATAAAGATTTCAAACATACTAAAAATGGGGGAAGCTCTGTTTTTGTCCGGACATATCTGGGTGGATGCAGAAGAATGACAAGCTCTTTAATCAAGTGATAATATGTTGGAATGTTGTTCTTCAAAATACAAAAATTCAGGCATTTTTATGGATAAAATTTGAGAATTCAAAAAGTATATCTCTTAATAAATGATATTCTATGTTTATTAGAGGGTATGAGAAAATTAAAAATTTAATATAGAACAAATTACACTGATCATTCTTAAAGTATACTAAAAATTAACTTTTCTTGCTTTTAAGGTTTTGTGACATATCCTCCACATATAAATATTTACACTAACTTTTTTTACTTTTAAAATTTTGAGACATATTTTCTTCACTGTATTCGGTCGTACTCGAGGCAGTTGAAGGCCTCGAGTCAGAGGAGACCTGGCTAGGCAAGAAGAGTTCTCTCAACAACATTACTCATGACGTGGAGGGATTGGCCAGGAATCAACCCAACACAAGATAGATATTGTGAGCCGTGCACGTTTCTGTCAATGTGAGGCCCACAATAAAATTGTTGTGGAAAATGTATTCTTTAACAAGATATTGTTAAAGAATACAACCAAAAACAAGATATTAACAAGATATTGTTAATGTATTCTTTAACAAGATATTAACAAGAGATATTGTTGTGGTTGAGCCCCACAACCAAAAATTAATTTTTATTAAATGGTTAAATTTATTATAATTTAGTAAATATTTTATTAAAAAAAGAAAAAAATTAGTTAATTAATAATTTTTTATCTTAAAAAAATCAAATTTTAACTAAAAAATTTACACCAAGTATTAAAAATATAAAAAGCGTCATTTAAAATTTTTGCTTTACGAACATTTTTTTATCTCCATTGAAAAAAAATTCTTTAGTTTGCTATTGTAGATAGCCTAGTTGTGCAACGTTTTGGAATATTTAGTACACAATTTTACTTGCTGGTTTGATTATAGTTAGAGCCTTTGATCAATGAAAATGTTGTAGTGCACAAATTTCCTTATGTTTCTTAATTTCTTTTCTTTTCTTTTTTTATATTAAAAATAGAATGATAACTTGTTTTCTTAAAATATATTGATGAAAAATTACACAAGATAATAGAGGAAGTGTGGGAACGCCATGTGAGGCTAAGTAAGAAGAGACCTCCCAACAACAGTACTGGATAAAGCAGTAAATTTGTAAGGTCAATTTCTAGGCCGATGATGGGTTGCTCTGGTGATCTGAGAGGAATCAAAGGGTGAGGGATACCGATGTGGTGCCCAACCAAGAATTTTTCTGACCACGCTTGGGGTACTCAGAGGAATTGGGGGCAACTAATGGGAGCCGATCTAGATCATAATTGATGGGGGTCGATCAGGAATCCCCCCATATCGAGAATAGGGCTTCCAATGTACATGTCAAGTAAGAAGATAATGAAGATCTACCCTGAGAGCTCCAACTGACTCGAACACGACTGAGCAGACCTTCTGGGGCTGATTAGGAATTTCCTTGACCACGCTTGGGGTACTCAGAGGAATTGGGAGTAACTGATGGGGGCCGATCAAGAATCCCCCCATATCGAGAATAGGACTTTCAGGGTACATGTCAAGCAAGAAGACAATGGAGATCAACCCTGAGAGCTCCAACTGACTTGAGCACGACCGAGTAGACTGCATCAAGCATGGCTGAGCAGACTATGCCAAGCACGATCGCGCAGACCTCCTGGTATGGTGCCGATCACCTTCCCCCACTACCGCACTAGTGGGGGCTACCACTGACAACCCAATCATGATAACGTGCTACCAGTTCTACGACTTCATGTGTAGCAGGAGGTAGTCACATTCCCCCGCTCTGACGCACGCCTAAGGGAGCGGCACATGTGAAATCGGACAACTATTCCCCCACTACTCTGCTACTAGTCAGGTTCTTCGATGCCACACTGTCACATAGGGAGACAACCATATTCCATTATCTCCATGCATGCAATGTCCTCTTAGGACTATCAGAATGCATACTCGTATAAAAAGAAAACTCATCTTCTCTAAAGAAGTATGCAAATATAAACTTTAGTTAAAACTCTGTTAAAATATTTTTAAAAATTTAATTTTAATATCAAAGTATTCTTAACAAGCACTACACTAATGTCCCTCCCCTTGTTTCTCTCAAATCATAGAAACAACCCGTTATTAGTATGAAATTGACCTTATAAATTTACTTTTATCAGTACTCATGACGAGGAGGGATTGGCCAGGCTCACCCCAACACAAGATAGGGGCAGGGAAACAGAAATACAACGCAATAAAATTGTGAGCCGTGCATGTTTCTGTCAATGTGAGCCCCACAATAAAATTGTGGTGGAAAATGTCTTCTTTTTTTTTTTTAATATTTTTTTTCATGGTACAAACAATTTAAATTGAAACCTTTATTGTGGTGGAAAATGTCTTCTTTTTTTTTTTTAATATTTTTTTTCATGGTACAAACAATTTAAATTGAAACCAAAACTTTGCGTGTGGGAAGGTGCTACGACATCACATGTAGACAGATATTCTAGAATAGAAGATTTGAATTCAGCCAGCCGGGGACGTCTATATAAGCCATGCAATATGCATAACGATGAACACAATTCATTAAAAGCCTAACATTGAGTTGTGATCACAAAGAATACCCAACTCTGCCAATTGCGTTCTACTTCTAATGCTGTTGCATTCCAGACTTGAAATGGACAGCATTGGCCTTTCATCAAATCTCTCAAGCTTTTTCTTAGCTCTTCTCTTCATCACGTTTACCTTTTTCATCTTTTCTAAGTACCAAAAGAGAAAGTGTACCCGGAAAACCAAGGTACTCTCGCTTCCTCCTGGACCAACACCGTGGCCTCTCGTTGGAAGTCTTCCAGAAATGCTCAAAAACAAACCGACATCACGATGGATACACAAATTGATGGATGAAATGAATACTGAAATAGCGTGTATCCGTCTAGGGAGCGTCCACGTCATCCTTGTTACCTCCCCTAAAATTGCATGCGAATTTTTGAAGGAAAAAGATGCCATTTTCTTTTCTAGGCCACTTTGCATGTCTGCTGATCTCACCAGTCGGGGCTACTTAGCGACAATCCTTACCCCATTAGGCCAACAATGGAAGAAAATGAGGCGAGTCATCGCTTTTGAAGTTCTTTCACCAGCAAGATATAACTGGCTTCATGACAAAAGAGTCGAAGAAGCTGACCACCTTGTCTATTACATGTACAACCAGTGCAAGAACTCCATGCAAGGCAGTGTAGTGAACGTGAGAGTGGCTACGAGGCATTACTGTGCGAATGTGATACGAAAAATGATCTTTGGCAAAAGGTGTTTTGGGGAGGGAACGAAGGATGGAGGACCAGGTGCTGAGGACGAAGAACTTGTTGCCGCGCTCTTCACTATTATTGACTACTTACTTTCATTCTGTATCTCTGATTACATAACATGGTTGAGAGGCCGATTTGATTTGGATGGGCACGAGAAGATCATGAAGACAGCAATCAAAAGTGTGAAAAAATACCAAGATCCCCTAATTGATGAAAGGATCAAACAGTGGATGGATGGTACTAAGCAAAAGCAAGAGGACTTGCTTGATGTCCTAGTCATGCTCAAAGACGCGGATGGTAATCCATTACTCTCACCAGAAGAGATCAAAGCACAAGTTACGGTATGAGACTCGCTCTCTCTCTCTCTCTCTCTAACAATTAGATATCAGGAAGCATTAGGCTATTAGTTATGCCGAGTGTTGTCATGGTAGAGTAACTTCCATGCAATATTGACGATAAAACATCAGTTGTTCACAGGAATTGATGATAGCAGCGGTGGATAATCCGTCAAATGCAGTGGAATGGGCACTTGCAGAGATGATAAATCAACCTAAAACACTCGAAAGAGCCATAGAGGAACTGGATAGAGTGGTTGGGAAAGAGAAACTAGTCCAAGAATCTGATCTCCCGCGACTCAACTACGTCAAGGCATGTACGAAAGAGGCCTTCCGCCTTCACCCATACTCACCCTTCAATGTTGCTCACGTATCCATGTCTGACACAAACGTGGCCGGCTACTTCATTCCGAAGGGAAGCCATGTCTTGTTAAGCCGATCTGGGCTTGGCCGCAACCCTAGAGTTTGGAATGACCCACTCAAGTTCAAACCCGAGCGCCACCTAAAGGACAATGACTCAAATGTGGTGCTCTCTAATCCTTATTTGCGTATGATTTCGTTTAGCACTGGAAGGCGTGGATGTCCAGGGGTCACACTAGGATCTACAATGACTACCATGTTGATGGCTAGGTTGCTTCAAGGGTTTACCTGGAACATCCCACCCACCTTGACCTCACCGAGTCCATGGGTAACCTCTCTCTTGCAAAGCCACTGCATGCACTCGCAAAGCCTCGGTTGCCTAAAAACTTGTATCTAAAGTCTTGATATACGTATATATCTATATGTGTGTGTGGAGAGTCAGAGGCAATAACTATGTACTTCTTTTCTTGGGTCGTTTCATGTCATGGTTCAAGTCTTGTTGGTGTTGGTTGTCCTTTTGTTGGTCTTTTGTTCTGTTCTGGTCTAATGGTGTTTTGTTCTGGTCTCTTGTGTTTCATGCTTTTATGTTGAATCAATAAAGCTCTTTTTCCTTGTCAAAAAAAAGAAAAAAAGAAAAAAAAAGAAGAGTTGTTTTAAACTAGGCTTACTGAGCCATGCTTTGATCATGCCCAAAAGAAAATGGATGATCATAAAAGAAAAACATGAAGTAATAAAGAGTATAAAATCTCCAAAAGAAGATAAGATATTTGCAATTTTGCAGCAAGAAAGTCACCAAAGGGATTTGCAAGGACATTGGACAGAATAAAATATCCCAGTTTTGTTTAGAAGATGCTCGACTCGCCTCTAACCATAATGGAGAGATTTTAATCATCGTTATTAATACAAACCTCTGAAGAAGATAAGTTTTCATAGAAGACCATGAAGGTCCTGAAAGGGAGAATTCCAAGAAAAACAATGAGAAAGAATACCATTTTGATAAAGATAAAGAAATAAAAACTACAAGAACGGAAGAAGAATGCAACAAAGTGAAATAGAAAGAAATAAAAGAAGAAATTGTTGAAGTTAGAGAATTAAAGCATCTAGGTATGTTTTATTTGCAAGATGTTTCAGTTTGATCATTTTTATTGCATGAAAATATGATATCTACAGACCCACCAAAGTTGGAGGAAGAAACCAATGATTCTATGCTGTTGATCATATTGACGAGGAGTGCTTGAATTTAACATAAAAGAAGTTGTTTCATTGAAGTGTGAGAATAAAGATCAAACAGATGAGATTTTTACAAGTTATCTACAAATTGGTTAGGAGAATTTTATTTTGATGCAGGTAAGGTGAATATGGAAGAATTCTTTAATCCACAAGAGCAAAATTTAAGAAGTGGAAAATTCAAGCGAAATGAAGACCAACAGTAAAATAGTGAGAAGAAGAAATGCAATAGCGTTTCAAAAAGATCAAAGTCAAGGTTTATACATCCACATATGGAGATGGCCATGAAGATTGTTGCTATTCAAGGTGGTGGAAATGATCTAATTGGCAGTATTGCATCAAAACCATTCAATGATTAAAAAATAAAAAAAATAAAATTTGCGTAACAAGGATTTTATTGCAAAGTCAATTAAATTTAAAAGGAAGTGTTGCAAAGTAAACTTGATTTGATTATTTCAAATATTCTAAACACATACACATACATGATATATGTATGGAGTGCCTATGTATATAGGTAGATACATCATACTTGTATGCAGATGAAGAGTCATGAACGTATATGTTATTAGAAGCCTATATGTAATCTAGTTATTCAGTGTGGTGAAGTAAGTGGAACGAAATTTGGAAGTGTTGTATTATTTCCCACTTTTGTCCTTAAGTGTTTGAGTAGTGTATATTCTAATTTTCAATAAAGTGGTTTATGAGCTTACCACAAATTTAAACAAACCGATGATTAAATTTTTGTTACCTTTTTTATTAATTGTAATCACTCTACAGTGTATGATTTTTTTTCTGGTAATGCTATACAATAAAAAAATTTATATAACTAAAATAATGTGGTAAAATAAAAGTCATTTACTTTAATACAAAACACCTATCATGAAGATTTTAAATTACAAAAATATCACTACCACATTATTGAGATTTTCTGTGCACATTTTGTACATAGAACAATAGGAACCTTCTCTCCATTTTCCTTTTCTTTCTTTGCATATATCTATCTCGAACAGGAACTTCTCTCCCCGTCTATAGATCTCTCTTTCCCTTTGTTAGCTCTCATTTTCTTTCTTTGCATATGTGTGCATGCATCTCTATTCCGCTTTCTCTTGCTGTACTGTTTGCCTCTCCTATCAGTCTGTTTCTTCACATTAAAATTACACTCTCTACATATATCTATCTTCTCTCCAACTGCAGACCTATCTATTTGTTAGGTCTCATTTTATTTATTTGCACACATATATATATACATATATATTCCCACTTTCTCTTGCTATACTCTTTCTCTCCTTTGATCTTTCATCTTGATTTTTGTTCTTTTACAATCCCTTTCTTCACCTCAGAATTACTATCTACATAACCTAATTAAATTGTTATTAATCCTGAACAAAATTGTTCAGAAAGTTTTGCATTCATAATTCATTTTAATTTATAATGTTAGTAAATTAGCAGGGTTACAAAGAGAAAAATTCTAGAAACCCATAGGATTTTACACTTTTGAGAAATTTTCTGCGGATCACCCTACTTTTATCCATAGATTATTTTGGACATGAGAGATGGGGCTGATCCACAAAAACCATGTCGATGTTTGACTCATTTGGAGGGTAATATGACAATAGATATTATTTTTGCAGAATAACTAAGTAATGAAAATGAGATAAATGCCTCTGATGTGCTTTAACATTTCATATGAAGGCATAGTCATGTTTTATAAGATGATAACCAATAAGCAGCAAGGTTTTGAAGGCTTTTGTCGTCTCTGCACAAAGAAGATAAGAAGAGACAACCCAAGATAATTTAAACAAGAAGTGATGCAGCGGGATGTACAAGAACAAGATAATCAACTCTAATCCGTTGATTCACCACGAATACCGGATTAAAAGTCTTCCTCTATCCTATTGATTCACCATGAATATCAGGCTCAAATGCATCAAACGTTCGTTGATTCGAAAAAAATACCGAACGATTGGAAAAAGGTGCAAACTTGCACGCAAATTATATTAATCTCCAAAGCTACAGAAAAATGTCGTAACAAGAGTATAAATATGCGGCACGAAACTCTAGGGCTCAGAACAAACGGGGTTAATAGAAAAAAATTGACGAAAGCCCAAATAAATAAGCTCAAAACACTAAACGGGTCAAAAATCATACTTAGAGGCATGTTTTCACGTTTTCCTAGGCCAAAAATCACGTTGCTAGCTTTTCGAAAACATATTATAATAAGAAAACCGAGTTAAGGAACAAAAATTACGGCCAATTAAAGTTTACCAACTACCGGTCCATGTGCCGCACGGGCATAACGATGCCCTCGGGTTTCCAAGTAGTCTTTTGTTATGCTATCCGTATCAAGAAAGAAAAGAGATACAACCCAAGAAAGAATAGGGATTTCCTTCAACTTGGGCCGTGAAAATTCTTACTGCTGTGTGTACATAATAGCATTTCATTTTATCACATATTTGAGTATTTAGAAAGATTAAAAGTCAATTAATAACACTATTTTAATATGTGGTAGTTTTGTGTGCTATCACGTCGACATGGCCGCAAGAAATCCTCCAGCCAACCTGGAGGAAATCATTGTTTCCAAGAAAAGGATATGTTTCTCGGAAAAAAAGTAGAGGAGAAATTCTTAAAAGTACAAGCAAGTAGGCATTTATCTGAGTAATAAAAAATGTAAAGACGCGGCAAGCAGTTATTTAAGACTTAGAGAAGACTCCACATTTAGCAACATCCAATGTTGAATTCTTGGGTGGCCATGTGTTTCTCGTTTTACTCTTCAACCATGGGATTTGATCAATCTGTTATTAACTTTCATTCCCTCATGGATTTGCTCCTTGTAATTTTTGTAGAGCCAAATGTAATAACATCATTCTTTTAACATCTAGGACTCAAGAACAATTTTTTTTAGCTAGTTTAGTGTGAAACAAAACTTTTTAAAAATCGAGTGCGTGCATTAGACGTTTTGTCCTCCCTTTTGCCTGAAGAATAACACGGAATCAATCTAAAGCAAACAAATAAAGTTTCACTTGCAGCTGGAGTTCAATGAGTTCAGCAAAAACCCTGCCTCAGATGTTTTTTTTTTTTTTTTTGGCTCAGCAAAAAGAGAACATGTCGGGTAATAAAATTAACTTAGGGTATTACGACTTGGCGCACTCTCTTCTGAGGAGCCAAAAGCTCATGCCGTAGGGTGTTAGGCAATCATCAGAGCAAGTGCACGAGTCCCAAACTTTTATCCCATAAAACAAATATTTGGACGTTATATACAAAATTAATTTTAGCCATATGACTCATCATCTCATTGTTTATGGGTGGCTGAGTAGTTGGTTAATTTTTATGTTAATTATAAGGCCTCAAGTTCAATTCATCCTTAACCCTCCTTGTGGTCAATTATTATTTATGTGATGAATGAAATTTATATGATTCGTGTAAACGATGACCATGCACGAGTTTGAGGGAGTACTTGCGTGAATACCTGGACACCCTATTGTGGATGAACTGCTCTCTAGTTCTCAAATTGGCAAATTGAGAGCTAATATTTGTCAAATTCTAAAACTTAAATAGTCAAATTCTTAAATTCTAATTTGGACTAATAATTTATTACCACATGTATTGTTATGTTATTAAAACACGTAATAGTGCATTTTCCATTGGAGTTTTGCATAAAACTTCTCTAATTTACTAAAGAAATGACTATTTATAAATTTAGACATTTTTGAAGAAATTGATAGCTACAAAATTAAAAATTATTTAAATAATATATACATGTATATATTTTTATATTTAAACATATAATTATGTATATGTATGCCTATAGACGCTCAAAGCTCTTGACATATTATTACAAATGACGCTCCCTCTCCCTCTCCCTCTCCCGCCTTGGGAATTGATGACTTAGGCACAAACTTTAATTATTCTCATGTGTGCAATTGTATACGCGAAGTGGACACGCAAGCTTAAGCTTCTTCCACTGAGAATGCAAAGAAAAATAAATACATAAAATAATGAGAAATGCTAACCAGCTCCGTGAATAACATCGATACTCGAGCATGTAATATACCACGAATGCATTCTAATAAAAAAGCATAACGTGCTTAATTAGATCTTTTGAAATCTTGCCCACTGGATAATTGTTCCTGTGGATTGTTCCCTCACCATAGGAATAAAACCCCCGCTACCCCACTAAGTGAGAGCATGTCACAGGTAATCAAAGTTTTATCAAAATTTGTTATGTGTTATTAGGGTCTTTGATCCAGTAATTACTTGACTTATATGAGACGGAGATACTAAACAAGTCCCTAAATTGATTAAGGGTCGCGCAAGCTGTGGCCTGAACACATTGTTAGCAAAAAAATAAAATAATCAAAGTTTCATAAGACGGAGAAAACATGTGTTCTAAGGAGCAGCTCCCCCTCAAATTTTTAAAAACTTCAATTTTGTCTACAATTTTATAACGATGTTTTAATTTGTTCTTTAAAAATTTATAAATGCCTTTCTTAAATTTTTAAAGCTTCATTTTTACCTATAGTTCTAAAACAATTTTTTAATTTGCCCCTCTAAAAATTTATAAATGTCTCTCTTAACTAGTTATTTTGTTTTGAAAACCCATTTATATATTATATATATAATTATATATATTATAAATATGTATAGAAATTAAGTGTCTTAATGTTGACTACAAATTTTTTTTTCCTTAATTATCATTCTTTGTTGCCGTTTAATTAAAAATTTTTCTGATGCCTCTACTAACATCTAGTTTATATACTACATCAACTGCAAATTTTTCTAGATCACAAATACCTTTGCATGATTCCAATGGCGACAAAAAATTTTGGAATGGTTCTAGGAGCAAATTTTATAGGTAAGAGAATTTTTTAGATTGATAGTCTGATGACCGGCAGTCACCAGAATTTTAGTAAAAATACAATGCATCTCAAAGCAATTTGTTAGATTCCAATTTTGGACCGTAGTAATTATTTTATTCTCCATAGTTGATTGGTTTGCGCCCGCACCCAAGAATTTGATATTAAACATTTTTTCCACCCTTTGGTCCTCCTTTTTCTGTTTTTCACGTCTTTCAGAATTGCAATGAATTATTCCTTTCTGAAAAACGTTGCCGTGCAATCAATGATTTGTCATTTTTCTATTCCACACCTTTCATGATTTCATCCTTCTTTTAGACGTCCTATTAGGAACCTGTTCTCGTGCAATCTAAGATTATCCTTTTTTCCACACTTTCAGACCTTTTTGACCTCTTTACGGAAAAACCCCAGCTCTCTTCGTCAGTAGGATTTTACCCCCACTGGTCATGTGTTCGACTTGACTACTAGGACGAGTTTTCATTGTCTTAGTTGATTGTTTGTTAGTAAGATGAGTTTTCATTGTCATGGACTAATTGTATCCATATTTTGTATGTGTGATCAACTCTCCGCCGTTGTATGAGTTTGAGACTCATTATTTCATATGTTATAGGGCTGATGCGTGCAACACCAACTGAGGGAGATTTCGATTTCTTCCAGTATTGGTTATCGAAGGAAATCTCTTCGGTGGTCAGTCTTTTTTTTATGTTTTCGCATTAGGGCTTTGGTTACCGTCTGCACGAATTATGTAAACTTAATATATTACATAAACGATGATTGGCTTAAGCAAACACAAGAAGGAATCGACTTAAGATAACATGAAGACCTGCCAACAACTGGACCACAACTTATGGTCCGGCAATGAATTATTTTGAGTCAAAACATGTTCAATATATTCCCTAATATCGACCGACCATTATATTACTAACACTAACTCCAAATACCGACCGTTAAATTAATCCTTTCGACCATTAAATTAATCTTTCAAATTATTACTAATTTCTACCGACCGTTAAATTCCTCTATATTCAATATTTGATGAATTCTTTACTTTTCAAAACAATGAATATGATTATTACCAAAGTGCGGGAATTATGTTACTACTAAGAAAATATTCGATACAACAGTGACGCTACGTCATCATTGTTGATATGATATTACAAATCAATGAAATACATCCATATGAGTATGTTGTGATGAGATGTTTTAACAATTAGTGGGTAGTGTGGATAAATTACTTTAACTAACTTCTTAATTTTAGGTGATAAAGATAAAAATTATATTTTGATGTAATTATATTAGCTTGTGATATCATATCAACATGATGACATAGTATCATCATTATACTAAATATTTACTCGTTCCTATGGTCTTCCAGAAGCCAAGATGAATTATTGTTGAAAAAGCTTTGTTCTTTTTGACCCTTTAGAAGTCACAGTTTGCTGCATAAAATGCTAAGAAACATAAATATGGGCATGATACATAAAAAGTAAGGGACATAATACGGGAAGAAAACAAAAAAAAAAAAAAATTTTATACATCATGTATGGTAATATTTAACTTATAGATAATAAAAATGACAAGACAATACTAATTAAAATTAAAAATTCTATATTCACAACTTAAAAGTCAAATTATATATAAAATCACATTGATTTTATCTTATAATTAGACCCCAAGTTATTTTCTTCAAATTCGCAACATATTTTATGCGTCTAAACACTCTCTAAAATGTGCCTGCTTTTAAAAAATTAAAAAATAATAAGACACGTTTAGATGCATATTCAACACTTGTCGAGTAGTATACGTTTCTTAAATAAAAATGTGAGCATGTAGCTTTCAAAAACTAAATTTAAACAATTAATAATCAGCCACACAAAAAAGGATGAAATAAAAATGCAATTGAAGTAATTAGCCTAAAGTAACTTAATAAAGCTAGTTACATTGTTTTGACGAGCATTAGGTACAAGTTGTTAATTGGGCCATGCATTTTGATCCGAGGGCCGATGAGTATAAATTCATATTGAGCAAAGTGACAATTGGACAAACAATTCCAATTTAAATTATATGAGTCCTACACAGTATTCAATTTAAATAACTCTCTTATTGTAATGGGTAGAAATTAGTAGAATGGAGAGAGAGAGAGAGAGAGAGAGAGAGAGAGAGAGAGAGAGAGAGAGAGAGAGAGAGAGTACTGACCAAAAAACAAAAAAGGATGCTTTGTTCCTTACTTTAACCTTTGATAGCAAGGAACAAAGCATTATTATCAAAATAGTGGTGGAAGTTATCAAAAGGAAAAAGGAGATAATATGGAGAAAAATTGTGTGTCAGAAATATAAGTATGATAAGGATGCATGGTTTTTAGGAGAAATCTAGAGGAACAAAGGATCAGCTTTATGGGTGGATATGTTATCAATTGGTAAGGAGCAGGGAGTCATCAAAGATATTCTAACTAGAAATTTGAAGATAAAGGTGGAGGATTGTATGAACTCAAGTTTCTAGGAAGAAGTGTGGGTGGGGGAAAAAAGTTTAAAAGAAGCCTTTCCTAAGTTATTTAGTTTGTCAATTCAGAAAAAAGCTAGTGTAGCAGAGGTAAGGGATGATAGGGGGGATGGACTTTGATGTATAGAAGGAATCTATTTGTATGGGAATTTGAGGATCAAAGTAGGTTATTATCTTTGATTGAATCTGTTCCTTTTGAGAATTCCAAAAAAAGATTCAATCATCTAGATTAATGGAAAGAAAGGGATATCTTTAGTGAGCCAAGTCAGTAAGGAAGCTTGGAATTGGGGTAGTCATGATAACCCAATTTTATCAAAATTGTGAAAAGTGAAGGCTCGTCTGAAGTTAGTTGTGTTTGGTTGGATGGCTATTCAAGGGAAGATCAAGTCAACAGTAATGCTAGCATAAAGAAATAGCCTTCCTCAAGGTTGCTCTCTGGTCTGTGTATTATGTCAACAGTTTAAGGAAGACTCAAACCACCTTAATTGTCAGTTTGCCTAGAAATCTAGCGTGCAGTAATTAAATGGTGGGGATTGCAATGGGTAAGCCCCAAGCCCTTAAGAGAGTAGGCCTTATGGTGGTGGAGCTTTAAATTTAAAAAGGTAGAAAAGCAGTGAGTGTACTCTAAAAGTGCAATCTACATGCCTTAATTAGCTAATTGTTAACTTGATAATATATTTAATTATGTTATTTTTAATCCTAATTTGTTACTAATTTAGTTTTGTGTTTATTTTCAGGAATTCTGGCTAAAAAGGAATAAATTGGCACTGAAATAGAGTAAGCGTTTGAAGAGAGTTCGAATGGTTTTCACAGACGTTTGAACGGTATACAGGAGAGTTTGAACAGTACATCGAACGGTCTCACGTCAAGACCAGGTTTAAAGTGCGTTTGAAAGATTCAAAGAGCTGATTTTTCGTTTGAAGTGCGTTCGACGCAACGTTCGAACGGTAGTGCAAGGCGTTCGAACGGTGGCCCAGGTGTTCAAACGGTCGTTGAATTTGCAGAGACTGGGAAGCCTATAAAAGCTAAGATTGTTTTGTATTTTAGGGTTTGCAATTTTAATTGTGTTTAAGGAGTAGCAGCAGTAGTAAGTACAAAAAATATATTGGTTTACATCAAGGTTTTCGTAGTTGTTCATCATTCCTGTAATCAGATTCTCAGGTTTGCATTCAATATATTCAGTTTACTTTTATGTATTTTGTGTTGATATTATAAAGATGAGTATCTAGACTTTTTAATCTCGGGATCAAAAGCGAAGATCAATTGAATGTTTTGAATGAATGAAGGAGGTATGTTATTGGTTTTAACGTTAAATATTTTAGTTTTTGTCTCTTCATCTTCTTCATTCTAGAACTTTTGAAAACCTGGACGTTTGATTATGTTCAATAATCTTTATGCATGAATTTATATTCAGTATATGCGATGCACGAATCGATGATACTCGTCCTTGATTAAAATAACCTAATTTATTTTAGGAGTTGAAGTTTTGAAGAATACTTGTTTTTACTGCTAAATCTTTTGAATCTGAGACTCGTGACGTAGTCGAAGAATTTGAGTTATCATAGTATCTCCTTCAGAATTCCAAGGGATGCAATTGATTGGAGCAGTTGATCCCGAGACCTTTTTTGTTAATAGTTAAACCTACATTGATTTCCAATTAGTTACTTTTGAGTTTGAGTTAGTTTAGATAAATACATCCTTTCCAAGACAATCAGATTTTTTTTCTTTTTCTTTTAGAAGCAAGTCGTAGGATTTTTGTGATTAGCTAAGAAAAGTGTTTTAGTGCTTGTGGCTCTATGTAATTTGCTCCCTGTGGATCGATCTCGTACTTCCTAGTTATACTACTCTGCCGCCCTACACTTGGGATATCTTGAGCATACATTTGGAGGCTGAGTCAAAGTTTGGGCGCCGTTTCCGGGTAACTTATTTTCGCACAAGGGACCGCAAGAGGCGTGCTAGAACACGAACCTCAGTCCACGCAAAATCCAGCAGACTACTTCGCCATTCATCTATCACAGCAAGGAAATCGACGGCTAAGGCCATACCGGTAACCTTGTTCCCGCCTTTTCGTGTTAGTTTTTAGGATTTACTAATTTTTCTTTCTTTTTAGGGGTCTAGGCATTCATTTAGATAGGAGGCGGATTTAGAGGCAGTTAGGCTCTGTGCTAATTGCTTATTGGTGGTATTGCTTTGCATGAGGAGATTGGAGGTTCGGCTAGGATAAATTATTTGTTTTGTGGGTAACAGAGTTGATATTTCTGAGAAGATTGAAGGATTGGTTGGACTGGATATGCTTTTTGTGTGCATTGCATATATATGTCCTCATATTTTAGAGATCACACACACCGTCTTGTTCGAGTCGACCTGTTGTGTAATTTACCATCAGGTTACTTGACTCCATCTCCTATTCGTCATAGTCCAATAGACCTTCCCAGTTTTCCCTTGATTGTCGATCTAGGGCCCATTCCAATGGCAAATCTCAACAATGGCAACAATGATAACCTTGAAAGAAGAAGTAACCAAGGAGACGATGCCGCCCAAAACTGTACCTTGAGGGATTACATGAATCCCCAAAGGCAAACCCCCACTTCTGCCATAGTACTTCCTGCGCATTAGACGACGCTAAATACTAAACTAGGAATGCTACTTGCCTTACCTCAATTTCACGGTTATGATTCGGAGCAACCATACACGCACATTAAAGATTTCGAAAATGCATGCTCACTTTTTCAAGATAATTCATGTCCTAGGGAGGTTTTACTATTGAAGCTTTTCCCTTTCACTCTAAAGGACAAGGCCAAGATGTGGTTTAATTCATTGAGGCCTATGTCCATACATACGTGGAATACACTACAAGGGGAGTTCTTGAAAAAGTTCTTTCCTGAAAATCGCACTAAGGCACTAGGACGTGCCATATCTCAATTTGCACCGAATAGTGGTGAGACATTCTTCTAATGTTAGGAGAGGTTCAAGGACCTACTTTTCGCATGCCCACATCATGGGTTCCCTGAATGGCACATCATAAACACATTTTACTCTTCATTGACTCCTCAATTGAAGATGTTTGTCGAATCTATGTGTGCGGGAACTTATCCAGACAAAAACCCCATAGAGACATATAATTACTTTGACTATTTGGCTAACTTGACTAGGGATTAGGCTAACACTAACATGGCTAAAGATTGGTCTAATACTGGAGCACAAAATCTCACACATAAGGTCGCCACCACATCATATGACGGAGTTAAACACCAATTGGGGGAGGTAGAAAATCTACAAGCTAGGGTCACGGTACTCACTCGTAAATTAGAGGTTTTGGAAACTTCTAAAGCCACCACGGCAGTACCGGTTGAAGCACCTTCATCATACTTAGTTTGTGATACACAAGACCAAGATACTACGTCATGTCCAGTAATACCGGGGTATGTGAAGCACTACATGGCCAAGTAAATGCGGTTGGCCAATTCCAAGGGGGATATGAAAATCAAAGGAGCGGCAACAATTCTTATTCCCACACATATAACCCCGGGTGGAGAAATCACCCTAGCTTTGGGTGGAAACAAGAGGGCCCTTCAAACCCTCAACCCTTCCAACAACCTTCACCACCATTCCAAACACCACCACAATCGTTTTAAGGTCAATCAGTCACGTATCCCACACCACCGGTACCTTAACCATATGAACCTCAACTGGCATAATATCAACCTCCATATAGGAGGACTAGTGAGGACCATCAAAGGACTAATGATCTTCGATCACTAGCGAACAGGGTTACAAACTTGGAACAATCGCAAAGAGAGACTAATTCAATAGTCAAAGATATCCACAAGATATTGATGACTCAACAAACGCAAGGGCGACTTCCTACCCAACCTAAACCAAACCCTAAACCTGCAAACTACGTTGACACGACACATGAACAGGTTCAGGCCATTGACTCGCTCCGAAAACTACAAAATGAAGTTAGTACTCCGCAAGAGTACAAGGGTTACGATGAAGCATAAACCGATAATCCGGTATCGTTTTCTCCTAAGGGACCTAGCCAAATATAGGCTCTAACACTCAACTCATACTAATCTAGCCTAGGATCGAATTGCAATTATGTGAGAAATTGGATCTAAAATAAAAGAAAAAATACAAGGATTGAAAATCTGTAGGTTTTTTATGGGATTTTGATTTACTAAACTAGTACAATGAAAATTAAAACAATTAACTAGGCAATTGATTTAAATGTAAAGCAATTAAAATGGAAAGCTTGGATATGATTGATTCAATCCACCAATTCACAACAAGAATTTTAATAGAGGATTTTTATAACTCAAATCAAGAATCACATCGTGGATTCTTGATTCGGAATATTTTGACCATAAAACCTTGAGTTCATATTTAGTTGAGTGTAGGGATTAAACCAATTAATAGAACCCTAGAAGCAAACCTTATAAATGTGCAAGATTTATACCAATTATTGAATTGTGTATAAATATTACCAAATGAGTTATGAATCTAACTTTTCGAATAAATCCAACACCTAACCAAATAGAACTAAACAAATCTATGAATAAAACTTTGAAGTTCACGAATCCTCATTGAAATACTTGAAAATCCTTGGTGGATTTTCACAATCACACCCAAGAGATGTTTAGCTACTAGAATTCATAATAAAGAGTATAAATGAAGGTAAATCTAACATTAAACTAAGTAAAACTAGTGTTTGGTTGCTAAGAAAGTGAGAGAAAATGGCAAGAAAATGAAGAAAAATACATTACAATAAAAGAAAGTTTCAATTTTTACTCCTACATTAACATTACAAACATAAATCTAAGCTAAAAATACACAAAAACATAAAAACCAACCTTGGAGGAGCCTCTCACGCCGCCCCCTTGGCTGCTATAAACCCAAAAAATCTTCCTCTCCCTTTTTTTTTTCCAACAACACAGCTTTTAAGCTCTATATCTGTATCGACCGATCGATCGGCACTGTTAACTGATCAAACGGTAATTGTAGCGTTCGATCGGTCAATTCACTATTTTTACTATTCACGGGTACTGTTCATTGATTGATTGGGCACTGTTCACGATTGATCGGCCGATCGATCGGTCACTGTTCATAATCAATCGGGCACTATTCACTGATCGATCGGTCATTGTTCACCGATCGATCAGTAAAACACCCTCTCTGAAGTTTGTCAAACCAATCGATCGGTTACTATTCACCCATCTACCTTGAACCTTGATTTTGACCACCTTAGAGACCGATTCAGCCAATGCACATTAGAGGACAAATTGTAGCTCTTGAAGTCTTCTTTCTAATGGCGCAAAAATCAGCTTAATCGGACATCAGAGAAAAAAGATATGACCCGAATACTGAGACGGGTCTGAATTTTCATGACCAATTTATTCGCCTTGAACCCGCTTTGATTATTCTTGCTTTCTTTTTGTCTTTATTAGCTTATATAACTTACAAAGTACACACAAAACATAATCAAACAAATATCTAACTAAAATAAGAAAATTAACACTAATATAAATATAACAAAGTGTGAATTAAGAGCCTATGATTACACTTTTAGGGTGTAATCAGCCATCACCCTTAGGAGCGGAAAGCAACTAGACCAAACTAACATTCCTAACAATAATGATCAAGGGAAGCAGGACGTGTCTATTAGGTTAGGGCATGAGGAATAGAGAGAAGAGAGTGAGAACGAAAAGGATATAAGTGAACCAAAAGAACATGGGAGTCATTTTGAGCCGTCTCCTCAAGTGTCTAAGGACGTGAGCATGGAAGACTTAAAACATGCTCCATTCCCACATAGGTTGAACAAAGTGAATAAAGCGAATTTGAATGCTGAAATTTATAATGTTTTTAAACAAGTTCGAATTAATATCCATATGTTAGATGCTATTAAACAAATACCGTCATATGCCAAGTTCTTGAAGGATTTGTGCACTGTCAAAAGGAAGTTATATGTCAAAGAAACGACAATAATGAATGAAAGTCAGAGCGCAATTCTCCAATGTAAGTCGGTACCGAAATATAAGGACCCCGGTTGTCTTACGATTTTCTGCATAATAGGGGGATCTAGGATTGATCACGCACTTCTTGACTTATGCTTTAGTGTGAACTTTCTTCCATACTCTATGTATAAAGAATTAGGTCTAGGAGAGCTTAAGCCGACATGAGTGACATTAGAGTTAGCGGATCGGTCTGTTAAAGTTCCTAAAGGTATCATTGAGGATGTGCTCATACAAGTCGATATAGTCTATTATCCAGTGGATTTCATTGTTTTAGATACCCAGCCCGTACAGGTTGAGTCTTCTAAGCGTCATATTCCATTTATTTTAGGACGACCCTTTCTAACAACTGCAAATGCTATTATTCATTGTAGGAATGGGTTGCACAAGCTTTCATTTGGGAATATAACTTTAGAGACCAATATTTTTACAGTGGGTAAACAATTACAGGAGGTAGACCAAATTGCAGAGGTAGACTTCATTCTATCATCCAAGAACATGTAGATCGGGAATTTATAGAGGACTCAATTGAAAGGGCTCTAGCTTGGGACGAGCTTAATGACCAACTGGAGTCCGAGTGTATGCATTTTAAGAACCAACATAGGGTAGGGGAAGGGAGTGAATCTTGTATGCAAGTGGGTCATTGGACCCCTATGTTTGAACCCCTTACCCCAAGTGCTATGAAGCCAATCCTATCTAAACAGAATCCACCCATTCCACAGAGGAAACCCTTACTGTCTAATTTAGAATATGCATTCTTAGGCGAGGGTGAATCCTATCCAGTTGTTGTATCCTCTAGCCTATCTGAAGGCCCAGAGGAATCATTGTTAAGAGTGCTTAAACATCATAGAAAGGCTTTAGGTTGGACTATAGCAGATCTTCACGGAATTAGCCTTCTCATGTGTACTCATTGTATATATTTGGAGGAGGAAGCTAAACCAGTGCGTCAATTGCAAAGACGGTTGAACCCAAATATGAAAGAGATAGTTAGAGGAGAAGTATTGAAGCTTCTCGATGCAGGTATCCTATACCCTATTTCTGATTCTAAATGGGTTAGTCCAACCCAAGTTATCCCTAAAAAGTCAGAAGTTACGGTAGTGAAGAATGAGTTGAATGAACTAGTTCCTACTAGGATCTAAACGGGCTGGAGAATGTGCATAGACTACCACAAACTCAATGCAACTACTAGGAAAGACCACTTCCCACTTCCGTTCTTGGACCAAGTCCTAAAACGAGTAGCGAGCTTTTTACTATTTCCTAGATAGTTATTCCAGCTATAACCAAATAGAGGTTGCACTAGAGGACCAAGATAATACTACTTTCATGTGCCTTTTTGGCACTTATGCATACAAAAGAATGTCCTTTGGCCTATGCAATGCACCGGCCACTTTCCAAAGGTGCGTGATGTCTATTTTCAACGACATGGTGGAGAAGATCCTTGAAGTGTTCATAAATGACTTCTCCATTTATGGGGACACTTTTGAGGCCTGTCTAGAATACCTAGAAAGAGTTTTAGAGAGATGTGAAGAGAGCAACTTAGTGCTCAACTGGGAGAAGTGTCATTTTATGGTGACATAAGACATAGTTCTTGGACACATAGTGTCCAACGAGGGGATAGAGGTAGACCAAGCCAAAGTCGAGTTTATCTAACGTCTTCCTACTCCTACAAGCGTCAAAGACATTAGGTCTTTTCTTGGGCATGCCGAATTTTGCCAGCGGTTTATCGAAGGGTAGAGTGTGATATCGAGACTTTTATGCCACCTTCTTTCACAAGATGTACCATTTGTATGGACATCTCAATGCCAAGAAGCCTTTGATAAGTTGAAAAGGCTTCTCACCACTGCACCGATTATTAGGGCACCTGATTGGTCTTTACCTTTCGAGTTAATGTGTGATGCGAGTGACTATGCGGTGGGGGCTGTGTTAGGGCAAAGGGTTGATAAAAAACCTTATGTGATTTATTATGCGAGCAAAACCCTTAATGAAGCTAAATTGAATTATACTATCACAGAAAAAGAGCTCTTTGCAGTAGTTTTTGCCCTGGACAAGTTTAGGTCGTACTTAGTTGGATCACTTGTTATCATTTACATTGATCACTTTGCACTTAAGTACCTCCTGAGTAAACTCGACGCGAAACCTCGGCCCATCCGGTGGATTCTCTTGCTACAAGAGTTTCATATTGAGATTAGGAATCAAAAAGGGGTTGAAAATGTAATAGCTGATCACTTGTCGAGGCGCCTCACTGATAGGGAAGCTCAAGACCCCTTCCCAATTAATGAACACTTTCCAAATGAGCAGCTATTTCAAATCACTACACATACAAGCACAATGTCCCCATGGTATGCGGATATTGCAAACTCCTTAGCCACTTGTAGGATACCATCACATTGGTCTAGCATTGATAAGAAAAAGTTCTTTAGGAATGTGAGGTATTTCTCCTGGGAAGATCCCTACTTGTTCAAGTATTGCCCTGATCAAATTGTTCGTCGGTGTGTTCCCGACACCGAGGTAAAAAGCATAGTCGAGTTATGTCATTCATAGGCGTGTGGTGGGCACTTTTCATCTGGTAAAACTACTGCAAAGATTTTGCAAAGCGAATTTTATTGGCCCACCTTGTTCCATAATGTCCGTACTTTTTGTACGTCTTGCTATAGATGCCAACGGTTAGGAAGTCTATCTCGGAGCCACATGATGTCTCTTACCCCTATTATTATTTTAGAGGTCTTTGATTGATGGGGTATTGATTTTATGGGTCCGTTTCCTAATTTGTATGGCTATCTCTATATTCTAGTGGCCATAGACTACGTGTCCAAATGGGTAGAAGTCATCCCGGCTCGTACCAACGACCATGTTGTTGTGGTCAAGTTCTTTAAAAAATATATTTTCTCTAGATTTGGTATGCCCTGAGCTATCATCAGTGATGGTGGCCCCTACTTCTGTAACCGGCTCGTAAGTCTTTTAATGAGAAAGTACGGGGTGATTTATAAGGTTGGTACATCTTATCACCCTTAAACACAAGGCCAAGTTGAGTTAGCGAACAAGGAGATCAAACAAGTCCTTGATAAAATAGTCAACCCTATCGAAAGGATTGGTCTTTGAGATTAGTGGATGCATTATAGGTATATAGGACTACATATAAGACTATTTCAGGTTCATCTCCGTATAGACTTGTGTACTGACACGCCTCCAGTTGTGCTTCAACTGGAGCCACTCCGCAAGGGCACGGAGGTCGCGCTTGTAGTAAAACCGGAGGATCCGGTGTCGTTCTCTCCCAAGGGAATTCTGCAAATATAGCAACAAAGCTCAACTAGCACGGGTACTTATCTTAATGGATTGCAAATGAAAATTCTTAACATAAAAGAGACCGAAAATATGTTGGTTTTGAGATGATGATGGTTATATGCTTCATACAATAATTTAGTGACTATGAAAAAACAACAAAAGCTAGTTTTATGTGATTAAGGAGAAAAGCTTGGACATGGTTGTTTTGATCCACCAATTCACAACAAGGGTTTCCAATGAGAGGTTTTATAACTCAAATCAAGAATCACACCTTGGATTCTTGATTCGGAAAATGTCGGCTATAAAAATGTGGGTTTTGTTTGATTGAGCCTAGAGAGAGAATATATAATTGGTACCCTAGAATCAAACCTTAAACATGTGCAATACCTATACCAAATGTTGATTTGTGTATAAATATTACCAAAGGGTTATGAATCTAGGTTTTTCTAATGAATCTCATACTAAATCAAATGAAACCATATAATTTTGAGGATATGATTTTGAAGTCCATACAACCCATTTTCAACCCTTTGAAGATCCTTGGTGGATCTTCACAACCACATCCAAGGAGTGTTTAGCTACTAGAATCCATGTTAACTAACATAAAAAGAGACAAATCTACCATTAAACTATAAAAAACTAGTGTTTGGTTGCCAAGAAAATGAGAGAAAGTGCCAAGAAAATGATGGAAAGTTGCTAGAAAAGGTAGAAAATCATTCACTTCATATATATATCAAACATTCACTTACAATGATCCAAAAGCAATAAATGACATTAAATACAAAGCATTAAGAGTAGATCTAACCAAAAACCTTACAAGATAACAAAAATTCACTTTTTGGAGCCTTCTTCCCGTCCAAAAACTGCAGAAAATACCCTATATCCCTTTTTGTCTCAAACAAAAGCTTTTATACTCTGCAGAAAAACAGAGCCTGTACACACCGATCGATCAGTGTACGACCGATCGATCGCCCGATCGAACGGTCAGGGCGATTGAACGCCAAATCGATCGCAAAACCGACCCCTCTGAAGTTTGCTTCTGTATCGTCTGTTGAGAGGATTCCGACGTCACTGATCGAACGCCCGATTGATCGGAAAAACGCCCTCTCTGAAATTTGCTGCAGAAGGTTGAACAGAGCATCACCGATCGATTACAGGATCACCGATCGATCGGCCGATCGAACGTTCCGTGGACCGTTCGATCGGGCGATCGATCGGTCATACTCAGGATTGCCCATTTGCCTTAGTTTAAGCTCCAAATCCTGCAAAAAGTGTACAAAAAGAGTTTTAACGCATTTTAGGAGTTAGAATACTAAATTAACACCAAATTTAACTATTCAACTAACAATTTAAGCCAAAAGATTACTATTTCTAAGGGTAATCAACACCCCCCAACTAAACCTTTGATAGTCCCTATCAAAGTATGAGAGGAAAAACAAAAATTTACACATGCATTAATCTTATTCAAGTCAAATCTCCATCCACCTAGGTTGTGAACCAAAGCAAGGTAAAGACATAAAGCATGGAAGAAACAGACCATATTGACGCGTACTACCAATGACATATAACCCCAATGATTCAAAACTCGTACAATTACGTCCTCGATGCTTCGATCCAAGTCTCACAAGGCATACACTCAACTTTAAACATGAACGCTCTGGGTTCCTCAATGGAAAGCTCTTTTAACGAGTAAATGTATAAACCATGCAGGTAGAGCAATTCCAAAACCAAAGACGAATAAATTGTAAGTGTATCGACTTGGCATAGCTTCATGAAGGAATATTCACAGCTTAAGCATAATCTAGAAAATTGACATAAATGCCTCATACACAATTGAATTAAAGATTCATGTATCTTCGGATATCAAGGCCATAAGGGTGATGAATGAGAGAAGAGCCATGTAAGAGGATAGAAAATGGAAAAAGGGTTCAACATATGCATGCACATTACACATGATGATCAATGATATTCACTTCCACATTTCCACTCTTTTGAATCACTTTTACTATCTTCCTTCACCTCACTTCTTTTGTATTTGATTTTTTTTTTTTTTTTTTGAACACACCTTTTCATCCCTTTCTATGTATGTATGTAAATTTTTTTTTTTTTTTTCAACTCCATACACCTCCAACTTTACAAATATAAGAGTAATGCATCTATTGGCATTGACACTCTTTAAACTTATGCACATGCATATGGATATTAAAAAGAAGAAAAATACACATGGAATGGCTCAATGGAATGAAATGGCCTATGTGTTTAGAATCCGAAGAATACAACAAATCAAAACTTCAAAAGTGTATAAGGGGTCAATAAATCTATAAAACACTCGAACATGTAAACCAACATCAAGAAATAATGAAGCTATTCAATGAATGAGGATCAACAAAAATAATCTTGAATAAATGTGATTTACTCTTCAAAGGCGATAAATAGGCTCTAAAGCTCACATGGTAAAAAAATCTCCACCTTATAAGGACATGCATGCATAAGAATGAAACACAAGGCATCACATAACATGTTAGTGCGCAACAATGTGAATTGTCTCTTATAATGATTTTATGCCAAAAACTTGCAATGTATCATAATCTCTAAGGTGGGTTAATCATCAACTCAAATTTAATAAAAAACATGGTATGGTACTTATTTGAAACAACCTTGACACCTCCATCACAAAAATCCAAAAAGAAAAGATATCAACAATTAAGGACATAGCTAAGGTGTCAAGTTATAGAAAAGGGCGATACGAATACCATACAATACCCATTACCTCGGTTGGAACAATACATGCGATATGGATATCAATTAAAAAGTACTCCTGTAACTGAACTGCCAAAAATATACACGAAAAAGACAAGAGAACACAACAAATGTATACAAAAAGGGGTATGCCACAATAAGAAAGATCACTATACAAACAGCTCAAAAATGAATACATCCACTATAATAAAAAAGATTTAGATACATCATAAGAAATGAAATGCTATGAAGTGCACAATGCATCTAATCTATCTGAAGATCCGAAAAGAGGTCTCCATCATCCGGAGGAGGCCGGCCAAGGTGCTGGATAATCTCCTGGAGTCGCGTGGACTGGGTCTGCTGCTGCTGCTGAATGTCAATCAGCTGACCCTGAAGTGCAGCAATGGCAGTGTCCTGAATATCTAATCTAGCCATAATGTCGGCCTGCCACTGCTGGCGCTCTGCCTGCTGAGCGGTCAGCTGCTCCTGAATAGCTGCCAAAGTCTGAAGTAACGTCCCCTAAGTTGGCTCCCCCTGAGCCTGAGCCTGAGCCTGAGCCTGAGCCTGCGC
The DNA here is from genome assembly GCA_033060915.1 of Euryodendron excelsum. NCBI lineage: Eukaryota > Viridiplantae > Streptophyta > Magnoliopsida > Ericales > Pentaphylacaceae > Euryodendron > Euryodendron excelsum. The sequence continues at coordinate 10,119,873 of CM065380.1, read as the reverse complement.
TGGCTGATCCTGCCGCTGCTCCCCTGACTGGGTCTCCTCCTGAGTCTGAGAAGCCGGCTGCTGAGAAGACGAGTGAGCCGAACTAGCTGACCCCCCCTTCTTCGACAACTGCCCTGCCGCTCTCTTCTCCGTCTTCCAGTCTATATCAGTCGAAGAGGAGAGCAGTACAACATCCGCAACACTAACCCCTGCCGCCCTAATCCTCGCTGTCAAAAAACAACCAAAAGGGACGCTGGACTGGGGAGTAGCAACCTGAGTCGCGGCCCACAATGCCATATACATGAAGTGGGGCAAGTCAATAGTCCTGCCCGTGCCAATAGCCCACATCAACTGCCCCCGCATCCTACTGCACTCCACCGTCCTCCCTAGTGGAAAGATCGAATAGCAAGTCCAAAGGAACAGCGGGTGGTATCTGGGGGCAATCTGCCTAATCCTGATCTGGGAAGCGGTCCAGGACTCTCCCGGCGCTAAAATCTCAGCGCACATCTCCTCATGAGATGGTGGATGCTCCCCATCATAAGAGAACTGAGGGTTAGCAACCCTCGGTATACCAAACTGCTCAGCAAAGGAGTCCGGGGTGATAACAACATCCCTACCCCGAACCCAAGAGCGAAGAATATGTCTGTCGCCACCAACGGGGTCCGATGAAATGTTAGCCATGAACTCTGCCACGAGGGTGGCTGAGTACTGGCCCCTAAAAGAAGCTAACCCCAACCACCGGCGGTCGGTCAAAGGCTGGAGCCAACCATATGGCTCAGCATCAAACTGACTTACTATCCAACGCCTCTCCACTACTATCTTACGGGCGCTCCACACCCGTCCAAACTCTCGCTCCTGATCCCTCCCCCGGAAGCGAGTGGAATCATACTCTCCCTCTCTCTCCCTCCTAGCATGCTCACGCTGGAGCTGCTGGAACTGGGCCAGAGTCTGAGAAGTCCCCGCCCCAGTTGTACCCTCAGAACTCCTAGTCTCGACCATAACTCTCTACAAAGCTAAGTACAGCTGGAAATGAAAAGAATGGACAAAGATCGGTGGAAGGAATACCTCTCGAAGCGCAAAAAACTGTGAACAGACGAGACAATGTCCACCAAAGTGAGCTGGCAGGGCCTCGCTGCTCCGACAGACAAACAGACTCTTTAAACTCTCAAGTATAAGCGAGCGAAATGAAAATGAACAGTGAACAGTGGCCTTTATATAGAGAACTCGGTCACCGATCGATCGGCCCTCTGAACCGATCGATCGCCTCGCGGACCGATCGAAATGGAGCGCCACCGATAGAACGGCCGATCGATCGATGCCACTCCCTTTCGATCGGTGCGGTAACAACCCGATCGATCGCAGTCATCACCGATCGATCGCCCGATCGATCGCAACGTACACGATCGATCGGCCGATCGATCGGTTTGGCCCACCGATCGATCGCAAAAACAGCTTCTTTGAAGTTCTGCAGAAATTCTCAGAATGGTTCACAGAATCATGCAAATGGTGCCCCCCCCAACTGGAATCATGTCATGACCTCAAGGCATGAAGAAAATGGAATAGGAAAAGAACAACGGGGCGGGCGGGACTCTCGGGAATACAAATGTACACAACTAACTACCAAAAGAAAAGAGAGAGAAACCTAGAAAAAGAAAAACAAAAGAACTACTCCTAAATTATGAAACACGACAATCTAATGTCACTCAAAGGACGGTGGATCGATAAGATCCACACAGTCCAACTCCCCTTGAAACGTCTCAAAATACGGCTTTAGCCGCTGGCCATTTACCTTAAATGCCGAGCCATTCGTGAGGTTTTACACCTCAATGGCTCTATGGGGAAAAACTTCTTTAACAATGTATGGCCCGGCCCACTTACTCCGCAATTTGCCCGGAAAGAGATGCAAGCGTGAATCATACAATAACACTTTTTGGCCAACTTTGAAAGTTTTTCGAATGATATGTTGGTCATGAAAGTGTTTCATCCAAGCCTTAGCAATTTTTGCATTTTCAAATGCATCATTGCGGAGTTCATCTAACTCATTGAGTTGGAGCTTTCGGTGGGTACCCGCAACATCAATATCCTCATTACATTGACGAATCGCCCAATATGCTTTATGCTCAATTTCGACGGGAAGATGACATGCCTTCCCGTACACAAGTCTATAGGGTGATGCGCCAAGAATGGTTTTATAGCCCGTGCGGTATGCCCACAACCCATCGGTCAATCTAAGAGACCAATCTTTCCTATTTGGATTGACGGTTTTCTCTAGAATACGCTTAATTTCCCGATTGGCCAACTCAACTTGCCCTTGCGTTTGAGGATGGTATGGTAATCCAACCTTATGGACCACACCATACTTACGCATTAAAGACGCAAAGGGCTTATTACAAAAATGTGAACCGCCATCACTTATCATGGCACGAGGCATGCCATACCTACAAAAAATGTTCTCTTTCAAAAATCGCAAGACCACTTGGTGGTCATTGCTTCGGGTGGCAATTGCTTCCACCCACTTCGAGACATAATCTACCGCAACAAGAATAAAAAGGTACCCAAACGAGTTAGGAAACGGTCCCATGAAATCGATCCCCCAACAATCAAATATTTCCAAAATAGTGATGGGGTGAAGAGGCATCATGTGCCTCTTAGAAAGTGTTCCTAACCGTTGGCACCTATCGCAAGCTACACAAAAAGTATGTACATCCTTGAACATGGTGGGCCAATAAAGCCCACATTGCAAAATTTTGGCCGTGGTCTTCTTCTTGGAGGAGAAGTGTCCTCCACAAGCATGAGAGTGACAAAATTCTATCACTTGTTGGAATTCGTGATTTGGGACACACCGGCGAATGATTTGGTCCGGACAATACTTAAACAAGTGGGGATCATCCCACGAAAAATAGCGCACATTCCGGAAGAATTTACGCTTGTCAATGGATGACCATGTGGAAGGAACCTCACCGGTGACAAGGAAGTTCGCAATGTCCGCAAACCAAGGGATTGAAACTTGCTCAACGGCACTCACATGCATGAGATGCTTATCTGGGAAGTGCTCCTTGATAGGGGTTGGGTCCATGGCTTGCCCATTTAAGGGAAGCCGAGACAAGTGGTCCGCAACTACATTTTCAACCCCTTTTTTATCACGCATTTCAATATGAAATTCTTGGAGCAAAAGTATCCATCGAATGAGGCGCGGTTTTGCATCGGGTTTTGTGAGGAGATACTTTAGGGCCGCATGGTCGGTGTAGATGATGACCAATGACCCAATCAAGTAAGACCTAAATTTATCAAGTGCAAAAACCACCGCAAGGAGTTCCTTCTCGGTTGTGGTATAGTTGATTTGAGCTTCATTGAGAGTTCTAGAAGCATAATAAATGACATAGGGCTTCTTGTCAACTCTTTGTCCTAGGACGGCCCCCACGGCATAGTCGCTAGCATCACACATTAGCTCAAATGGAAGAGACCAATTGGGTGCTAGAATGATTGGGGCGATGGTCAAAAGTCCCTTCAACTTGTCAAAAGCTTGTTGACAAGAAGATGTCCACTCAAAGGGAACATCTTGGGACAAAAGATGACACATGGGCCTAGAGATTGCACTAAAACCCTCAATGAAACGCCGATAGAAACCGGCATGCCCAAGAAATGATCTAATCTCCTTCACACACGTTGGGGCGGGCAATTTTTGAATGAGTTCAATTTTTGCTTTATCAACTTCAAGCCCTTCGGCCGACACAATATGCCCCAAAACTATACCACTTGTAACCATAAAATGACATTTTTCCCAATTGAGTACAAGGTTACTCTCCTCACATCTCATCAAAACTTTTCCTAAATTACCAAGACAACCTTCATAAGTATCCCCATATACGGAAAAATCATCCATGAAGACTTCGACAATTTGCTCAATCATGTCGCTAAATATGCTCATCATGCACCTTTAAAATGTCGCCGGTGCATTACATAGCCCGAAGGGCATACGTTTATAAGCATATGTGCCAAACGGACAAGTGAATGTTGTCTTGGCTTGATCCTCAAGGGCTACATCGATTTGATTGTACCCCGAATATCCATCTAAAAAACAATAGAAAGCCTTACCGGACACCCTTTCTAGGACTTGATCAAGGAAGGGTAAAGGGAGGTGGTCCTTTCGGGTCACATTATTGAGGCGGCGATAATCAATGCACATTCGCCACCCGGTTTGCACACGTGTTGGCACTAACTCATTGTTGTCATTTCTTATCACCGTGACACCCGATTTCTTAGGCACCACTTGGGTCGGACTAACCCATTTCGAATCGGAGATGGGGTAAATGATACCCGCATCTAGCAATTTTAAAACCTCACCTTTAACCACTTCCTTCATATTAGGGTTCAATCGCCTTTGCATTTGACGAATGGATTTAGCCTCCTCTTCTAAAAAAATACGGTGAGTGCACACAAGAGGACTAATCCCATGAAGGTCGGCGATAGTCCATCCTAGGGCTTTTCTATGTTTCCTAAGCAACGCTATCAACCCTTCCTCTTGGCTCCCAGACAAGCTAGAGGAAATCACAACCGGGTATGACTCCCCATCCCCTAAAAATGCATATTTTAAATTGGAAGGCAAGGGTTTCCTCTCGGGAATGGGAGGCTTCTCCTCCGAAGGAATCGGTTTCTCAACACTAGGGTGGAGGGGTTCAAAAGAAGGGGTCCATTGACCCACATGTAAACACTCCTCTCTCGCACCCTCTAAATGAGACAATTCACTTGACACCATGCCCTCACTATCAAGTGAAGCATGCGGTTCACTTCTCACTAATGCCCTCTCCAAAGGGTCCTCAAAACTCTCCCGCTCAAAGTGTTCTTGAACTATGCTCTCTATGATATCTACCTCCCGGATATCCTCACATTCCCCCTTTTGTTTGGCAACTGAAAAGATGTTAAACTCGAAGGTGGTGTTGCCAAAAGACAATTTCACTAACCCATTCCTACAATGTATGATGGCATTGGAAGTAGCTAGGAAAGGGCGTCCCAAGATCACAGGAATTTGGTTGTGAGCTATGCAACTCTCAACAGGTTGGGTGTCTAGGACAATGAAATCGACTGGGAAGCAAAAGTTATCAACTTGGATGAGAACATCCTCGATGATACCTCTTGGAACCTTTATAGAACGATCCGCCAATTGCAAGGTAACACGAGTAGGGCTCAACTCTCCTAGGTCAAGTTCCTTATACACTGAAAAGGGCAAAAGGTTGACACTAGACCCTAAGTCTAACAAGGCACGATCGATCTTGGTGTTCCCAATGGTACAAGAAATAGTAGGACATCCGGGGTCCTTGAATTTCGGCACGATTTTACATTGCAAAATCGCACTTTGGTTTTCATTCATCATGGCGGTTTCCTTGACATGCAACCTTCGCTTAAAAGTGCATAAGTCCTTCAAGAACTTAGCATAAGAAGGTATTTGCTTAATTGCATCAAGGATAGGGATGTTGACCTTTACTTGTTTAAACACTTCATAAATTTTCGCATTTAGAAGTTCATTCTTTGGTTTGGTCAACCTTTGCGGGAAGGGAGCATGTTTGACTATGTCCCTTCTCTTATCCCTCTCACTTTCACTCAAAATCTCAATGGGATTGGCTAAGTCCCCCCCCCCCCCCCCCCTTCTCTCGGCTCTTTTTCCTCTTTCTCTTTTTCTCTCTCTCCTTGACCAACCCTCTTCCTAGAAGTCTCATCCCGAGGTGGGATAGTTTTATCAATGGTCTTGCCACTTCTAAGTGTGGTTATGGCTTGCACTTGGTCATGACTTGTACTAGGGTCACTCTTACCCTCGGTTATGTGCACTTGCCGAACCGCCGGGTTAGGTTGAGGTTGAGCCGGGAATCTTCCCGGAACATTTTGGGTCAAAGCTTGTGTCAACGTAGACATTTGTTTTTGGATGTCCTCAAGTAACCTATAGTGTTGGTCTAACACTTTTTCTTGTTTATCAACCCTTGAACTAACCCCCCTCATGTCATTGGCAAGTTGGTAAACATTGTCCTCTATGGGCTTCCTATGGAGGGGTTGGTATGGCCTTGGTTGATTTTGGAATTGGGGCACGGGTGCTTGTTGGTAAGGTGGAGGTGGATGTTGTGGTGGAAGTGCTTGTGGAGGTGGAGGTGCTTGGTATGATTGAGGGTTTTGATACCCTCCTTGATAGTTATGGGAGTTTGAAGTCCCTTCATTGTTCCTCCACCCAAAGTTGGGATGATCTCTCCACCCCGGGTTGTATGTGTTTGAATAAGGGTTACCCCCTCCTCTTGAATATTGGCCAATTGCGTTAACTTGGCCGTGCAAAGCCTCCTTCACACCCGGAATGATTGGGCATGAAGCGGTGGTATGGTCCGAGGTTTCACACACAAGACAACATACTTCCCTCAACTCCTCACTCTCTACCGATTGAACTTTTTTCACCTCAAGAGCTTCTAACTTTCTTACTAAGGTAGCCACCCTAGCATTTACGTCATCAACTTCCTTGAGTTGATATCTTCCCACCCCTTGTTGGATTGAGCGACCCTCGGGATTTTGGGTCCCGGTAAGTGCCCAATCTCTAGACTTATTTGCCAAGTTATCAAAATAATCGTATGCCTCATGGGGTTGCTTATCAAAAAACGTCCCCGCACACATGGACTCGACAAATTGCTTGAGTTGGGGTGTCAAAGAAGAATAAAATGTGTTGATGACGTGCCAATCGGCGAAACCGTGATGGGGGCAAGAATTTAAGAGGTCTTTGAACCTCTCCCAACATTGAAAGAAAGTTTCCCCCAATAAAGGAGAAAACTGTGAAATTTGCCTTCGAATGGCCTCGGTTCTATTTTCGGGGAAAAATTTGCTCAAAAATTCCCTTTGGAGAGTAGCCCAAGAATGGATGGACATGGGTCGCAAGGAATTGAACCAAAGCTTAGCTTTGTCCTTCAAACAAAATGGAAAGAGTTTCAACAAAAATACTTCCCTTGGACATGAGTTGTCCATAGCAATTGAACAAGCATCCTCAAATTCCTTAAGAAAAATGTAGGGTTGTTCCGAATCCATCCCATGGAATTGAGGCAACATTTGCATCATTCCCGACCTAATGTTTAGAGTGTTGTGACGGGGCGGGAAAACAATGCACGATGTTGGTGCTTGCCTTGGTGGGTTTAGGTAGTCCCGGAGAGTCCATATAGGGGGAGCCGCCACGTCGCCATGATGGCTCCCTCTTTCAAACTCCTCATGACCTTCCGAGTGGATTTGGACATTTGGATGCAAGGGTTGAATGTTAGGTAAGCCGGGTTCATTGGGATTTGCCATTGGAATGAAACCTAGGTCGACCACTAAAGGTAAGCTAGGTGTTGGTGAAGATGTGCTTGTGCTCTCAATGCTCTCAATCCTCACAAGGCGATGATATTCGTCCCGCGTGAAATATGACATGCAAGAATGAATGCACACATAAGGTTGGACCGATAAGGTCGTTCAGCACATCATACACAATTCCCTAGGCCGGACAACGGCTTTTTTCAATTCTAGGCCGGACAACGGCTTTTTCTCAATTCAACTCCGTACCTCCAATCTCCACATACAATAAGCGTACCACCAATTTGAAACTTTCACACACTATCCTAACTCCACTAAATACTCCCGAAGAGGGATAATTTCTTAACAAAAATGCAATGCAATTATGCTATATCAAACAAAAGAAACTAGAGAAAAGAAGAAATAGAAAATAATCCTAAAAATAAAACACCTTAAGGGAAATGAGAGTGTACCGGGGCCCGAAGCCCGTAGATGCTTCCCTCGGGGGTGGTGATGAAATCCACCCTTTTTGTGTGTTTTTTTTTTTTTTTCTTTTCTTGCTCTTTTTTTTTTTTTTTTTTCAATTTTCTTCCGCAATCCTTAGCTTTCGTCCGGTGTAGCTTTTGCCTATGAATTCCCCGGCAACGGTGCCAAAACTTGACACGCCTCCAGTTGTGCTTCAACTGGAGCCACTCCGCAAGGGCACGGAGGTCGCGCTTGTAGTAAAACCGGAGGATCCGGTGTCGTTCTCTCCCAAGGGAATTCTGCAAATATAGCAACAAAGCTCAACTAGCACGGGTACTTATCTTAATGGATTGCAAATGAAAATTCTTAACATAAAAGAGACTGAAAATATGTTGGTTTTGAGATGATGATGGTTATATGCTTCATACAATAATTTAGTGACTATGAAAAAACAACAAAAGCTAGTTTTATGTGATTAAGGAGAAAAGCTTGGACATGGTTGTTTTGATCCACCAATTCACAACAAGGGTTTCCAATGAGAGGTTTTATAACTCAAATCAAGAATCACACCTTGGATTCTTGATTCGGAAATGTCGGCTCTAAAAATGTGGGTTTTGTTTGATTGAGCCTAGAGAGAGAATATATAATTGGTACCCTAGAATCAAACCTTAAACATGTGCAATACCTATACCAAATGTTGATTTGTGCATAAATATTACCAAAGGGTTATGAATCTAGGTTTTTCTAATGAATCTCATACTAAATCAAATGAAACCATATAATTTTGAGGATATGATTTTGAAGTCTATACAACCCATTTTCAACCCTTTGAAGATCCTTGGTGGATCTTCACAACCACATCCAAGGAGTGTTTAGCTACTAGAATCCATGTTAACTAACATAAAAAGAGACAAATCTACCATTAAACTATAAAAAACTAGTGTTTGGTTGCCAAGAAAATGAGAGAAAGTGCCAAGAAAATGATGGAAAGTTGCTAGAAAAGGTAGAAAATCATTCACTTCATATATATATCAAACATTCACTTACAATGATCCAAAAGCAATAAATGACATTAAATACAAAGCATTAAGAGTAGATCTAACCAAAAACCTTACAAGATAACAAAAATCCACTTTTTGGAGCCTTCTTCCCGTCCAAAAACTGCAGAAAATACCCTATATCCCTTTTTGTCTCGAATAAAAGCTTTTATACTCTGTAGAAAAACAGAGCCTGTACACACCGATCGATCGGTGTACGACCGATCGATCGCCCGATCGAACGGTCAGGGCGATCGAACGCCAGATCGATCGCAAAACTGACCCCTCTGAAGTTTGCTTCTGTATCGTCTGTTGAGAGGATTCCGACGTCACCGATCGAACGCCCGATCGATCGGAAAAACGCCCTCTCTGAAGTTTGCTGCAGAAGGTTGAACAGAGCATCACCGATCGATCGCAGGATCACCGATCGATCGGTCATACTCAAGATTGCCCATTTGCCTTAGTTTAAGCTCCAAATCCTGCAAAAAGTGTACAAAAAGAGTTTTAACGCATTTTAGGAGTTAGAATACTAAATTAACACCAAATTTAACTATTCAACTAACAATTTAAGCCAAAAGATTACTATTTCTAAGGGTAATCATGTACAGGAAGGCATGCCACCTTTCGGTTGAAATAGAATACAAGGCGTATTGGACAATCCGCCAATTTAATATGAGTCTAGAGTAGGCAGGTCTTTATGACAATTGCAACTTAATGAACTAGAGGAGATTAGGAATGATGCTTATGAGAACTCAACGATCTCTAAGGCGAAGATGAAGTCAGTACATGACCATCACATTCTGTGCAAATCTTTTAAAATTGGTCAAAGAGTCCTATTATATAATTCTCGATTACATTTGTTTCCAAGCAAACTGTAGAGTTGTTGGTCAGGACCCTTTGTGGTGCACAGTGTCAAATCGCATGGTGCAATTGAAATTGAAAATCCCAAAAACGAAAATGCTTTTAATGTTAATGGGCATCGGTTGAAGCCCTACCTTGAGAAGTTTGTGGGTAAGGTTGAATGTGTGGATCTCGAGAATCCACCCCCTCTTGATCTTTAGTCGCCTTCTAGACAGCAATTTGTAAATTTTGTATTTTTTTGTAAACTATTATCATTACTTTTACTAGGTTGTTTTCATATTTTTAGAGTTCTTTCGCTTATTTTATTTTAGTTTATTTTAATTCCCCTTTCCTTTTATTGAGTCTTATTTTTCTTTTTATTGTTTTGGGTTGTTTAGTTTTCTTAGGTTTTTCTTAACCAGTTTTCGTATCATTCTTTGCGCACTCCTAATGGCATCTCTTGGAACAATGTTATCCAAAAGAGGTCCTAAACGGAGTCAAACCGACATTGAGTGTTTTGCTAATTCATGGGAGAGAGACATATTCATGACCAATTTCCATGGTCGAGAGGTCCTTATCGAGCGTCATGTTCACTTGTTAGAGTCTGTGGATGATCTTTTGCAAGCTGATTTCATTCATAGGGGATAGATTCATATGCTTGGCAGAGAAGGGGTAGTGAACGTGGATATGCTTCGAGAGTTTTATGCTTATTTGTCTCATTCCTCGCAGCCTGAGCTTATCTTGACCTCTACTGTAAGGGGCCGTACCATCACCATTGCCAAAGAGGACGTTTGTCGTCTTCTATGCATACCATCCACTTGTCATCCTGATTATCTGTTATTCCCTTGTTCTCTGCCTACTAGTGAGGAACTTCTCTCGAAACTTCAGTTTACCTCTGTTCCGTGGCAGCAGTCTGCCATTCCAGTGGAATCTTTGAAGCGTAAATACCAGATGCTGAACTTAATAGTTGCCACCGATATCATACTTATAACATACTTTATCACCTTCTTCAGTCTATTTGCCAAAGATTTAGAGAGAATTTTATACATCGAATATACTAAGCTAATAGGTCTGTAACTTAGTAAACTCTCTGGAATATTCTCCTTTGGAACTAGAACAATGAAAGATGAATTTAGACCCGATACTAGTTTAGTATTTGAATGAAAGTCCTTCATAAATCTTAATATATATCCCCTTTTAACAATTTCCAGAATTTTCTAATGAAGTTCAATTTGAGCCCATCTGGCCCTAGAGCCTTATTTCCATTGCATGATTTTATAGCCTCCCATAATTCAACTTCATCAAACTCCTTTTAGAGACATTCCCTGTCCAGGCTAGCAAGCTGTATTCCCAGATTACTGAAAAGGACATGTCTGACTTTCATAGGCTCCAAAAACATCCTTTCAAAATGTTGGTAAATTTTTTCTTTCAACTTACTTGGATCACACTCTGCTTCTCCATATATGTTTAGTTGACCAATAAAATTCCTGCTTTGTCTTACTTTTACAGTTGCATGAAAGAAACTAGAATTACAGTCCCCTTTCTGGAGCCATAGTTGTCTTGATCTTTAGTCATTCTCATCCTTCGGATACAACTTACTTAACTTACTTTTCAAAATCCTCAGCATTTAGAGTTGACTAGACTGCCCACCTTCTTCCCTTTGGACTTCTGGACTTTGAATCTCTTGTTCCATTTTGTGAATCTTATCATTCCAACTTACACACCCTGTTGCCTACCATTTCTTTAGCTTAGCTTTCAAGACCATGCAACTACGAGCACATCAAGCTTGCTCAACAATTTTTTTTTCTCGTAATTTGTTGTCACCACGAATAAACAATGAAAACTGAGGGTAAAAATTTTCAAATCCCAAATATTGTCTGAACATGTCCACTGTGGAGGAGAAGAACATCCACAGGCAACCTTCGCCGTTTGTTGATAATTGGGCATTCTTTTTTATTTCATATTTCACTGTAGATGTGCATGATTGCTAACATTTGTCCAGAGTCTATGGATGAAGCCTTTGCTCTAATCCCATCATTAAAGGTATGACGTGTCTGTGATTCTAGTGTTGGCTCTCATAAATCTTTGGCATTTTGCTTATGTGCTTGTGACTACTTTGCACTTTCTGAAACACCATGTTTTTGAGAGGCCTGATATATATAAAGTACGTGCATATATAAGCAAAGAAGAAAAAGATGAGGGAGTGATTTTGTGCTAGGCCTTGGCTTGGCAGATAAGGGAGCATTGTCCAAATTATATGATCCCATCTTTCAATATTTTGAGTATTTTTCACCTTTCTCTTATATGAACCCATCTTTCAATATTTTGATGTGTCAGAAACACCATGCTTTTCAAGAGGCTTGATGCTTGAGTTATGGTTCCACAATAGATTGCTCATTAAAAATGGTTAAAACCTCATGAATGATGACACATATTTTTTAATAGAATAAGACCAAAATAAATAAATAAATAACAAGAGCCGTTATGGAAATAGTGAAATCATTGTCCATGAATGCTAGCAATAACGTAAGCATTGATGTTTTTCTTCTATTACTGTGCATTTTCTTCGTCTATATATAAAGTTGGAGAAAGCGTGCAAAAAGATGAAGAAGAAGAAGAAGAGAGAAAAGAAATAGAATGAGAGAAGAAAAAAATGAGAGATAGAGTATAGGCTCTAGACAAATATTGCGAAACAATTGTATTTATATTTCTTTATATAATATAATGAAATCTTCGGTGATCAAGAATATCAACCTTAATCTAAAAAATATTTGATAGTTCCCGAAGAACTAATTTTACTATATCTTGTGTTGAGTTATATTTATTTGCTTTATATTTTCTCTAATTTTATAACACATTATCAGCACGAGGCTCTAAGTGCTTGCAACATTTGTTTCTTTTGTGTTCTTCACCACGTCAAATGATCTGTGGACATAGCACGGAAAATTTCATTTGGGTTTACACCGGATCTAAGGTATACTCCTTGTCAGTTTAATTCTATTGCGTGTTATATTTTTAACCTTAGTATCAGAGCCACAAATGGTGTTTTCCTGCTTAATTATACTATTTTATTCACAAAATTTTAGTTGAGTTTTAATGTTGGTGTGACCAAACGATCTCTGATTGGCTGTTTTTTTAGTATGTTGTAGCCTATAACAACATGATTCAATCGGTGAAGTTTCATCAAAAAACTCTTTCTTGTTTGACATAGATTTAAAAAAGAAATTTCAAAATTCGAAACTTTGTTGGTTTATTTTTCACAGATCTTGAATTTTTGGCCTATTTTATTTATAAATTTAGAATTTTTATTTCAATAGCATTCCATAGATATGTGACTCAACTATATTTTGATGTCTAGATTGAAAAGTATAAACAATTTAAATTCAGACACTACTGAGTTTATTTGAGATCAAAACAGTGATGTTATATATACATAGATACTGGATGAATAGTACTCTTAATATTATTAATAAATATTGAGATGAATAGTAGTTGATAGTTAATAACTATTATTTATGAAAAATAATTTTAAATAAAATATAAATAGTCGTTTATAATAAAATATAATTACATAGTAATTATATAATAAAATATTAAATAAATAGTCGTTTATAATTAATCACTACTATTTATGAATAATGATTACACAGTAATTATATAATTTACAATATTGAATGAATAGTGTGTTGCGCAGAACTTTTTCATTTCTGTAGGTTCAGATGGTTCTATTTTATTATAATACTCACTTAACATTAATATATTCGGTAGAAGTTTTACATAACCATTAACTTATGGTTGTCAGATCATATTATTACAATTACATTTTATTATATGTATTGTTTTGCAAATGCAATTAAATAGAAAAAATCAAACATTCTCGTCGAATGCTTATTAAGGCCTGCACACCGTTTATTTAATTATTGTTATTTTATAAGGTCGACTTGCCACTTGCTACTACTTTAATTTTTGTTACTTTAATTTTTGTTAATTATGCTTATTATGACTACTGATAATTTTAGCATAATGTTAAATTTTCTTCAAGAAAGATACGAGTGCCAGAAGATCGTACTTTAAAAAAAAAAAAACTCATTATGATTAAATGCACATGGAGTTGCAAGATGTACTTGTAGTTCTATGATTTAATTGAATACACCTGAAGTTATAAGACTATGAACAATAATTTAATGCACCTAGAGTTGCAATAATTTATAAGTGTGGATAAGTACAATTTTTATTATTCAAATTAGCTGACAATGAAAATGATGTGGAGAAAATGATGTGGAGAAAATCTTCCTGATAAAGACATGATAGAAAAATATATTTATATTTTATGCTTCAAACGTGCTACTGCAACAGTAGTAATATCGAGTGCTAATGCAGAAAAATATTCTGAAATAATATATTATATTCTAATAGCATATTGTATAAATATCATAAAAGATAAGGGTAATGGTAAATAGTTAAATAAATTGTTACTATTCATATGTATTATTTACATTGCTATTTATGGGTCCCACGCTATTTAGTTTTGTCTCCCAATGTTTCTTACATTTTCATTAGTGTTATATCATCTGTTTTAAATGAATGCAATTTGATTATTGTGGATATGATTGCAAATGTGACCCGATATAAATCATGGGATTACCTTGAAGGTTATAATGTATAAATTGAAAATACTATAAGGTACCACCAAAAGTGGAATAATGTAAGAGAAAAAAAAAATGTTTGCTGAATAAACATTAGATAAATTATGAAGATGTTTCGTTGGTCACGTACTTATAGTACGATTAATTATTATTTATAGTAGAAATAATTTTTACAAATTTAATTATTTAATTGATGATATATAAATTCATACGTTATTTTAAAGTTTCTTGAATTATTCTTTTAATAAGAATGAAACTTCATATATATTTTACATGTAAAGATATGGATCATACCAATGCCTTAATTATCTCAAAGATGAATGTGAAAAATATATGTTTTGTACACAATGCCAGAATGCACACAATTCTTTAAAAGAAAAACATATTTCATAAACTTAACATTATCTTAAATTAATGTTAAGATAATATAGGCATTACAAAATTGATTAGAGGCTCTGAAAGAGTTAGATTCTAGGAGAGTTACGTTTTGGAAGAGATAATATAATGTTGGCAAAAAGAATGATGAGATTGTTGGTATCAGCTTAGCATATATATCCAGTGGTAGACCCAGAATTTTGGCTAAAGTGGGCCAACGTAAAAAAACATTTTGTTAAAAGAAGGACTAAGGTAAAATTTCTTGAGTTTTAGGAGGGCCAATACACTATATTTTGTCCCTAAATATCCGGAAATTTGTAGATGCGAAAGAGAATTTTAGATACATTAGGGGGGCCATGGCCCCACTCGCCTCTCATGTGGGTATGCCAATGTCTTGTGTTATAAACCAAAATTTTAAATGTCAAATATACCCCGACTAAGTTTACATAAATTTAAAAAAAAACAAAATAAAATCATTAGATAGACAAATATAAGATAAATAAATTAAATTAATTCCATCACATACCACAATTGCCCTAAAAAAGAGCATCCAATAGAAAGACAAAAATAAATTGCAATAGTAAAATAAATAAATGAATATAAAAATAAAGTCATGAATTTTATATGTATATTTGTATGTAAACATTTTTTTAGGATAAAGACTATTAGGGATATCTCAAGGGAAGCTTTGAAAAATTATAAGAGTTTGAATTTCAATTCGTTTCATTAATTTGATAGTTGTATTGAAAACAAAAGTACTATTAGGTTCACAGTTTAAATGCATTTATGATGCATTTATTATGTAATTGTTTGGGATAAGGGAGTATTTATTAGGATTTGTTTAGCAGTAAATACTATTTAAATAAAAATTAGCAAGCATTAAATGTGGATATGCTTTACAATAAAAAATAAAAGTAAAAATGAGTTAATTACACGCACACTCTCTAAATTATGACTTAGTATCACTATGCCTCATAAACTCTAAAACGTAACAAATTGACCTAATGAACTATCAATTTGTATCAATCAATCCCTCCTATTAATAATTCGTTAAGAAAATGAATAAAAAATTATTATTTGAGTTGTACATATTAACAAAAATATAATTCTATACCTAAATTGATATTTTCTTGTTATAATAATCGCCTAATGAATAAAATGTCCGTTGAATTGGCTTATAAATATAGGGGCAAAATAAGAGATATTTCAGTCATTAAATAATTATTACAATAAAATAATATAATTTAGATATAAAATAAACTTTTGTGAACATGTGCAACTTATATGATAATTTTTCATCTACTCTTCTAATTGATTGATAATATATTGTTAATAGAATGGGTTAATTGATACAAATTGATAATTCAAATGATTAATATATTACGTTTAAAGTTTAAATAAATATAGTGATACTGGGTCATACTTTAAGGGTCATAGAAAAAACTACAACATTGACCAATTTTATTTAAGATGCAGAAGAAGAGTAAATTGGAAGAAAACTAAAAAAGGATTAGTTGGAAAAGATGCAAACCGGGCATTAAAGGTAGCAAAAACAATAATTTCATTACCAGGCATTAATGTGATTTGGCTTTGATTCCCATAAATAAAAGCACTACTCTATAAATGGCTGCTTATGCTTGTTGATAAGACAAGCAATATGCTTGTTGATGAGCATATCGGTACACACTATACATCGTAGAGTGATAGCGAGTTAGACTTGCGACTGCAAACTCTGCCCTTGTTTTCAACATTTCCCATTCCGCACTTGAAGATGGCCAGCATTGGTTTTTCATCAATTTTCGTGAGCCGTTGCTCAACTTTTCTCTTAATGGCACTGATTTTCTTGATCTTTTGCAAGTACAAAGCAAAAGGTAACAAGAAAACTGAAGCAGTCATGCTTCCTCCTGGACCAAAACCATGGCCTATCGTCGGAAGCCTCCCTGAAATGCTCAAAAACAAGTCCACATTCCGATGGATACACAAACTCATGGAGGAAATGAACGTTGAAATTGCGTGCATCCGTCTAGGAAATGTTCATGTAATCCCTGTCACTTCTCCCAAAATTGCATGCGCGTTCTTGAAGAAACAAGATTTTGTTTTCTCCTCAAGACCGGTTTGCATGTCCGCAAACCTCACAAGTAGAGGATACCTATCAACGGCACTCACCCCCATGGGAGAACAATGGAAGAAGTTGAGAAGAGCTCTGGCTTCTGATGTTCTCTCACCAGCAAGACATCGTTGGTTTCATGACAAAAGAATCGAAGAAGCCAATCACCTTGTCAGTTATGTATACAACCAGTGCAAGAACTCCATAACAGGCAATGTGGTTAATGCAAGAGTTGTTGCACAACACTATTGTGGGAACGTGATAAGGAAAATGATCTTCAGCAAAAGGTTCTTTGGGAAGGGAATGAAAGATGGTGGACCAGGTGCCGAGGAAGAAGAGCACGTCAGTGCGCTATTCACTATCCTTGGATACCTGTATTCATTTTGTGTCTCTGATTACATACCAAGCTTGCAAGGCCATCTTGACTTAGATGGTCATGAGAAAATCATGAGGACGGCCATTACAAGCGTCACCAAATATCAAAATCCTGAAATCGATGAAAGAATCAAACAATGGATGGATGGTACCAGGAAAGAACAAGAGGACTTGCTTGATGTCCTCGTTATGCTCAAAGACGCAAATGGTAACCCGTTACTCTCACCAGAAGAGATCAAAGCACAAATTGTCGTAAGTGCCTCTCGCTCCTCCCCCAAAAACCCAACATTCAAGCAATTGAGAGTACGCCTCGTAGCACATGCTAAACTAGTACCATGCATGCTATTATGTTCATCTATGTGTATCTCTGGCTAAATTATTTCATGTGATAATAACATGGGAAAACAATGATTCCACTATTGATTATTTGTTTCACGTGGAACCCATGAATACTTAAAATCATAGTGAAGTGATAGGGTGCCACTGGACATAAAAAAAATTTTCAGCTCTACGTGCGGGTTCATAAATGTTGTTGTCCCCATGGTGCATGTAGTTACATCTTGAAGGGTTATTGTCCTATAAGATATATATTATGACATCCAATTTGTTGAAAAGGAAGAATTAGTGCCTAAAATTAATGATGTTGTTTCCACCTAAAAATCTTGAATATATTAATTTCAAGCTTCCTGGAAATAATAAAATCGATGATGTTTTTTGGCAATGGTTATCTTCTCTAGACGATAGCCAGAAGATTGCAATTGCATATGATTCTGGAAAAGGATTCAATCTTCACTAGCACAAGTCTGAATGCATCATTCTAGAAAAGGATTCAATCTAAAGATTGCAATTGCATATGATTTCCCTATATGGTAGGATAAATTTGGGCTAGGTAATGGGTAAGGTTAAAAAAAGGAAAACGAGAGAGAGAGAGAGACAGAGAGAGAAAGAGAGTATTAATTAACCCATGTCCACAAGAGTGATGCTTGAGTCATAACTTCCATCCAATATTTGGTAGAAAAGTTAAAAGTTGAAACATTTCATTGCTGTGATCCTGCTTAAGGAGGTATTCCCTAAATTGTTCTCCCTATCCACAAATCAGCAAGCTTCAATTGCAGACGTAAGGAATGTTCATATTGATAGCACAGTTAGCTAGAATCTATCATTTAAGAGGAATTTAAGATCATGGGAGGATGAGGATCTCAGTCGGCTTTTGAGTTTTCTAAACTCATTTCTTTTTCAGCCTAAAAATAGGGACCTTCTAATCTGGAAAGCAGAGTCATCCAATATGTTTTCTATTAAGTCATTTTGCAAAGTTGCCCAATCTGTTGGCAATCCTTCCATTTGGCCTTTTCCAGATATTTGGAAAAATGCTGCTCCATTGAAAACACAGGTTTTTGGTTGGCTGGCTTTGCAAAAGAAGATTGGATCTTCAATACTTCTGTAACACAGGGGAATTCTGCCTTCATCTACTGATGTGAGATGTGTACTATGCAATGAAGATGAAGAATGTGTGGACCATCTCCTTATTAGATGTAAGACTACTTGGTTGATCTGGGCATCCATTCTCAACTGGTGGGGAACTCAATGGGTAGTTCCATGTGAGCTCTCTTCCCATGCAAAATGGTGGTATAGTTTCAAATTCTCTGGTTTAGAAAAGATCATTTGGAAAGCTCTCTTTCTAGCCACAATTTGGAATGTCTAGCTTATGAGGAATGGGATAAAATTTGACAAAAAATCATTAGAATGGCAAGAGGCAGTTTTCTCCATCAAGTTGCAAGTTGCTTTTTGGGTGAAATAAAAAATGAGTTTCAATGATTTCTCAGTTGATGATTTTGTTTTCAACATTTGATGTGTCAAATCCCTTAGAGAATAACCTTCCTATGTAACTCACATTCTTAGGTTTGGAGTTGTTGGCTTCTTGCTAACCTCCCCTCCCCCCTCCCCCCCTCTTTTGGTTTGATTTCTGTCTCGTCGGTCTGTCCTAATTTGGTTTTTCCATCTCAGTGAAATCTTGTTTCTTTTTTCATTATTAATGAAATATTTCTTCTCCGATCAAACAAAAAAAAAAAAAAATGAACTAGAATAAACTTGATTTCAATTATGGTGCATTTAAATATCACTTCATGTATACAGGAGCTGATGATAGCAACGGTGGACAATCCATCAAACGCAGTGGAATGGGCACTTGCCGAGATGATAAATCAACCCGATACACATGAAAGAGCCGTAGAGGAACGGGACACAGTGGTTGGGAAGGAGAGACTAGTCCAAGAATCTGATCTCTCACAGCTCAATTATATAAAGGCATGCGTGAAAGGGGCCTTCCGCCTCCACCCCATTGCACCCTGTAATATTCCTCACGTTTGCGTAGAGGACACAACCGTTTCTGGCTACTTCATCCAGAAAGGTAGCCATGTGTTGTTGAGCCGTCCTGGGCTTGGCCGCAACCCTAGAGTTTGGGATGAGCCACTCATGTTTAGACCAGAGCGCCATCTAAAGGACGACGGCTCGGATGTGGTGTTCACTGACCCGGAATTGCGCACGTTATCTTTCAGCATTGAAGGCGTGGATGTGCAGGGGTCACACTAGGGTCTACAATGACTATCATGCTGATGGCTAGGCTTCTTCAAGGGTTCACCTGGAACTTGCCACCCAACATGTCAAAGATCGACCTCAACGAGTCTGTGGATGACCTCCTCCTAGCTAAATACTGAGAAAAGTACTCTAACTAGAGAAGTCCTTAGAGAAAAGTACTCTAAATACTTCCAAAGGCTTTAAGAGTCCCTTTATGCTTCCTTAGCTCAAAATTGAAGAATTGATTGAAACTTGGAGTTTATCCTAGTAGATTTCAAGGAAAGTTGAAATCGGGGACTCAGCATTGTGATCAAGTGCTAAAGAATGATGCCGTGGATATGGTTGGTGGTTGAATGAGAGCACTACTACCATAATTCGAGAATTCGAATTTGGTTTGGGTTGTAAGTGCCGTTCTTGGTTTTGTTGTTGATTAGCCCCAACTTTTCAAACGTCATTTTGACTATTGATAATTTGGGCAAAAAGGAAAAGATGCTTTCTAATCTGTGTTGTATGTGCAGAAAGACAGAGAGAACAATTAACCATTGTTGTTGCATTGTGAGATAGTAAGGGAATTGGGGAACTTTGTATTATTTATTTTTGGTATTAATTAGGTCATGCTAGGTTCGGTGATTCAACTCTTGGGAATGTTGGGTGGATGGTGATCGTTTATTAAAGTGAAGAAGGCTTGGAATGTGGCTTCATTGTGCTTGATGTAGTGTATTTGCAAGGAACGTAATAGGAGCACGTGAAGTGAGATTAGCAATTCATAGTCTTACTTTAGCTTTGTTGTCTTGTTCTCACTTGAGGTACAAGGAGACTTTGGACAGTCTTCTTTTTCTTTTATTGATTTCTCAGGGAATCTTTCTTTAGTGCATGATTTTTAGGCTTTTTGTTTACACTCGCATACAAAGGTTACACCTCTTATTAGGTGTTGCTTAAATAAAGTTATTCACTTATAAAATAAAATAAAAAAGTGCTTGGTTTGGTTGGCCTCAAACCCATGGGTTTTCCGTTAATGTTTTATACATAGAAAATCATGTCTTGATTGCTTGTTTGTGGTTAGATTATTTGACATGCGACTACAATTCATGCATATGCACTAAATTAAGTATTGCTTAAAATCAGCCATTAAATCTTTCAAACACTCCCCCCGGGAAAAAAAAAAAAATCTGTCATGGGCATCCCCATTTTTCTTGTAGGTTACACACCAACTAAACATGGACTGGTATGTTGAAAGGGTGTAGACAGAAGAAGTTACGTCATGAATGAATCAAATACTAGTAGGAATTGCTCAAAGAAAAAAGTGTTGGTGGTAATTTCCTGTTTGTCCTCATTATTATGGTGGAAATAAATTATTAAACACGGAACCACTCGTAGTATGGTAATGAGTCAAACTACCTGGTTAATGTGTCTAAGTAACCAAATCCCACCACTGGGTGGACCAGTTGCTCTCCAATCCTTAAATTGCGTTGGGAGTAAGGAGTAAATCCCGGTCAAATGCTTGAGTTCAAATGGTCAATCCTCGAATTTTAATCGAACTCTAGTTTAACCCATAGTTGGTTATCACCTTCTATTGAGTTTTACATAAATTAAAAAAAAATTGTAATCAAATAAACAAAAGACTATTGTGATTATTCTATTCCTTTTATTTATTTTATATACTATAAAAGTAGTTATTTTTTAAAGAAATTGATGCATAAAAAATTGTCAAATTATTTGAATAAATATAGACATGTGTAAGTTTATATATAAAAATACTAATATGTATGTGTATATACACTCTAGAGACACTCCCGCTGTTCAGCTATTTTCACAAATGATACTCTCATACTCTTACTCTGGAAATCAGTTACCTAGGTGTATATATGTGTGTGCAGAGAATGTGCTATACACTAGGGCAAAATTGGATTCCAAAGAGAGAGAGAGAGAGAGGAGAAATGTTGGTGAAAAATAGATGCTTTCTTGAATGACTGCACACTACTTGCCCTTGCCCCTCGAGGTAATAACTTGAAATGGGAATATCTCAGTATTTTTCATTACAATCGGTCAATGTGCAGTAGTAGTCATGGTACATGCGGTGCTTGTGTGTAACATGTCAAGTTAAATATAATTTATTAGAATGAACATCATCAACCTTTAAATTAAAATTATAAAATACATGAAATTGACCAAAAAAAAAATATATCACTTACTTTAATTTTCTTAATTTTTGTTGCACAAAATGACAGGTGAAATGAAAATTAAAATATTCCATACAAGTATAACTAATATAATTTTCAGAAGAACCCAGAAAACTTTATGAAACAAGGAATCGAAACACTTATATGTATAATAAAAATAATTATATCTATATGCATAACCGTACAAACATATCTATATAGAGAGGGATAGGAAGGGTAAGAGAACATATTGTTGATTTTTTCTTTTGCTCCTTATCCCACATCGAATGAGAAGGAGAAGATGGGGTAAGGGACAAAGTTATATAAGGAGGGTTAAGTCTCCTTAGTTAAGTACATCAGTTAATAACTTAACTAGTAACTTTTGACTTTAGTAAAATTTTTCTTGAAGTGGTGAAAGTTAAAGTGTCGCTAGTGGGAAAGCTTAGTGGGTATGTCTTTGAGGTGAGAAAGAAAAATTGTGTGATTATAATAATTTTTCACATAGTGTATTTTTCTCTGGAACTGGTGGTTTTTCTCCTGTTTTGGGAGTTTTCCACGTAAATCCTTGTGTTGTGTTTTTCTCTATTTATTTTAATATTTCTGCCTTTTCTATTTCCAAAAGGGGTGAGATTGGGAGGGCCAAAATTCCCAACAAGTGGTATCAGAGCCTATTCAGTTGTTTTGTTTATTTCTTGAAATTCTTAGTATGCTCTGTGGTTGTAATTTTGACTGATCTTCCACATCAGAAAAGATTTTCTTGAAATTATCAAAGGTTCCTTTTGGTGGGGTGGAGCTTTGGTGTGGTAGTGTAGATACGTATAGTCTAAGGAGATTATGTCTAG
Source organism: Euryodendron excelsum (assembly GCA_033060915.1). Lineage (NCBI taxonomy): Eukaryota > Viridiplantae > Streptophyta > Magnoliopsida > Ericales > Pentaphylacaceae > Euryodendron > Euryodendron excelsum. The sequence goes on along the minus strand of CM065380.1, from coordinate 10,097,187 downwards.
GAGATTGGGTTTTAAGCGGGACCTCCAATCTTTCCTGAGAATTTTGAAGTTCTGTCTAGGAAAGATTTAGGTCTTTCCTAGGAACTTACTTAGTGAGTACTATTCATTTCTATGGTAAAAATTCATCAAGGTCATGTCAGGAAGTAGGGCTTCAAATCCTATCAGACTTGATGTGAAGAAATTGATAGGCGAATCAATTTTGGCTTGTGCGAAGTGCAAGTTAAGGATGTTTTGATTCAGTTAGGATTACACAAGGTTTTAAAGGGCAGATTAATCCCTGAAGTTAGTAGTGATATTAGCGCAAGCAGATCTGAAATGAGCGATGAAGATTGGAAGGATCTAGATTTGAGAGCAACAAGTGCAATACGTCTGTGCCTACCCAAGAATGTTCTTGCAAATGTGCATGGAATATCTACGGCAAAGGAACTTTGGGAAAAGCTTGAAGAGTTGTATCAGACGAAGGGCGTGATACAACGAAGGGCGTCTTGAATCGGGTGTATTTGAAGGAGCAGTTTCATACACTGCGGATAAGTGAAGGTACAACTATCTCTGATCATTTAAGTGTTCTCAATAGCATTGTCTCTGAACTCAAATCTATTGGAGTTAAAATTAAAGATGAAGATCAAACTTTGAGACTTATCCGGTCTCTTCAATCTTCCTATGAGCATATGAAACCTATTTTGATACATGGGAAGGAGAAAATAATTTTTTCAGTGGTTACCAGCAAACTGTTTTCTGAAGAAAGAAGACTAGACGGTGGAAGTAATCGTTCACTTGAGAACCTAGCAGTGGCAGCTGGTGATTGGAAGAAGAACTCCATAAAGAAGAAAGTAGTCTGCTGGGTGTGTGGACAATCTGGGCACGTCAAGAAAAATTGTCCAAAAGTTGGAGCTGGTTCGGCAAAATGCTCTAAGTCAGTGAATGGAGATACTGATAATGAAGCTAACATTGTGTCTCTGCATAGATAGTGATGTCGCATGATAGAGGATATGTTACTATTATTAGGTCCACAAGTTTGTGCATGGGCATTAGTTTGGCGTTGATGCAAGGTGTGTGGTGAAAATTCATGTCGATGGCTGATGAACTTCCAAGAAAGCCAAATGTAGAAGTTGCACCATAATTTTTCAACATGGTTGTTTTTCGACATGGGGCGAAGTGAAATGCTTGGAATTTGTTTATTCTGAGTGTATATGCTTTTATGGTGGAGCATGATAGCAGATGCTATGAAGATCTTCATCAAGGTGGAGTGTGGCTGTGAGATCAGTCAAAGTCGCAAAGGTGGAGATTGTTGATTTTTTCTTTTGCTCCTTATCCCACATCGAATGAGAAGGAGAAGATGGGGTAAGGGACAAAAAGTTATATAAGGAGGGTTAAGTCTCCTTGGTTAAGTGTACCAGTCAATAGCTTAACTAGTAACTTTTGACTTTAGTAAAATTCCTTTTGAAGAGGTGAAAATTAAAGTGTCGCTAGTGGGGAAGCTTAGTGGGTGTGTCTTTGGGGTGAGGAGAAAAAATTGTGTGATTGTAATAATTTTTTACATAGTGTATTTTTCTCTGGGACTGGTGGTTTTTCTCCTGTTTTGAGAGTTTTTCACGTAAATTCTTGTGTTGTGTTTTTCTTTATTTATTTTAATATTTCTGTCTTTTCTATTTCCAAAAGAGATGAGATTGGGAGGGCCAAAATTCCCAACACATACTAGAGCTTGGATTTGACACGAACTTTGTTGGTGGCACAAAGCTTCTTACAGTAGACGAATCTGTTACTGGTGAACTGTATGTGTATACAAAACAACATATACATAGATATATGTATCTGTAGTATATACACGCATGAAGATCCTCATTTGTATGCGGCATGCAATTGGAAGATGGCACGCTTTATCACTACATCAAGATCTTCATTTGTTGCGTCGTAAATTATTAACTTTGTTGATTGAATCACCAATTTTGTATTAAAGCATTTTCAAGGTTGCTAGCTATTTTGAAAAGCCAAAATATATTAAACTAATGTAATTTTTATGTTGGAGAGTCACTTTTATAAAATCACACCAACCATACTCTTTACTTTACCTAGTTATTCCAACTAACTTTCTTATTTTTTAAAACAAATGTTATGTGGCATGCCATATCATCCTTATAGTAATGACATGGCACCATAACATATTGTGCCAACCATACTTGTGCTCAATAATGATTCCCCTTATACATAGCTTTTACCATGTTATAACAATTAATATATATATATATATATATGTGTGTGTACAATTGTTTCAATTTTCAGACTGGAAATAACAGATCTACAAAGATAAAAGAACTATAACACTGCAATTAGAAAAATGCAACCAGACACAATTTTTTCACAAATAAATTCAAGTAAAATTGGCTATGCATGTAGCAGGGGAAGTCTAGGGCTTGAATAAGTTGGGAAAAAGGGCAGCAAAGGTGAAGGGTAAGGAAGGGATGTGAGGTGAGGGGTTAGATTTGTTGCAGAAAATGGGAGGTGAGATCAGAGGGGTTGGGTTGGTGTTGAGAGTGGGGGAGGGAGGGACAGTGAGGGAGGGTTTACAGAGAGAGAGAGAGAGAGAGAGAGAGAGAGACATACCTAATGAAAATCAGTTGAAGAAGATCACCAAGCATAATTGTAGATTTCCTTCAATTGTTGGAAGAAGACACGGTAGAGGAGGAAAAAGAAGAGAAGCAAGCATATCTCGCTTGCTATATTTGGCGAGCCATTCTGATGAAAGTTAAAATAGAGTGGAGTAGTGATTGCACTCTAAAAGTGCAATTATAATACCTTAATTTGCTATTTGTTAGCCTTAGTTTAGGAGTTTTTATGCCTCCTTAATTAGATTTTAGTATTAATAAAGATATTTTTCTTTGTATAGGTTTTGAGCTTAACGTGGAGGGTTTCGGGTGCATTTCGAATGAAGGAAAAGTGTGTTTTTCAAAAGGATGCTGTCAATGTACAAGCTGTTAAAGCTGTGATACAACCAGTTAAAGCACGCAGAGCTGAAACTTTGGAGGGTCATATCTCCCAAACCAGAAAGGCTACCGGAATCCATAATATATCGATTCATATAACTTTTGAAAATCTATCAAAATAAGTTGACCGTACGTACGGTGGCTTGACCGTACATACAGTGAAACCAGCGTACGTACGGTTGGCTTTACCGTACGTACGGTGGTGCAACCGTACGTACGGTCTGCCAAATTTTCAAACTTCAGAAGGCTGTTTTCAGCGTATTGGGCACCGTACGAAGTCCGTACATACGGTATTTTGACCATACGTATGGTATTTTGGACCGTACGTACGGTCCCGGCGCCCCATGTGCGTATTTTTCAGCTATATATCCGGAAAATGATGCGATTTTTGGGGGGAATCTTCATTTTAGCTTAGATTTTATGTTAGGATTAGATATAGAGAGAGAAAGTGGGTTAGATATAGTTTTCCTTGTATTTTCTCGCATTTTCTTACATTTTCTTTGTACCCAAACACTAGTTTTCCCATCAATTAATGAGAAATCTTCAACTCTTCATGCTTTCTTCCATGGAATCAAGTAGTTAAACATCTCTTGAATGTAATTGTAGAGATCTACCAAGGATTTGCATGGGCTTCAATGGAGGTATATGAATTGCAATGAATTATTCTATGTTTTCCTAATTCTTGCTTCAATTGAATTATAGACACATAGAACACTTAGATTCATAATCTAGGTTGGTAATTGCTATGCACAATCTTCTAATTGGTATAGGAATTGCACAATTGAGGATTTGTCTCTAAGATTCCTACAATGAAACAACAATCTACACTAAATTGAACTTGAATTCAATCATTTATAGTTGAAATCCTCCGAGTCAAGGTTCCATGGAGTGAACCTTGGCTTGAGTTAAACAAAACTCCATTGAAGACCTTGTAGAGATTTGGTAGATTGAAGCAATTGCATCCAAGCCCCTTTCATTAATTGTTACAAATTTAGTATAATTGTTTTCAATTTCAATCCTAATTAGTTTAGTTTAGTAAATCACAACCTCTCACCATTCAATGATTTTTGGTCTTATTTTTAGAATAGTTTTAATTTGCTAAGTAATTCACTAATTCATCCCATTGTTGTGTGTTTTGACTTGTGCCACGCCTATATTTGGTTCGGTCCCTCAGGAGAGAACGATACCGGGCACTACCGGTTTTTACTTCGATTGACACCCGTAAACCTTGCAGCGAAAGCTCAAAATCAATGTGCATTTGAAAGCGGAATCAAGTTTTGGCGCCGTTGCCGGGGATCAAAAGCATAAGGCAAACACCAACAAAATGTGGATTAGAGAAGCACTTGGCGAATTGCATATAAAAAAACGCAAAAAAAAAAAAAAATAGCAAATAAAGAAGCACAAGAAAACTAAATGGGTGGGAGTTGATCACTCACCCTCGACGGAGGAATCTTCGGCTAAGGCCATGGGTAACTTCGTTTCACCCTTTTGTGTGATAGCATTATAGATTTTGATTTTTGATTTTCTCTTTTATTTTAGGATTATTTTTACGTGATTAGTGTAGAATTTTTCATTGCATTGAGAACTTAATTGGTGGATAGTAATTGGTGGATAGGTTTGTGTGCTATTTGCTTATTGGTGGTATTGCTATTGCCTAAGGAGATTGGAGGTTTCGGTTGGTTTGAATTGAATTGAATTGCGAATTGATGGTACATTTATGTGGAGATTGGAGGGTTAGGAAGGCAAATTGGTGGAAGGGAATTGTGAATTGATTTGTTGAGGCATGGATCGCCAATTTGTTTGTACATTGCATTTATCTTATATTGTGCACTTCATTAGGTTTGGTGGCTCACACACATCACCATCTCACCACGTTGGCATAGGCACAATGAACTACTCTTCTCAATGGATTGAGAATGGTGGTGTAGACACCCCTCCATGTTGATCTCTTAGAGACTATATTCAAGCTAATGCAATAAGAAACCAAGAACCATCCAACATGTCTTTTAGAGAGTGTCCTCAAGCCAATGGCCGAAGGGAGCCTTCTAGCCCACCTCCCAATCTCGGGTGGTGTAATCAATCCAACCTTGGTAGCGGACATGAGGGCATATATTCACATCATTATCTCGACTCACCTCAATCCTACCAAGAGCCCTTTGATTATTACCATGCATCACCTCCACTTTATCACTACTAAGAACCCTTTAACCATTTCCAAGCTTCACCACTAATTTATCCTTGTCATGAGAACTTTAGTGAAGCCCATCCTAATTCTTACCCCCACCAAGAACAAGTTCATCCCATCTCTCTCTACAATGGCACAATAGAGTTCATTCTTAAGGATACACTAGAGGACACCTTACAACCATTCATGCAAATGCAAAATGGTGTAACCCCTAGGATAGACAAGGTCCTTGAACACAAAGGTCAACTTCTTGATGATATTAAGGGTCAATTGGCCCTATTAATGCAAACCTTAGGTGTTCAAGAGGGGGAAGAGATTTTCACTCAACTTCAACCTAATTTTCATGAACAAATGCTTGGAAGTGAGTCCAATCTAACTTTTCACCAAGAGCAAGTCCATCCAATTGAGCACATCCACCCTATCACTAACCTTGGGAATGAGAGCATCACCATTGATCAAACCTCCTTTCCTCAAGCCTTTGAGTCTAAGGAAGATGTTCCTAAGGTAAGTGAGGACATTATTGAAAATGTCTCTAAGGATGAAGAACCTAATGAGAGCGAAGAAGAGTCCAAGATTGAGGACCCTAAAAAAGAGGAGAGTGAGCCTAGGGGAGAGGAAGATAATAAAGAAGAGAGGAGTCTATGATTAAGGCTTCCAAGCAAGACAAGAGTGAGGAAGAGGGTGATAAAGGAACTAGTGAGAGAGAAGAGAAGTCCAAGAAGGTCAAAAATGATGAAGCGCATATTGAGGACCCTCTAGAGAGAACAATTACCTTTGATGAAGGTCTTGAACCTGTTGATGTTGGGGATGTTCAAGTGAATGCAGATGTTGCTATTTTAGAGAATGTTTCCACCATGTTAGAGGGTCAAGCGACCTCTACCCTTAAACCTCTAGAATTTAGTCTTAGTACACCAACTCCTTTGAAGCTTGAACCCCCGCTTTTCGAACCAACTACCTTTCACCTAGGCAAACAACTAGAGAAAGAGGAGTTCGAGATTGAGAACTCCAAACAAGAAGAGAAGAGTGGGGATTTTGGTCTCTCAAATATTAGGGATGTGCATGTCAAAGAGGATGATGTTGGGCTAGAGTTCATTCCTATCATATCTATAGGTCATGAGATCCATACATTTCTACCTTTAGCACCTAGTCTTATACTTTTGGAGCTGTTGGATCTCCATGCCCCAACATTAGAGCCAATTATCCTTCCCATTGCTGACCAACAAAAAGAAGGGGATGGTCAATTGCCTAATAGCATGAGCTTTATTGGCATTTTTGTGCATATTCTTTTTGCATTTTCTACATATCATGACACTTTTTACCCTTGTGTGCTTACATGTTCTATTATTGAGTTCATCAAAGGGGTTACCGTTGTCTATTCTTATGTGTGTTTGAACTCTTTACAAGTTGCATGCGTCGATGTGTGGGATGTTAACAAATTTTCACTTTGCAGCATTGGGTGATCTTCTTTTCAAGTCTTGTAGGAGTAGGAGTAATTATTTTTGTTTATTTGTTTTCTTAGTTTGTTCTTCAGCCTAGTTGGGGGGTGCATTCTGCACCCTAACTCCTCTTCCTTCATCTTTTCGTGTCATTCCATGTTTTGTCTTTATGTATTAAGGACAATGCATCCTTCTAGTTGGGGGGAGAGTAGAGATTTTGCTTCTATTTGTGTTTCTGTTTCTTTGATTTTGCGCTTTGATTTTTGTTTATTTGTGTTGCTTCTTATTCTATATTAAAAAAAAAAAAAATCGTGATTTCCTTTAGTTAAAGATAGAGTTTAGATTGCATATATATCTTTTGTTACACTTCGATCTCTTTGTGGTATAGTGACTCTTCTCAAGTATTATATTGAATAATGATCTTTCAATTACTTGGGATCTTGGTAAGAGGTTGAAGTATCTCATGGTTTCGGTATCGATTCTTTCATGTTTTCAGCACATTCATCTTTATTGGGTTCATGTTGATCTCTAGTTTGCATGGTGGATGTATTGATTCTTTGTTTCCGAGTACCATGACATGACTTGAGAGAGTGCTATTTGAGATGAGAAGAGAGGAACATGTGATTTTATTTTGCTAAAATTGATGCATTATCTCTTTATAGATTGTGCTTCATTCATGCTTAAGTAGAGGGGACCACTTTATTGTGCACAATTATGATGACAAGCATCAATATTTACTACCTCTAGTATGTTCATCTTTACATTAGTGAAGATTATTACCTTGTGAGCTTTAGAGCATTTATCGCCTTTTGGAGCATTTACATTTACTCAAGGATAGATTCTTCACCCTCATTTAATTCAATAGCTTCATTATGTTTGCATTTGGTTCATGAGTTAAGTATTGATCGTGATATTGACACTTGTATTCTATGAAATGTTTCGATTGTACAACTTTAGAAATGATCTTATACCATATTCTTCTTGATAGCCATTAGTCTTCCATTGCCAAACCATACATTTCCCTTGACCCTTGTTGATCTTTTGCTTTTATTATTTGAAAAAAAATGCAAAGTAATTTCTTCTCTTGTATCACAAAGGGACACCTATGTGAGAAAAGAAAGTGTTGCTTCATTGCTAAAGTTGAAAAAAAAAAAAAAAAAAAGAGAGATTGATTTGGGAATTTCAACACAAAAACTGCATCTTGAAGTATAAAAAAAAAAAAGTAGATGTTGAAAAAAAAGGGGGATGATGAAAGAAAAGAAGAAAAGAATGAAAAAGGAGTTCGAAAAAAAAAAGAAAAAAAAAACAAGTTGATGCGAAAATATTTCGAGGAAGGGCAATAAGTAGAGAAGAGTGTATCAAATGATTAAAAAGGGAAGGAGTTGTAGTTGCTTTGCATTTACCATTTCATGTCTTGATCACACATGATATGACCATTTACTTTCTTTTTGCCCTCACCCTTCACCTCTTCTACCTTGCTATTTCCACCTTTACATGGATTGGTGGTCCAAGTTGTATTTGATTGAAGTTTTCAATAGAGTATAAACATATTTTGTCAATTTCTTTGAATCAATACTTAACTTTGAACATTCTTTCATAGAGCTATGCTAATGTCGATATACTTCTATCTTGTCGATTTTTGTAATTGGTATGTTCACTTGATATGTCTCTTTACATTTACTCCATTGTTGAACATACCATTATGAGAACCATGTGGGTCTTTTAATTGAGAGTGTATTCTTAGTGAGGTTTGGATCAAAGCTTTAAAAGATGGACTTATATGTAGAGATGTTTTGAATTGAACTTTTTATCATGATATTTCACACACTCACTCAAACCTCTCTTAAAATAGAGTGGAGTAGAGAGCCCCTTGGAGCATAAAAAGGTGCTATCACTCGGTAAAATAGCTAAATGGGTGCTTTTAAATATGGCGTTGGAGATGCTCTTATGCTGGTTGAATCATTTAGTCAATACTCTATGAAAAACTAACAATTAGATGGTCGAATCTATTGTGATTCAGTGAATACTCCATTGAAAAGAGAAAAAAATAAATAAGTTAATAATTTTTTTTCTAAAAAAAATCAAATTTTAAGTAAAAAATTTACACTCGTATTAAAATTTTTTATTTTAAGAGTATTTTTTATTTTCACTGAACAAAATTTTTGAGTTTGTCACCGAGACATGCAAATGTTCCCCATAAATTCCCCCCTCTAAAAAAAAAAAAACTAATTAGGTAATTGAAATAGGTATCGACATAGAGACTTAAAAGGAATCCAAAATTGTATCGGCTGCCAAAAATAGAGTTATTTGAAGTTCTATCTTTTGGTAAAATATATAGCTTAGTTATCCCTGAACTAGGGTCTAGTTTCACTTTATCCCCTTAACTGAAAATGCTACACCTATACCATTCCTAACTAAAAAAGTAAAAAGTCTAGCTTTTTTTTTTTTTTTTTAATAAAGAAAGCTAAACCCCAAATAACCCGTTGAAATGAGAAGTAGAGATTGAGACTATAAACAATACACACCCAATTTTCACTCAGGCCAAAAGTCCTCCTTGTTTACTACATAAATAACAATAATAATAATAACAACTAAAAAGCTTCCTTCTAATTCTTGGGCATGGTTACATGGTACCATCTCACCATTCTAAAAGGGTGGTCCTCCTCCTCCATCACCGTGTCCTCCACAATAGTAATTAGGGTGTCAGCACGTAAGTTACAAAGTTGTATTATATGTATAGACTAAAACTTCAGGAAAATCCAAGTATCATACTTCTTAATGTTATTCAAACCATGTCTATGGAATTAGAGTTTTCTTTTACTATGCCTTTTTATTGTCCACTTTGCACTGTTAGACTTATAGGGCCAACAAATCCATTACGCCATCAAAATCTTTTACCTTAGGCCCTGTCGAGTAAAATCTAATCTATAAAATAATTTGATCTATAGACAACATTATTGGGGTAAATGTTATAACACCAGAAAAATCATTACGTCATTTACACAATCAACGGTGTGGAAATTTCTTAACTCGCTATTTTAAAAAAATGTAAAGCATTTCCAAAACTCTCTTGAGTTATCCCAAGAACGCTTCAAAACACTTCAAAACCCCCTTTCAAGAGTTTTAATGTTCTATTTCAAAATACCCCACTATCTGATTTCAAATCCAAACTCTCAAGTTCTCTCTTTCCAAAGATCACAAAGTGTCTTCAAACTTTTTAAAGATCTTAAAGTGTCCCCAAACTTTTTAAAGGCCCTAAAGTACCTATTTTCTATCGGGCTCTTGCCCGAACTACGAATGACCTGATTCTCCCCAAATAAGATACGTAAGCAACCTAAAATAGTGCGATCATAACTTCTATTTCAACTCCAATCCCCTTTTCAAAAATTTCAATCAATTCAAAGTTTTCATTTGAAACCCCGTCAAAACTCCCATGTTTTCTCAACTGCTTCTAAAGCTTGCATCATGCATCATTCATCCAAAAAGTGATGACTTAATCCCGTTTTCAAAATTCTAGAGTGGATATTAAGTGGATAATGGCAACCAGTTATTCTAATGAGTGAACAAAGGATGATTAGACATATAGGTACTGAAAGGGCGGGGTAGGGTAATGATCTTAGGATATCTTCCCTACACGTAACCAACCTCCGGATCCCAGATTTCTGTTTTCGAAAAACCAAAATAGAGTTATTTTCAAAATGGCTTAAATATTTCCAAAGGTTGCCAAACAACCTATTTTTTTAAAAACCCTCTCTTGAGGGAGTTTTCAAAATCTTTTCCAAAAACCCTAAGTTTAATTTTCGGATTAACACTTAGTTTTAGGTGTCCTAACTCACCTTAATCAAGTTAGGTGGTGACTCCTGTTTTTCTAAAAAACCCTTCATCAAATCAATTTAAAATTTAAACTTAGTGGCACTTATCATTCTAGGAGGATGAGTTGTAGTGACAGAGTTTCTTACTTATGTCTCTGAGCCGAAAGGACCTTGGATCTCAAAAACCGGAGCGCGACCGCTAGCGACTCCACTGGGGACACTTGGAGGGTTAGGCAATTAACATGTCCTTTCACCCTTCACTCACCCAGAATCTCCGGTTACGTTGTCTAGTTTTTATTCACTTTTCAAATTTGTCTAAGTTTCCAAAACAAATCTTATTTTCCAAAAATAATTTTCATTCATTGTTTACATTCATGCTCTTGCATTAACCATCCATTTTATCTTGCATTGAGTTTTTTGAAAAGTTATTAACTCTTTGCAAATTTCTTTTGTAAGTGAACTTTTGTTCACATTTTATTTCATGTCTTATTTATTACCATGTATATGATGAATGAATAGGATGTGATGTGTGTTGTTGGGTCCTTTCCTCCATTTTTGAAAACTCCATACACACTTAGTGCGCTCACTTGCATTTGCATCTTGCATATATTACCTGGTTACTACCCATCTAGATAGAAGGGGGAACAGTATATTCACTGTGGGCGGATGTTGTGTCAGTTTCTCAGCCTACAATCTCTTGATATTTCCCCCGCTCGAACCACCAACCAAAGATGGAGTTGCCCTTTTAGGGGTGGACGTCGGAGGTCTGAAGGTTCGAGAACCGAGCTTTCTTAGGTGATTCCACTCTAAAAGTGTAATCTTTATCCCCTAATTAAGTGTTTGATAGCCTCTATATGGGTATTAGTATAGATTTTTAGCAATAAATTGATCTAAAGTGTTTTTTTATATGTATTGTAGGTTTTTGGTGATAAAATGGTGGAAAAAGGGCTTAAAGGGGAGAAGTTCGTCCGGACGGACCGTTCAGACGGTTAAACCGTTCGGACGGACAAATTACCGTTCGGACGCCTAGACCGTCCGGACGCCCCGTTTAGACGGGCGAATTACCGTTCGGACGGTGCAATAGAGATTGCAGTTCCAGAGTTTATATTTCCCGTCCAAAGCCGTTCCAGAGTTGATATTTCTCGTCCAAAGTCGTTCCAGAGTCGTCTTTTTTCGTTTGAAGAAATACAGATCCGAGTTTCCTCGTCCGAAGACCGTCCGAACGGTTATGGCACCGTCCGAACGCATATCGGACGTACTTAGGACGCACTTCGGACGATGAGCGCAGATTTGCCCTACAACCCAGCAATCGAAGAAAAAACAGGGATAAGTTAGATTTTAGGGAAAAAGCTGCGGGGAGAGAGGGAGAATAGGGGAAACTCATGTATTTTGCTTAGATTTACCTTACTTTGTTGTATTTAGGGCTTTGGGAAGTATTTAGATAGATTTTTTGGGTTGATTTAGTGTAATCTTTCACATTTTCTACATTTCAATATATATTCACTTTTGATTTAAAGTCAAGATATTGTCTCTACACTTTGGAAAGCTCTCAACCATGGAATCTTCAAGCTAGACTCATTGTTTGGGAGCAAATGTGAAGATCTACCAAGGAATGCATGGAAAATGAAAGGGGAGTTCTTGAATCTTGTTGAATATCTATTTTGCATATTTTTCTCTAATTATATTGGAATTAATTGTTGTAGAAATCTTAGATCTATAATCATAGTTAATAACATGTGACTTATTTCTAAAGAACCCATAAATTTTGATAAAACTTAATTCCAAAATAATTAGAGATCCATAAAATTTCAAAGCTAAACTTTCCGAATCAAGGGCCTTTGGACGGTTCTTGATTTGAGTTAACCCAAACTCCCTCTTTCAAATTCCGTGCTAGAATTGGTCGATTGGAACATTTGAACCCAAACCCCCCTTTTTAATCAAGTTAAATCTCTACTTGTGCTCATTTGGAATACCGGTTAAATTAAGAGTTAATTTAATTATAATTGTGGTTGTTGTGGTAGAATGTTCATAATTGTCAATTTACTTTAGCTAGAATCAAGTTGTAGGTTTCAATTTCATTTCAATTGTTTGCCTAGTTGCTAGTAAACCAAACCCTCAAACATCAAAAGATTTTCGGTCAATTTTAGCTAATATAGCAATCGATTTCACTCTTGATTTGCGGTTGCAATTTGAATACGTTTCTAAACTCTACTCGTTTCTATTGCTAAATTGGCATAGGTCTCACGAGAGAACACGATAGTGGGAGTACCCCCACTTAAACTACAAGCACCTCCATCACGGTGAGCGTGGAAAGGACAAAGCAAGTTTTGGCGCCGTTGCTGGGGACTTGAAGGAACGAGCAAAGTGCGAAAATGAAAAAAATTGCAAATCGTAAAAACAAGGTGGGAATTGATCACCCACCTATGAGGGAAGCATCTACGGCTTCGGGCCTAGGTAATTTCTTCAAACTCAATGTGGATACCATGTTAGGATTTTTCTTTCTTTTTTTTCAATAGTTTCTTTTGTTTGATTAACTAGTAGCATTGCATATTGTTAGGAGCATTAGAGGAGTTAGGTTAGTGTGTGCTTTATTTGCTAATCAGTGGTATTTTAGCACGTGGAGTGGGAGATTGGGGTTGAAAAGCTGTTGTCCGGTAAAGAGAAAAAGCCGTTGTCCGGCATATATATTGTTTGTGTGTGATGTGTTGACTAGGATTGAGGCATACTATTTGCGCATTACATTTGCATGTCCCATTGGGCACGAATTGACAACAGACGCCTCTTACGAGTTGACCCACTATCACCAGCTAACACACCTTCTCACGGAATTTCATTAGTGGTCGACCTAGGTGCACCTCCTATGGATGACCAAAATCCCGCAGTTAGGCTACCTAATGATGCTCCACCCAATCCAAATATCTTGCCAAACCCACCGATGGGTGGATTGCCACAACACCCTTCTTTACATCCGGCCCATGGTTTAGGGGGTGAGAACATGAAAAATGCAAGCAACCATGGGGACATGGGGGCTCCCCAATTCCGAATGAGGGATTTCTTGAACCCACCGCGGCAAGCATCGAGTTCTTGTCTTGTTATTCCGCTCCACGATGCTGCCTTGAACATAAGGCCGGGCATGATGCAATTGCTTCCTCAATTTCACGGAGTTGATTCGGAAAGGCCTTATGCCTTCATCAAGGAATTTGAGGATGCATGCTCCTTAGTGATGGACAACTTGTGTCCATGGGAAATCTTTTTTCTTAAAATCTTTCCATTTGGTTTAAAGGACACTGCCAAGACGTGGTTCAATTCTTTGAGACCACTTTCCATCCACTCTTGGCAAACTCTTCAAGGAGAGTTTTTGAAAAAAAAATTCTCAGAAAATAGAACAAAGGCGCTTAGACGCCAAATCTCACAATTTTCTCCAATGTTGGGAGAATCATTTTTTCAGTGTTGGGAGCGGTTGAAAGAGCTCTTAGTTTCTTGTCCACACCATGGCTTTGCCGAATGGCACATTATCAACATCTTTTACTCTTCGTTAACGCCCCAACTCAAGCAATTCGTTGAGACTATGTGCGCGGGAACATTTATGGATAAGTAACCTCGTGAAGCTTATTCATACTTTGATTACCTAGCTAATTTGGCTCGCGATTGGGCCACTATCGGGACCCAAAATTCCGAAGGTAGACCAAACACGCAAGGGGCGAAATATCAATTGAAAGAAGTTGATGATATGAATGCTAGGCTTGCCACAATGGCGAGAAAATTAGAGGCTCTAGAGTTTAAGAATGTAAGTTCGGTGGGGAGTGAAGAGCCTAAGGGAATGTATTGTGCGGTTTGTGAGACCAAAGAGCATGACACCACGTCATGCCCGGTTATCCCGGGGATTAAGGAAGCCTTGCATGTCCAAGCCAATGCTATTGGGCAATATAATCGAGGTGGGGGAAACCCCTACTCCAATACTTATAACTCGGGATGGAGGGATCATCCTAACTTTGGATGGCGCAATGAGGGGACTTCAAATCCCCAAGCTTATCAAGGAGGGTATAATAACCGTCAATCTTATCAAGCCCCTCCTTCACAATCGCACCCACAACATTACTAACCTCCACTGGTCACATCATTTCCTACCCAACCTAAACCATTCCAACCTCCACCTCAAGCTCAAACCAACACATACCACCCCCTACATCGAAAGCCGTTGGAGGATACTCTCCAACAATTCATCCAAACCCAAGGGGGGATAAACTCACGAGTCGACAAAACTTTAGATGACATTAAGAGTCAATTGACTCTTCTTACTCAAGTGTTGACCCTTACTGAGAAGGGTAAGTTGCCTGCACAACCTTAACCCAATCCTTCTAGGCAAGTCCATTCCACCAAAACCTTGGCCCAACCATCAGCTAGCCATGAGAATGTTTCGGCCATTACCACTTTGAGGAGTGGTAAAGTCATTGACAAGACCATCCTTCCTAGGGACCCTAAGGGTGGGGTAAAAATGTCTAAGGTAAATGAGGGGTCGGGCGTTAATGAGGAAGAGTCTAGAAAAGGAAAAGGGGTTGAGAAAGGACCAAGTGAGAAGGAGGAGGGGAGTGAGAAAGAAAAAAATGAGAGAGAAAAGAAGGAGGAAGGGAAATTGTAAGAAGAAAGAGCCGAGTGGGTCCATGCCCAATGGTGAGGAAGTTTTGATAGAGGAACGTGAGATCTTGGCTCACGCTCCATTTCCTCACCGGTTAGTTAAACCCAAGAATCAATTAAGTTCAGAGATTTATGAGACTTTCAAGCAAGTCAAAATAAATCTACCACTCCTTGAAACCATTAAACAAGTTCCCTCTTATGCTAAATTTCTTAAGGATTTATATACTGTTAAGAGGAGATTAAATGTGAGGGAGAACGCCTTTCTTGCTAAAGATGTCCATTCCATTGTCCAAGTCAAAACCCCACCAAAGTACAAAGATCTCGGTTGTCCTACCGTGACTTGTGTCATAGGAGACCAGAGGATAGAGGGGTGCCTTCTAGACTTCGGGTCGAGTGTGAATCTATTGCCGTACTCGGTGTATGAGCAATTGGGGCTAGGTGAATTGAAACCTACGAGGATTACACTCCAGTTGGTGGACCGATCGATCAAAGCCCCTAGGGGAATAGTTGAGGATGTCTTAGTGAAAGTTGATAAGTTTTATTATCCAGCCGATTTTGTGGTCTTAGATACTCACCCAGTTGTAGATCCCCATGCCCGGAACCACATTCCTATCATTTTGGGGTGGCCTTTCTTAGCCACATGTGACGCCATCATCCATGTGCGGGGGGCTCTTTTAAAATTGTCCTTTGGGAACATGTCCGTTGTACTTAACATGTTTAATGCGGGAAAACAACCGAGGGATTTAGAGGACCTCTGGCAGGTGAATCTTATTGATTCGATAGTGCAAGAGTACTTCGAGAGGCAAATGGTAGAAGACCCTTCAGAGAGAATGTTGACATTAAGTGAGGGTCTAGATTGCTTGGGAGATGAGGAAGAGGGGGATGTTTTTAATGAGGGTAGTGGTCTAGAGGTGTGTCCTATCATGGCGGTGGGTCAATGGAACCCCACTTTTGAATCTTTGACCCCTAACCCTACCAAGCCCCAACCATCCGAACTAGAGGCTCCTACGCCCGATAGGAAGCCTTTGCCTTCTACCCTTAAATATGTCTTTTTGGGTAAAGGTGAATCTTATCCCGTAGTGATATCTTCATCACTTATGGAGGCTCAAGAAAGGAGCTTGTTGGAGGTGCTCAAAAAGCACTAGAAAGCCATAAGTTGGACAATTGCCAATTTGCATGGCATTAGCCCTCTTGTATGCACTCATCGCATATATTTTGAGGAAGGGGCTAAGCCGGTGCTCCAAATGCAATGTCGATTGAACCCAACTATGAAGGAAGTTGTGAGGGGTGAGGTGCAAAAACTTCTTGATGCGGGTATTATATACCCAATTGCCGACTCTAAATGGGTGAGTCCCACCCAAGTTGTCCCCAAAAAGTCCAGAGTGACGGTAGCTGAAAATGCGAATAATGAATTGATTCCTACCCGCATCCAAACCGGGTGGCGTATGTGTATAGATTACCGTCACTTGAATGCCGTAACTACCAATGATCATTTTCCCCTTCCCTTCCTTAACCAAGTCTTGAAGCGGGTAGCGGGACGGGCCTACTATTGTTTCCTTGATGGTTACTCCGGATATAATCAATTGACAATCGCCATGGAAGACCAAGCTAAAACCACATTTACATGCCCCTTTGGCACATTTGCTTACAAGCGAATGCCTTTTGGGTTATGCAATGCTCCTACCACTTTTCAGAAATGCATGATAAGTATTTTTAGTAATATGGTGGAGCGAATTTTAGAGGTCTTTATGGATGATTTTTCTATATATGGGGACAACTTTGCTCAATGTCTTCAAAACTTAGAGTCGGTACTAAACCGTTGTAAGGAGAGCAATCTTGTGTTGAATTGGGAGAAGTGTCACTTTATGGTGACACATGGTATAGTCTTAGGCCACATCATCTCTGGGAGGGGCATTGAGGTAGATCCCGCCAAGGTCGAGCTTACTCAAAAGCTAACCTCCCCTAGGAACGTGAGAGATGTAAGATCTTTTCTTGGGCATGCCGGTTTTTACCGGCGCTTCATTCAATCATTTAGTTCCATTTCTAGGCCCTTATGTGCCCTCTTGGCAAAGGACGTTCCATTTGAGTGGACTCTGTCTTGTCAGCTAGCTTTTGATAAGTTGAAAAATCATTTGACTACGGCTCCCATAATCCGGCCTCCGGATTGGAGCCTACCCTTTGAATTAATGTGTGATGCTAGCGACTTTGTTATGGGGGCCGTGTTGGGCCAATGAAATGAGAGGAAACCTCATGTGCTCCATTATGCAAGCAAAACTTTGAATAAGGCCCAAATAAATTATACCACCACTGAGAAAAAACTTTTGGCTATTGTGTTTGCTTTGAAAAAGTTTCGCTCTTATTTAGTGGGGTCTCATGTGATTGTTTTCATCGACTACGCTGCACTCAAATATCTCTTGTCCAAACAAGATGCAAAGCCTCGATTAATTGGGTGGATTCTCCTTCTTCAAGAGTTTGATCTTGAAATTAGGGATAAAAAGGGGTGGAAAACGTTGTCGCGGATCATTTGTCCCGCCTCCCTTTTGAGCACCCTACCAAAGATGACTCTCCTATTTGTGAGACCTTCCCCGACGAGCAACTCATGTCTTGCAACGCCTCGAATCAAGCCTTAACTCCTTGGTACCCCGATGTGGTCAACTATTTGGCCACAAAAGCCATTCCTTCTCATTGGTCCGCATTGGACAAGAGGAGATTCTTTAGGCTAGTAAGACAATTTTTTTGGGACGAGCCGTATTTGTTCAAATATTGCTCGGATCAAGTTGTACGGCGATGTGTGTCGGATGAGGAATTTGAAAGTGTAATGAAATTTTGCCATTCTCATGCATGTGGGGGCCATTTCTCTTCGAAGAAAACCATGGCAAAAATTTTGCAAAGTGGACTCTATTGGCTGACTATGTTTAAAGATGTGCATTCATTTTATGTGGCGTGTGATAGATGTCAAAGGCTCGGGAGCCTTTCTAGGAAACACATGATGCCCCTTAACCCTATCCTTGTTTTGGAGGTTTTTTATTATTGGGATATAGACTTCATGGGTCCATTTCCTAGTTCCTTTGGGTATCTTTATATCTTAGTGGCTATAGATTATGTTTCCAAATGGGTAGAGGCAATACCGGCACGAACCAATGACCACCAAGTTATGGTCAAATTTTTCAAAGAATACATTTTTTCCCGATTCGATATGCCTCAGGCCACAATCAGTGATGGTGGTTCCCATTTCTGTAATAAGCCATTAGGGATACTCATGAGAAAGTATGGCATTATTCACAAAGTCGGTTTGCCATACCATCCCCAAACACAAGATCAAGTCGAATTAGCCAACCGTGAAATCAAGACAATCTTGGAAAAGACGGTTAATCCGTCTCGAAAGGATTGGTCTTTGCGCTTAATTGATGCATTATGGGCCTATCGAACGGCCTATAAAACCATTCTAGGTGCCTCTCCGTACCGTCTTATGTATGGAAAAGCATGTCACCTCCCGGTTGAGGTTGAACATAAGGCATATTGGGCTATTCGGCAGTATAATGAGGGGTTGGGTGAAACCAACGACCACCGAAAGCTCCAATTGAATGAGCTCAATGAAATAAGAAATAATGCGTATGAAAATGCAAAAATTTTAAAGGCTAAAATGAAAGTCCGTCATGACGAACACATTCATCGCAAATCTTTTCATATTGGTCAAAAAGTTCTTCTAAACAATTCCCGGCTGCATCTCTTTCCGAAAAAGTTACGGAGTAAATGGTCCGGCCCCTACCAAATTAGGGAAATCTTTTCCTATGGTGCTATTGAGGTGCAAAATCTTAAGAATGGCACACCTTTCAAGGTCAATGGGCAAAGGTTAAAACCTTACTTCGAGCCCTTCTGAGGCGAGATAGATTGTGTGGATCTCATTGATCCACCAATCTTAACTTGATGATTGTCCCCTATGTGTTCCCGCCCTCCCGTGTTGATGTCCCGGTCTCTTTCGTGTTATTGTTGCTTTGAGGACAATGCAGCCTCTTAAGTGGGGGGTGGGGCAAGCTTGTTTTACGCTTGGTTTTTGTGTAAAGTTGTTTAGGTTGTTTTATTTTCTTTTATTCTTTTGCAGTTTTTGTTGTTTAAGTTAAGTTTTGCTTAGTCTTTTGAGTTTTCTAGGTTTGTCTGTGTATAATCGATCTTTTTGGGATTTACCGTTCGGACGGTGCGTCCAAACGTGTTTGTCCGTTCGAACGGTGAATTCGGACGGCCCGTTTTGTAATCATTTCCCGTTCGGACAGTATCCAGACGCGCGTTAATTGGACCGTTCAGACGGATTTTTGACCGTTCGGACAATTATAACCCGTTCGAACGGTGCGTCCGGACGGTATCCAGACGCGCGTCGAACGCTTGCTGTTCCCTATAAATAGTCAGCGTCCGAATTGAGTTCAGACTCACTACAGACGCTATATGGGGAGTTTTTAAGAGTTTTGAGAGTTCCTAGACGGCAGCGGAGCCCGAGCACGCGCCCTTGACTCCTCCACCCTTTGTTTCACACTTCCCTAGGTATTCCTGCATCTTTCCTCGCGTATCTTATTCTTTACCTAGGAGATTTTTTAGGGTATTTAGATAGTTATGGCAGGCAGAGGGGCCCTAAGTGCCCTTCCAGCTGGTGCAGCTGGGGTTGAGCTAGCCCCAGCCTATGATGTCACTCGTTTTGTGTCGGAGGATGCCTTCGAGGCATCCTCCCAGACTTGGATTAAGAGGGGTGTAGTGATTGAGTGCTAGATGGTCCTAGAGCAGTTTAGGGGTCCTGGATTTTTGTGGGCCGAGGCCTTTGAGGCCCGGGGTTGGGTCCCTCTCACTAACTTCGAGGGAGATGCCATATTTGTCTTGCTCGCCGAGTTTATGGCGAACGTGATAGCCTGTTGTATTACCCCAGTACACGAGCAGATCACATCCTGGGTTAAGGGGTTTGACATTGGGATCACCCCCGCCACTTTTGCAGAGGTGTATGGGCTGCCTAGGGTGGCAGACCCTCAGTATAGTTTCCCATCTAAGGGGGCCCCGGATGACTTCACTGTCGTTTCTGATGAGGTTTGCCTCCCAGGCACTGATTAGGGTTTGTGTTGGCAAGTGGCGGTCAGCGCATTGCTTTCGATTTACGCCCCCTTGTATATTTTTTGTTGTCAGTCCGTTTACCCCATTGCTAGGCATTCTGAGGTTAAGAGGGATAGGGCTAGTCTTTTGTGGGCTATTGGGGCGGGTAGGTCCATAGATCTCCCGTTATTTTAGTTTAGAGCCCTAGCGAAGGAGTGCTCGCACCCGCATGCTCAGGGATCCATCCCTTTTGCAGTTCTTTTGACTCAGGTGATCGAGGCTACTTTTGGAGCCCCTGCTGTTGGACTTCCTCATCTTCCGCAGTCGAGGGAGCCCATTGGTAGATCCACCATCCAGCGGGGATTGAGGTTTCGCAGACTGCAGCAGCAACAGGAGCAGTTCCAGCCACAGCCACAGCCTCAGCAGCAGCAGCAGCCGGGACTTGCTGAGCCAGATCTTGCTGACCCGGATTAGTACGACCCCGATATTCATCAGCATCAGCAGCAGCAGCACTTTCAGCCATCGCTGATGCCTGATCCGACATTGTAGATGCGGCAGACCTTAGTATGTTAGTTGCGGGATCAGCACAGCAGTCTGTTGACATTGCTAGGCTGGAGGCTGCCCACGCAGCTCATTTTGCTGCACTTGAGGGCCAGATCCAAGCCTAGTCTGAGCAAAGTACTGCATTCCAGGGCTTGATCCGAGCCCAGTCTGAGCAGATTACTGCACTTCAGGGTCAGACCCGAGGCCAAACCAGGATTATAGAGGAGCTTTTTGTTGAGGTCCGGGCCCTTAGGTCTGCTGTTGCACCGCCTCCAAAGGACGATGAAGATGATTGATAGTTTAGGATTGTGATGCATTTTGTACACACATAGCATATCATTGCATCATATTTTGTACATTGTTTTGACATAGTGTATATTGTTTTGATATAGTGAATTATATTTTGAGACTTCTTTACTGTACATCATTTACTTTTGTATCCCCTTGTTCTTTATCTTGTATTGTTGGAAAATATAGCTACAGGTGTTCTCAGATTTTGGTTTATGGTACTCGCCTGTACCATTTTGATGGGGATTTTGGTAGTGTATGGTATTAGTTTCAGTCTTCATTTCTCTCACGCATCTAATTACATCTCTTATTATACATGCTTAGCTAGCTTTTGCGATTGATGCGTTGACTCATTTTTTATACACTATAATACCATTTTTGACATTAAAACCCAACTTAGATTGAGATGGACTCGTTTTCTTACTTTTAACTCCATGGAGAGTGCTTGATTCATGCATTGGTAGAAAGTTATACACTTTTCACATGAGTTATGCTTTGCAACATATTTTTGTTACTCTACATTGCATTTTCGTCCATACTTAGTGGAGATTATCACCTTGTGAGCTTTAGAACGTTTACCGTCTTTTTGAGAGTCTACATTTACTCAAGGATTGATCTTTCATCCTCATTTCTCTTGAATAACTTCTTTATGCTTGATTTTGGTTCATAAGATGAGTTCTGATCTTGACATTGACACTTTTACTATGTGGAATATTATAATTTGGCATTTTTATATAATTCTAAGCCCATTTTCTTCTTGATAGCGATTATCCTTTTTGTCTTTCACCATATAACCCATTTATCATTTCATTTTTCACCAACTTCTTCCTCGAAAGATATCATTGAAATTTTTGTATTTCATATCCTTATTCTTTACTATGTTGGGAAGCGAAAAAGAAGAAAAAGAAGAAGAAGAAGAAGAAGAAGAAGAAGAAGAGTAAGAGTAAAGAAAAAGAAGTGGGTATATGATATATAAAAATAAAATAAAAAAATAAAAAATAAAAAATAATAATAAGAAGAAGAAGTTTTGAACATAATGCAAAGTGGCATCGAAGTTATAGAGAAGGAGTTGTAAAAAAAAAAAAATTGAAAATGTTTATTGTTCGGATCTTTGGGTACATAACAAGGGAGTTGGATATGATATCTTTCCATCACCTCATTGACATATGATGTGTTTTGTATTTATCTCTCATCATTCCTACTTTACCTTTTCGCCTTCCAAATCACTTAATCGATCCAAAGATGCTTCATTATAATTTTCATTAGAGTAAAAGTTTTATCTTGTCAATTCTTTGAATCATTGTGCATCTATGAACATTCTTTCAGGAAGTTATGCCAAAGGCGATACACATACATATTGTCTGGTTCTTTATTTTGGATATGTTCACTTGTTTTGCCTTGTACATTTACTCTATTGTTGAACATATCATCGTGTAAACCATGTGAGTCTTTCATTCTGAGTGTATACCCGGTGAGAATTGAATCAAAACTTTACGGTTCGGAAGTGCACAATTGAGTTCCTTATATGTTGCTTAGCATTGGCTTATTAAGCACACACGCACAAACTTCTCTATTATATGAATTTTTTCATAAACTCTTACATGTGTTTGAGGTTTGAGATGTGTCCATCGATATCTTGAGTAGGTTGTGCATATTTTGTTTCTTTTATCATCTTTAATTATTTCCTTTCTATAGTACATTTTTGCTAGGGACTAGCAAAAGCTAAGTTGGGTGTGTTGATTCCACTCTAAAAGTGTAATCTTTGTCCCCTAATTAAGTGTTTGATAGCCTCTATATAGGTATTAGTATAGATTTTTAGCAATAAACTGATCTAAAGTGTTTTTTTATATGTATTGTACGTTTTTTGTGATAAAATGGTAGAAAAAGGGCTTAAAGGTGAGAAGTCTGTCCGGACAGACTGTTCGGACGGTGCGTTCGGACGGACAAATTACCGTTCGGACGCTTAGATCGTTCGGACGCCCCGTTCAGACGGGCGAATTACCGTTTGGACGGTGCGACGGAGATTACAGTTCCAAAGTCTATATTTCCCGTCCAAAGCCGTTCAAAGTTTACTCGTCGATCTCCATCTAAGAAGGCTAATCCGAAGGATCAAGAGTAGTTTAGGATTTCAAAGGTAAAAATAGAATAGGCAAAAGTCCCAAGAAAAATGTTCCCCTTCCCCTTCAAATGTACTTTCAGTTCGATGTACAAAACAAAAAATAATCGAATGTAATAAAATTGTCCTTCCTACTTTCATCAAATGAATGCATGAATGTGTGAATGAATTAATGAACATGCTCATACAGGTATGGTATTGTATACATGGGCAACCTCATATCTCCAAAAGTGAGCCAACACATCATGCTTAGTCCCCCTCGAATAGCAGGAGCACCTCTAAGACATTTATTGCATAAAAACTTTCAAATTAAGGCACTAACTTTTCTCTTTTCTTCGCCGATAAAAATAAAAATAAAAAATTTCCCTTTACCTTGTTTTTCACAACATAAATAAATCGTTTGGAAGACGATCAGACATAGTGCAATTCTACCAGGGCATCTTTGTCACACTAATGACGGGTGAGTCATCATTACGGCATTTGCACAATCATCGGCGCAGAACTTCACAACTCACTATGTAAAAAATGTATCTGAGGAAGCATAACTAAATCGTTTGCAATTCTACCAAAGAGCCCATATGAAGAAAACTCTTAACATGGCTTTAACAGTTGGTTAGGTAAATTTGGCATTGATAGCCTAGAAGCCAAGTTATTAGACAACTTAAGCCTTAACTATAAATTCAGATGACTTAGAATCAAGTAAAACCTTGGGTATTAGAATCCCAGGCGTCAAGGTTTAACAATAATTAATAACCTTAAAAAAAGGTCTGTTATGGGCATCTCCATTTTCTTTTGTAGGGACCACCAATAGAAATCGCCGGCCTGCTTAAGAGGGTGTAAACAGAATAAGTTCATGTCATGAATGAATCAAATAATGGTACAAATTTCTCAAAAAAAAAAAAAACATGTTAGTTGTAACTTCCCTATTAGTCTTTATATTGCGGTGGGATTATCCATATTTGATACTTTAGGCTCCATTTGTTTGCCGAAAAATAAATTTTGAAAAAAAATATTTGGTAGTAAAAAATTTATTTTCCTTTTATTTTTCGTTTGTTTGGTGTAAACTACAAATTTTTTTGGAGAGAAATTATTCTAGCCACAATTATTGTTTGAACAATATCTAGTGATTTAGGCATTAAAAGAGAGTAAAAGAATATAAAAAATTAGAATTCTTCTTTATGAAGTAGAAATACGGGAGATTAGGTTAGAGAGAGAGAGAGAGAGTTGAACTCCTAGTTAAAACTTAATTCGCTCTCAAATGTACGTTGAACTTGAGCTTCTCGCAAGGTTTACGGTTGTCGATCGAAGTAAAATCCGGTAAGAACTGGTATCGTTCTTCCAAAGGATTGAGCCAAATATAGGCGTGACAAAAAGACGATACAACCACTCAAATGGGATGAATTTGTGAATTAGTTAACAAATTGAAATTGAACTAAAAATAGACTGAAAATTGATTGGGTGGTGGAAGATTGTAGACTACTCAATTATGCTAATTACAAGCAAAATAAAAAGCAATTATACTAAATTTGAGACAATTAATAAAGGGACTTGGATGCAATTTGCTTCAATCTACCAAGTTCTCTACAAGTATCTCAATGGAGGAATTAATTACTCAAACTAAGGGATCATGCCGCAGACCCTTAATTCAGAAGATTTTGACTATATAAGTAATGATTCATACTCAATTGGATGTAATTGTTAATCATTTATTAAGATTCTTAAATACAAATCATAATTTGTGCAATACATATACCAATTGTGTAATTGTGCATAGAAATTACCAAAAGTGATTATGTATCCAAGTTTCCTAAGGAATTACAACACAATTGATATGAATTTGGATGAATTCATAAGATAAAGCATTAATGTGTATATACCTCCATTGAAGACCTTGAAGATCCTTAGTAGATCTTCACAATTGCATCCAAAGAAGAGTCTAGTTACTTGATTTCATAGAAGAAAGCATGAAAAATTGAGAATTGTTCATTAATTGATGAAGAAAATAGTATTTGGGTACAAAGAAACGCTAAGAAAATACAAGAAAATATGTAACAAACCGACTTTCTCTCTCTAAAGTACGTCCTAACAGAAAATCTAATCTAAAAATGAAGTTCCATCCTAAAAATTGAGTCATTTTCCGGAGATATAGCTGAAAAATACACACAGGACTGCCGGTACCGTACGTACGGTACTGTTCACCGTACGTACGACGAACATACCGTACGTACGGTCATCTTACAGTGCCGTATACGTTGAATAGGGCCTTCTGAAGTTTGAAATTTTGGCAGACCGTACGTATGGTGAATAGTACCGTACGTACGATTGAACCACCGTACGTACGGTTGGCTTTCACAGTACATACGGTAAGCTGCCGTACATACGGTCAACTTATTTTGATAGATTTTCAAAATTTATATGAAATCGATATATTATGAATTCTGGTAGCCTTTTTGGTTTGGGAGATATGGCTCTCCAAAGTTTCAGCTCTGCGTGCTTCAACTGGTTGTACCTCAGCTTTAATAGCTCGTACTTTGACAACATCGTCTTGAAAAACACATTCTCCTTTCATCCGAAATACGCCCGATATCTCTCACATTAAGCTCAAAACCTATAAAAAGCAAAATAACTTAGTTAATACTAAAATCTACTTAAAGAAATATATAAACTCCTAAAGTAAGGCTAACAATTAGCAAATTAAGGTATTATAATTGCACTTTTGGAGTGCAATCAACTCTTAGTTTGAAGATTGATCTAATTTATCAATTCTCCTACCCACGGAAACAACTTCTGAGACAAAATCTTGAATGTTATTTTCCAACTTTATAGTTGGAATATCTTTTCTTAGAATTTAAGATTTTTCAAACAAACAAAAAATAGAATTTTCTTAATTTCTCATAAAATATTTTTTTTCAATATTCTCCGATGAAACAAACAGAGCCTTAGTGCTATACGACTAGAAAAGTTATATATAATCTATATACTAAATGATATGGTTAAATAAAAGTTTATCACTTTAAAATAAAATACTCATAATGATAGCTTTTAATTACAAAAATGTTATTATCACATTATTATTGTGAAATTTTTTGTACAAATTTTCTGAAAGTACAATATTTTTCTGTTGTTGAATGATTTGTCCCCACCATCTTGAGGTAATAGCATAAAATAGGAATGTCTTGATAATTTTCATTACAATGGGTATACTTACATTATTACAAAATTACAATTTTTTAATTAGATGGGACATGTCTATCGATTGTACTCTAAAAATGCAATCTACATGCCTTAATAAGCTATTTGTTAGTTTGGTAATATGTTTAATTATGTTGTTTTAGTCTTAATTCGTTACTAACTTAGTTTTATGTATGTTTTCAGGAATTCGGGCTTAAAAAGGATAAATTCATGCTAAAATGGCTTGGGCGTTCGAACGGTATACAGAAGCGTTCGAACGGTACATCGGTCTGTCTCACATCAAGTTCAGGTTCGAAGTGCGTTCGATAGATTCAGAGAGTAGGTTTTCCCATTCGAAGAGCGTTCGAACGGTCGTCCGTGGCGTTCGAACGGTTTTGAGCTTTAATGAAATGATTTCGAATGCAATTTAATCATAGGTTTCAAGAGGTTGCTATCAAGGTACAAGCTGTTGAAGCTATGGTACAAGCTGCTGAAGCACGCAGAACTGAAAACTTTGGAAGCCCATATCTCAAGAACCAGAAAGGCTATTCAGGCCCATAATATATCGATTTCATATAACTTTTCGAGACCTACAAGTTTTATGAAGGGACCCAGCCTATCTGAGCACTTGGTGGGGATATTCCGTACGAATGACGACGGGATTTGTATATTAACTCATTTTTTAGTTGTAGATAGAGGGGGAGGTAGTAGAATAGATTTAGGTTTTTTATGTTTTTGAGGTTTTTCTAGGGTTGATGTTTTCTAGGGTTTTATGAGTAGATTAGAGTAGTTTATTCATAGTTTTCATTCAGCTTTCAATTCCTGTAATCAGATTACTCAGTCTTTTCAATTTATTTTCAATACAGCTTTGCATATTTATGATTATGATGAGTAGCTAGATTTCATCTTGGGATCAATTGTGAAGATCAATTGAATATCTTAGATAAACAAATGAGGTACGTTCTTGATTTTAAAGCTAAATTTTATGGTTTTCTTTCTTCTTCTTCTTCGTTGTAGAAACTTTTGGAAACCTGGATGTTTGATTATGTTCGGTAACGCTTATGCGTGAATACCACACTCAGTATATACACTGCCTTGTAATGTTTATGCGTGAGTTGGGTTCAGTATATGCGCTGCACGAATCGATGGTGCTCGTCCTTGATTCTAACAACCCGATTTATTCTAGAAATTGAAGTTTTGAAGAATCATTGGTTTTATTGTTAAATGTTCCGAATCCGAGACTCGCGACATAGTCGAAGGATTTGAGTTATTAAATTATCTCTTTCAGAATTTCAAGAGACACAATTGATTAGATCAATTGATTCCAGGACTTTTTATTTATTTCTTAGTTTAAATTAGATAACAAATATTTCTTCAACCTAAAATCAGTTTTTTGTTTATTGGAGTGTTTTTTCCCTAAGATTTTTGATCCACGGTAAGTTTTCCTATTTACGTAAGCCATCTTCCTTGTGAGATCAACCTCGTACTTACGAGAAATTATTACTACATCGTGGCCGTGCACTTGCGGTTAAGTATCACCCTTTTAGGGAGCGATCAAGTTTTTGGCGCCGTTGCCAGGGAAGCTGTGTTTTACGTCGGTGGACGAGCCTTGGAGCTTCTATTTTGGAGGAAGCACTTCACCATCATTCTACAAACACAAGGAAACTCAATAGCTCTTTTGGATAACTTCGTTCCACCTTTAAATTTTGAGCACTTATTTTTTTTATTTCTTTTGGTTACATTGGATTTTTGCATTATTGTTGTGGGATTTGGAGGATAAGTTATTTTCATATACTTGTTGGTTGGTCCTGCATACATCTTAATCGTGGATTATCCCTGGAATTTTCTTGCTACAAGCCCTGATTCATACACGACATAACCACAAGACTATTATCCACCTTCAAACTATTCGAAGTGGAGCTCTCAAGCTTCACCATATGCTTCTTATGAACAATCACCATAACAACCGTACTACCATGCACCACCTTCGTCTCCACCATATGCTTATGATTCATATACACCTTTTACTTCACTTTACACGTTTTACGAGACATATCTGTCATTATCTTATCAACCTTTTGTAGAGAATCAAGAGAACATACAGTCATCATACATGCCATATCACAAGGGTATGTCCTCTGTAAGCACCCCATTTTTGACTGCTCGGAGTCTACACTCCGTCCAGACTTGTACTCAAGTCAATATGGACGTATTCCAATCAAAACCAACTCTCTAAGTCTAAATTCCGTCTGTCCATCGCTTCGTGGGCCCACCAGGCCCAAATAGAGGCAAAATAACCAAAATGCCCTTAGGGGTATTATCCTTTCCAACTCTAATCCCTCTCTCGAGACAATTGATTTCTCAAGACGGTAAAGCTATTCCAAATTAGGCACGTCTTTCTGAAAATGGTAAGTCCCCTTTCCTAATCCAATAGGCATGTCTTTTTGAAGACGGTAAGTCTCCTTTCCAATTCCAAATCAGGCACGTTTTTCCGAAGACGATAAGACCCCTTTCCAATTCCAATCCCTCTCTCGAGACAGTTTATTCCTCGAGATGGTAAATCTACTCCAATCAGGCATGTCTTTCCAGAGACGATAAGACTCCTTTCCAATTCCAATCCCTCTCTCGAGACAGTTTATTTCTCGAGACGGTCTGGCACGTTTTCTGAAGAAAATCTCTTCGAAACGGTAAGTCCCTTTAAACCTGTCGACCGGGACGAGACCCCAAGTCCCCTAGATGGTAGAATAGTCCACCTTTAGCGCCTGCTAACCCGCCAATGCAGAAATGTTCGTTTAGGCATGCCTTTCGAGAAAGTTGATTCTAAGGCGCTAAGTCCCTTTAGCAGCTTCCCGAGATCAGGCAGTCTCGAGAATGATCGCGAACCGTCAGAGTAGCGGAAATACTCGCAAACATCACAACCGTCAGAGTAGCAGAAATACTCACAAACAGGTCGATGTAGGGAATTGCCAACAAACCCTTGTATCACGCGACCGCCGTCAAAGTGGCGGAAACACTCAAAACCCAGGTCAACACCGGTGCTTGCTAGCCCACTTTGGTGAAAAATGACCAATCTGCCCCTTGGGCCTTTTTCAACACGTTTCTCGAGAACACACCTGAGTCCTCAGAACGGTGAGTCCAACCGTCTAAGATTGTCTTAAAAGCATTCCGGCATGATTAGGTGCCTTCTAGTCAGTTTCGGGCCAATTATGAGACTTTTAGGTCAAGATGACCATTTTACCTCTAGGCATCCGAACGCCCCGGGGACCACACTGGCTCTGGGTATCAAACCGGTAACCTCTCGAGAATGCTTCCTATAGTATTCTCAGCCGTCCTCTATCTTTTCGGATCATTCCGAGTCAATTTCGGCAAACTCGGTACAAAATGACCGTTTTGTCCCTGGTAGGCCGGTCTCATTTCCCGACCACACCGGCTCTAGGTATCAAACTGGTAATTTTCTGAGATTGCTTCTTATAGTATTCTCAACCTTCCTTTACCTTTCCGGATCTGTTCCGGCAAACCCAGTACAAAATGACCGTTTTGCCCCTAGTGGGCCGGTCACCTTTTCCGACCACACCGGCTCTGGGTATTAAACCGGCAACCTTTGGGAACATTTTGAATAATGTTTCCAAATCTTAAGTCTTCTTCCAAGACAGTCCGAGTTCGTCCTGGCAGCTTCCCGATCCGATTGACCGTTTTGCCCCTAAAGGCCCGGTCAACCCTTCCGACACATCCTATCCTCATTTTTCAAGTCAAATACCTCCGGGACTCTGCTAAGTGTTCCTGCTCTTTTTTAGCCTTTCGGGTCATTCCCGGTCTCTCGAATTCATTCTCGGACTTTCCGGAGTCACTCCTAGTGAAGCCAGGCTGAAAATTGCATGGTAGTCACTAGTACAGGCGCCCAAATCTAGTCAAAGATACGTTGCTTGCCGACCTAAACACTTTCCTAACTAGCTGGCGCCACTAGTAGTGGCGCCAAGAGGAAAATTGGCCTAGCGCCATTGTAACAGGCGCCAGGTCTATCCCATCTCTATAAATACAGAGACTCCTCCAGCTTGAAAGAGATCCACAAACTCAGTCTAAAAATACCAATATTCGATACACAAAGCTCGTACACTCCCAAAACCCTAGTTTCTTTAGGTTTTCCAAACCCTAGCCACCATACACAAACCCTAGCCTCATATACACTCTTATACACCCCCATACATTTATACACTTGCCTCCGACCCTCCATTGAAGACTTGGATTGCTGCAACTACGAAGATTTGAAGACCGAAGATGAGCCCTCGAAGATCAAGACTGAAGTGAAGCGAAGACCGAAGAAAAGCAAGGCGCGCAAAATAAACAAAATACAAGGTAGGCTTTCCTTTTACGTTTCTGCACTCCCCCCTCTCTCTTCTCTCTCCTAACCCACTTTGGGTTTTCTCTATTTTAATCCCCCATCTCTTTTCCCCCCTTTCTTTGCATGCTTGAAACAAGGGGATTCCCGGTCCATGTGTAGGATTGGACTATTGGAGGGTCACCGTGTCGGGGGCATTCCTTTAGGCTAACCGGAGACCACGTGGGTTCGGCCCCCTTGATTATGTGGTGAAACCTTAACCTTGTATGTTCACGACCCCAAATTTGCATTGTGCATATCATGATCTTGCATCTTCCAAAAATCGTTTTCAAACTCGTTTTCAAAATTTGCATTAAACTTTTTTCAAAATTGCATCAAAATCTCCTTTTTCAAAACTTGTTTTCAAAATCACAATCCTAGGGTGATTCTAGCCTTTCCATGGCTAGGGTTGCTTTAGGAAAGTGTTACATTTAAAGTGACTTTTATGGTCCATATTTTCAAAATCTTGTTGTTTTCAAAACCACTTTCTTAAAGTGGTTCTAACCTTCTTATGGTTAGAATCGCTTTAGGAAAGTGAGATGTTTTTATACTTTTCCAAAAACTCTCTTTTCAAAAATCTCTTCCTAAAAATCTTTTTTCCAACATGCTTTCCTAAAACTCTCCTTTCCAAAGTTATTTTCAAAAACTCCCTCCAAAAATTTATTTTTCAAAACTCTCTTTTTCAACTCCTTTCCAAAATCCTCTCCTCAAAATTCACTTTCTAAAAACACTTCCTAAATTCACTTTCCTAAAAACTCTCTCCAACAATCTCCTTTCAAAAATCTTTTAAAAAACTCTCTTCCCAAAATTTTCCTTCTAAAAAACTCCTCTTTAGGATTCCCTTCTAAAAATCTTCGTTTCCAAAAACACACTTTCCAAAAACTCATTTTCTTTAAAATCTCTTTCCAATAACTCTATCTTCCAATTCACTTTCCAAAAATTCCTCTTTAGGATTTCCTCCAAAATCTTGTTTCCAAAAACGCACTTTCCAAAAATCTTTTTCCTTGGAGCCCAAGTCAGGCTTTAGAGCTAACAATTAGGAAACCCTAATTTTCTTTCCAAAAACTTGGTTTTCAAATTTGCCTTAAAACCTAAGTTTCCAAAACCTCCCATTTTCTATGTCAAAATTATATTTCCAAAACCTATTTTCTACGTCAAAACTATACACTTCCAAATGTAGGATTTCTAAAACTTCCCCTTCCAAATCCATGCCAAATCAAATCTTCCCTTTAGGAAACCAAATCCAATCTTCCTGTTTAGGAAACTAGATCCAATCCTTCGTTTTTGAAAACAAAATCAAACATTTCTTCTTAGAAACAAAATCCAAATCTTTCCTAATTCAACTCCTTCCTAATCTTCTACTTTCCTAAATCTTAAGTTTCCTAAAACTTTCAAATCTTTCTTTAAACATTAAACTTTCAAATCTTTCCTAATTCAAGCTTTTCCTAATTCTACCCATTTTCAAATCTTAACTTTCCAAATCTAAGTTTTCAAATCCTTTCCTAAACTCAAACCTTTCCTAATCTCAAGATCTTCTAAAACTCTAAAACTTTCTAAATCTTAAACTTTTTAAATTTCAAATCTTTCCAAATTCATAGCTTTCCTAATTCAAAAGTTTCTTAAGTTAAACTTCCTCAATCTTTCTAAAACTCTAAACTTTTCTAAAACTTCAAATCTAAAACTTTCTAAACTCAAAACTTTCTTGTTTTCAAAACCTTTCCTATTTCAAACCCTTTCTTGAGATGAAACTCTCTTAATTCAAAACTTTTCTAAGTTGAAACTTTCTTAATTTAAAACTTTCCTAAATTAAAACTTTCCAATTTCAAAACTTTCTTAAAACGGAATGTTTCCTATTTCAAGACTTTTCTAATTCGAACACTTTTCTAAATTGAAAACTTTCCTAACTTTAAAACTTTCCTAAATCAAAACTTTCCTAAAACGAAATTTTCCAAAAATGACACTTTTCTATTTTGAAACTTTTCTAAATCAGACCTTTCCTAATTCAAACCCTTCCTAAATCTGATCTTTCTCAATCTTCCAAGTTCAACACTCGAATCAAATCTTTTCTAAAATCTTTCCAAGTCAAGTCCAATATTTTTTTTCTAAGTTCCTAAGTCTAGGTCTTTCAAAACCAATCTTTTCAACTCTTCCAATCAAAGTCCAAATTTCCTATTCTTCCAATTCCAATTTGAATTCCAACTTCAGCTCTTTTCCAAATCAACTATTCTATTTTCGATCGGACTCTTGTCCGAACTACGACTGACCTGATTCCTCCAAAAGGATACGTAGGCAACCTTCATGGGTGCGGTCTCCACATTTTCAAAATCTCAAATTCTATAATCTTTTTAAATCTCCAATCTATTTTTAAACTTTCAATTCCACGTTTCAATTTCCAAATCTCTGTTTCCAATTTCCAATCTCTAATTCTACGATCTTCTTCAAGTTTTCAATTTCAAAAATCTATTTTCAAATCTTTATTTTTAATTTCTAAAACTTTTCAATTTCAAATCTATCCTTTCAAATCTCTCTTCTAAAATCAAATCAAATTATGCTTTTCAAGTCTATTTTTCAACTCTCTTTTTCTTGCACTTGCATTTCATGCATCATGTTTTTTTTTTAAACATTATTTTCTAAAGTAAATAGGATTGAACGTTAGTTAGCTGAAGACTCTCATAGGTGAATCTAGGGTAGATTGACATGTAGGTACCGAAAGGGCGGGGTAGGGTGATGTCTTAATGCGTCTTCCCTACACGTAACCAACCTTCGAACCTAGATCACTATTTTCAAAGACCAAAATAAAGTTATTTTTCAAAAAGGGCTAAATATTTTTCAAAGGTTTCCAAACAACTTGTTTTCTTAAAAACCCTCTCTTGAGGATATATTTTCAAAAATCGTTTTCAAAAACCCTAAGTGTAGTCTTCGGATTATTCTTAGTTTTTAGGTGACCTAACTCACCTTAATCAAGTTAGATGGTGACTCCAAATCTTTTCTAAAAGCCCTTTATTCAAATTAATTTTCAATTCAAACTTAGTCGCATTCATTCTTCTAGGAGGGTGAGTTCCAACAAGAGAGTACAGTATTTTTCCCGCTTGTATGTGTATTCCTCAAGTGTGAAAAATCTGGGCGCGACATCCTCGAGGTTCAGGGATACTAATACAGAGGTACAAGCTGACACTCTTGCACAAATTCGTCAGGAATTAAATGACCTAACTCAACGGTTGGCCCTGTTAACACAAGAGCCAATGGATCACGAGAAGGAAGAGCTTCCGACTCAACCTCGAGATGATCCTACATATGAGATGTTCCCAATTCCATATATGAGTAGTCATGACCACGGTCTCTCTGTTATCGCCCTTAAGACTGACCATGAAATAGAGAACATCCACGTTCCTGCGGTGTCTGATCCAAAGGAAGACATTCTTAGGGTGGCTGATGATGAGGATGAGGTTGAAGAAGAGGTACTTATTCTTCCTAAGGTGTCTGAACTAAGGGAAGTGATACCTACAGAAGAGGTGAAGGAAGAAGGAACAATGGAGAGTGAGGGAGAGGAGCCCAAGATTAGGGACTCCAAACAAGAAGAGAAGGGTAGTGATGAGTCCACCCTTAAGGATGATTTTGGTTTAGATGTTGAAAATTTGCATGTTAAAGAGGATGTTAATGGTTTAGAGGTCATTCCTACAGTGTCTAGGGATTATGTTATCCTTACTTTTACTCCTCTAGTACCTAGTCCTATTCTACTGGAACCTTTGGAGCTCCATGTCCGAACATTGAAACTAAACATCATTCCAATGGTGGATCAAAAAGAAGGGGAGGGTCAAGCACTTCATGGCATAAACTTCATTGGCACATTTGTGCGTGATCATTCTTTATTTCCTACATACCATGACCCTTTTTACCCTTATGTGCTTTCATGTTATATCCTAGAGTTCATCAAACAAGTGGCCATTGTCTATTCTTATTTTTGCATGAACTCTTGGAAAATCTCTAAGTTGGGGGTGTGGGATGATGAAAAATTTCCACTTTGTGGCATTGTGTGATTCTCTCCAAGTTGTGTAGGAATAGGAGTAGTTATTTTGTTTCTTTGTTTTCTTAGTTTATGTTTTTTTCTCTCATTTGTGTAGGAGTAGGAGTAGTAATTTTTTTATTTGTTTTCTTTGTTTTTTTTTTTTTTTTTGTTTTTTTTTTTTTTTTTTTTTTTTTTTTCTCATTCTAAGTTGGGGGTGCTTTAGGCAAAACAAAAGGGTTGTCCAGTTTCAAAAAATAAAGTGCAGACCCTATTTTTTAACCAGCTTTACAGTGAAATCTGAATCTACTGGAAGTGAATTAGCATGCAAATCTTATATGGATGGAAAGGTCTATGAATCTACTTTCTAATAAAAAAAACGGAGCATGATTTGTTTTTCTGTGGAGAGAGATATGGTTGTTTTATTGAAGAGTGTCAAACTGTCTGCACACACCTGAAAATTCAACAATCCCCTTGATTTTTTGCAGCATACCTCTTTTGATTTTTCTTTATTCTTGGGGTGCATTAGGCACCCTAGTTTCTCTTCTCCCACCATTTAATTGCATTCCATACTTTGTTTTCTTTGTTTAATGCATTAAGGACATTGCATCATTTTAGTTGGGGGGAAGGGAGTCTATTAGTCCTTTTGTTTTGTTTTGTTCTTTTTGTTTAACAATTAAAAAAAAATTCAAAAATAGTTCTATTCTATAAAACCTTGTTATGCTTTATTGAGTAATTTTCAGGTTAAAGTTCATGATTGATCTATCTTTTGGACACTTGGAAGTCTTCGGTAAAGGTTTGATGTATCATATGGTTTGGTACTTTGGTTTGTATTTCTCACACTTTTTCATGTACTGTTTATGTTTATTGTTACGATTAGAAGTGGTGGGGATTATCTTGAGGAACCATATCTATATTCATGTCAATGCGCTTATGATGTCAAGGATACTTTGAGTCGTGCATTGGACTAAGTCTGAGTTGATGATTGATTCACCTTTATGTTGTGATACATCGCAAGTTTTTGTCATAAAATCGTTATAAGAGACAGTTTACATTGTTGTGCACTAGTATGTTATATGATCTTTCTATGTTTCTCTTTTATGCATGCATGTCCTTATAAGGTGGAGATTTTATAACTTGTGAGTTTTAGAGCCTATTTATCACCTTTTGAGAGTGATTTGCATTTACTCAAGGTCATTTTTCATTCATTGAATAGCTTCATTTTATTTGATTTTGATTTACATGTTGAGTATTAGTAGGAGTTATTGATATCTTATACACTCTTGAAGTTTTGATTTGATATGGTTTTCAGATTATAAAAGTAGAGGCCATTTCATTCCATTGAGCCATTCATATTTATATTTCTTTCTCGATATTCGTATACACAAGAGCTTAAAAGTGTGTCAATGCTAAATTCTGGAGTTGGTGCATTACTTATATTTTTGTGAAGTTAAAAGTGTATGGAGTTGAAAAGAAAAGAAAAGAAAGGGATGAAAAAGAGATGAAAAAAAAAAAAAGAAAACAAATCAAATGAAAAAGAAGTGAAAGAAGATGAAAAAAGTTCCAAAGTTATTCAAAAGCTGAGTGTTTGAAAGTAAATGTTCATTGATCATCATGTGTAATGCGCATGCATTTGTTGAAATCTATTACCGCTTTCTATCCTCTTTAATGACTCTTCTTTGATTCACTATTCATATGGTCGCAATATTCGAAATTACATGAATTTTTAATTTAATTGTGTATAGGTCATCAATGTCAATTCTCTAATTGTGCTTAAACAATAAATATTCTTTCATGAAGCTATGCCAAGTCGATACACCTACAACTTATTGTTTTTTGATGATCGGAATTGCTCTACTTGCATGTCTTGTATATTTACTTTTTAAATGAGTTTTCCATTGAGAGACCCTGTGTGTTCATGTTCAAAGTTGAGTGTATGTCTTGTGAGACTTGGATCAAAGCATAAATGACATAATTGTACAAGTTACGAGACATTAGAGTCATATGCCATTGGTAGTACACTTCAATGTATTTTATTTCTTCAATGCTTTATGCCTTTACCTTGCACTAATTTATGATCTAGGTGGATTGAGACTTGACTTGAATGAGGTTAATACATGTTTCATGTTCTTTGATATCATATTGACATTACGTGGATAGATGTTTGTGGGTATTCATCACTGTAAGCCCTCACGAGACATCACTCATCCACTAGGGGTAACCTAGGGGTTTAAAAGCTTGGTGTATATGCTAAATGTACTCGTGACTCCCACGAAAGTGAAGATAGGTTCTTAGTGTTAGTATTTTGCTAGAGACTAATAAAAGCTTAGTTGGAGGGTGTGATTGTACTCTAAAAATGTAATCTACTTGCCTTAATTAGCTATTTGTTAGTTTGGTAATATGTTTAATTATGTTTTTTTAGTCTTAATTCGTTACTAACTTAGTTTTATGTATGTTTTCAGGAATTCGGGCTTAAAAAAGATAAATTCACGCTAAAATGGCTTGGGCGTTCGAACGGTATATAGAAGCATTCAAACGGTACGTCGGACAGTCTCACGTCAAGTTCAGGTTCGAAGTGTGTTCGATAGATTCAGAGAGCAGGTTTTCCCATTTGAAGAGCGTTTGAATGGTCGTCCGTGGCGTTCGAACGGTGGCCTAGGCGTTCGAACGATTTTGAGCTTTAATAAAATGATTTCGAATGCAATTTAATCATAGGTTTCAAGAGGTTGCTGTCAAGGTACAAGCTGTTGAAGCTGTGGTACAAGCTGCTGAAGCACGCAGAGCTGAAACTTTGGAAGCCCATATCTCGAGAACTAGAAAAGCTATTCAAGCCCACAATATATCGATTTCATATAACCTTTCAAGACTTACAACTTTTGTGTAGGGGCCTAGCCCATCTGAGCACTTGGTGGGGATATTCCGTACGACTGATGACGAAATTTGTATATTAACTCATTTTTTAGTTGTAGATAGAGGGGGAGGTAGTAGAATAGATTTAGGTTTTTTTTTTTTATGTTTTTGAGGTTTTTCTAGGGTTGACGTTTTCTAAGATTTTAGGAGTAGATTAGAGTAGTTTATTCATAATTTTCATTCAGCTTTCAATTCCTGTAATCAGATTACTCAGTCTTTTCAATATATTTTCAATACAGCTTCACATATTTATGATTATGATGAGTAGCTAAATTTCATCTTGGGATCAATTGTGAAGATCAATTGAATATTTTAGATAAACAAATGAGGTACATTCTTGGTTTTAAAGCTAAATTTTATGGTTTTCTTTCTTCTTCTTCTTCGTTCTAGAAACTTTTGGAAACCTGGATGTTTGATTATGTTCGGTAACGCTTGTGCGTGAATACCACACTCAGTATATACGCTGCCTTGTAACGTTTATGCGTGAGTTGGGTTTAATATATGCGCTGCACGAATCGATAGTGCTCGTCCTTGATTCTAACAACCCGATTTATTCTAGAAGTTAAAATTTTGAAGAACCCTTGGTTTTATTGTTAAATGTTCCGAATCCAAGACTCGCGACGTAGTCGAAAGATTTGAGTTATTAAATTATCTTTTTCAGAATTTCAAGAGATATAATTGATTGGATCGATTAATTCCAGGACTTTTTATTTATTTCTTAGTTTAAATTAGATAAAAAATATTTTTTCAACCTAAAATCAGTTTTTTGTTTATTGGAGTGTTTTTTTCCTAAGATTTTTGTTCCACGGTAAGTTTTCCTATTTACGTAAGCCATCTTCCTTGTGGGATTGACCTCGTACTTACGAGAAATTATTACTACATTGCGGCCGTGCACTTGCAGTTAAGTATCACTCTTTTAGGGAGCGATTACTTATCCTAATAAGCACACATCATACATGTCTGTCTTAAGATTGAAAAGAAATTTAGTACCTTTAGAATGCCACATAGCTCTTGCTCTTCTCACAATCCAATGAAGTTTTTGTTGAACCCACCTTGAGGCTCTACCTAACCTGGGAGAACTATTGTATTGTAAGAGAAGTAGCCAGAGTAATATGGCATTGCGGTTAGGCATTCCAACCGCATCAAGTAATTTCTCAAAATAATAATAATAAGAACACAGAGTTTGCATGCTTTGTATAATTTGGCTATAATAGAACCAAGATAATGTTTGAATAGTCATCTTCATTTTGCTTATGCAGGAGACAAACTAACAAACTACCGTTAGAATAACTATAATACCATATTAGAAGAGTTCTAATATCATATTAGAATAAAGTATAAAGGAAAAAAGAGAGGGAGGAAGAATCACCGAAGGGAGAAGAGAATTGGTATATTATAATGTATTATTAATAGGTCTTATATTCAAAGAATCTTCGTATATTGGCACAATTGAAATGTTGAATAAGAAAATAGAAAAGAAGAAACTAATTATATAAGAAAATTAACTAATATTATTTTAGAATAATGTTAGAGTTATCGACAACTATAGTTTTTTTTTTTTTGATATTTTAACACAAACTATTGACAAGGTATTACTTATGTAAAATGATAACATCATCTTGATTACACCCTAAAAGTGTAATTATAAGTCCTTAATTTGCACTTTGTTAGACTTATATTGTAATTAATTATCTTATTTTAGTTAGATATTTGTTTGAGTATGTTTTGAATATGTTTTGTAGGTTATATAAGCTAATAAGCTAATATAGTATCGTCCGGACGGTTACTGTTTACCATCCAGACGCACTTCAGACGGCCGTTAGACGCATCGTCCAGACGGTATTCGTACGGTTACTGTTCATCCAGAATACATTTTTCGCCACCGAAGCTATGTTTTTAGAGTTTTTTGTAGAGTTTTTGTATAGTGAGGGTTGGTAGCAGCCAAGGGGGGGGGCGGGAGAGCTCCTCCAAGGTTGGTTTTTTTATGTTTTTGTTTATTTTTAGCTTAGATTTATGTTTGTAATGTTAATGTAGGAGTAGAAATTGTAACTTTCTTTCATTGTAATATATTTTCTTTTACTTTCTTGCACTTTTCTTCACTTTCCTTGTAACCAAATATATTTATTATTGTAGTAAAATTTAGATTTAATTCTCTTTATGTTTTTTTTACATTTCTACATGCTTTTATGATGAATTCAAGTGGTTAGATTTATCTTGGGTGTGATTGTGAAGATCCATCAAGGATCTTTAAGTATTTCAAAGGGAATTTATTAACTTTAAAGTTTTATTCCTAGATTTCGATTGTTCTATTCGGTTGAGTGTTGGATTTATTTGAAAACTTAGATTCATAACTCATTTGGTAATATTTATGCACAATTCAACAATTGGTATAAATCTTGCACATTTCTAGATTTGTTTCCATGCTTCTATTAATTGTTGCAATTTATACACTCAACTAAATATGAACCCAAGACTTTATGGTCAAAATATTCTGAATCAAGATTCCACGGTGTGATTCTTGATTTGAATTATAAAAATCCTCTATTGAAATTTTTGTTGTGAATTGATGGATTGAATCAATCATATCCAAGCTCTCCCCTTTAATAGCTCTAAATTTAGTTTTAATTTAATTGTCTAGTTATTACTTTAATTTCCATTGCACTAGTTTAGTAAATCAAAACACCTCTAAAAAACTAAAAGATTTTTTATTTTTCTATTTTTTATTTTATTTTAGATCTAATTCCTCACATAATTACAAATCAATCTTAGATTAAATTAGTGTGAGTTAAGTGTTAGAACCTATATTTGATTAGGTTCCTTGGGAGAGAACGATATCGATTTATCGATTTATACTTTATCGCAACTCCTATACTCTTACGAGATACAAACTCTATTTTATAATTTTTGGAGCGTATCACATCTCCACCCGTAGAATAGCAGCCGACTTGATGTGAATCACCTTAATGGAGAACCACCGGTTACTGGCGGATTACAACTTATGCAAACAGTCAAACAGTGCTCTTCTTACTGTAGAGATTGAGGAGAAATGATAAAAATAATAATAAACACATATCCAATGTAATGCGCATGTTGTGCAACCCGGTTGGTTTTTTGTTTTTTGTTTTTTTTTTTTTCCGATATTATCGTGCAACACGTTGTGATACCCAAAATCCACATTGAAATGGGAGAAATTGTCTTTTCTGATGCTACTCCACGTGAAAGTAAAAGGAAAATTTGACAAGAAACCATAGGATCACGACGTGTGACATTTTCTTACAGCAATTTGTGGCTGACATTTTCTTAAGGCAGTTTGTGGTTGAAGTGGTGGATAAAGATTTCAAACATACTAAAAATGTGGGAAGCTCTGTTTTTGTCAGGACATATCTGGATGGATGCAGAAGAATGACAAGCTCTTTAATCAAGTGACAATATGTTGGAATGATGTTCTTGAGAATGTAATAATTAAGTGATAATTTGTTGGGATGATGTTCTTCAAAATATAAAATTTCAAGCATTTTTATGGATAAAATTTGAGAATTCAAAAGTATATCTCTTAATAAATGATGTTGTATATTCATTATTAGAGGGTATGAAAAAATTGAGAATTTAATATAAAATAAATTACATTGACCATTTTTAAAGTATACTAAAAATCAAGATACTATTCCTGACATATTAATTGACTTTCCTTGCTTTTAAGATTTTGTGACATATTTTTAACATATTAAAATTTATAGTGACTTTTTTTACTTTTAAAGTTTTGTGACATATTCCCCTCACCGTTACTGTTACCGTCCTTATGGGTTCATCCAATAAATACATAAGGTATCCAAACTATCCTTATTAAAAAGAAAACAAAATTACCACCAGTAATATGATGCCACGTGTCCCATTACTTTCCATCCTCCTCACTCTCATCGGCTCCCCTTGTGCCCCACGAACCAGAGCACCATACTATCACACTTATCTTCTTCCCCACACCCCCCCCCCCCCCCCCCCCCCCAATCTCCATTTCCCTCTCCCCAACATCTTCTCATACCATGACCATCTCCTTCCCTACACCCAACTTTAATTTTGTCTTTGTACAGTAACCATGACAATTTAAGCAATCAAAATCTACCAACATGAAAGCCACCTTTGTAATCAAAGTTGAAAGTGCAGACATCAATTTTCGGATGAGGCAATTGGCAGAGCATGGTCGTTAGCTCCAAATATCAAATTTAGATTCTCTCTCTCTCTCTCTCTATATATATATATATATGTGTGTGTATAAACTGCTATATACATTTCCAAGGTGCTTGTGTTCAAAGGAGGGGTAATGGGTGGTGTGATTAGGGCGGCCCAAATATTTGAGTTGCCCTACCAAATTTTAAATATGATTGTTTTTTTATTATTAATTCATTATAAAAAAAGTTATACAAATTAAAAAAAAATTTCTCTACAAAGATAAAAAAAAATAATAATAATAAGATCAAATAATTTTTTTCTTTACAAAAATTAATTTTTTTTTTTTTTTTAAACGTGGGTTGCCCTGGCCGGAGGTTGCCCAAGCCCAGGCTTACTGGGCTCACCCCAAGGCCAGTCCTAGGTGTGATATCCACTGGGTGTAGAGATATATGTACTTATACAGGCAGTGGTGATGGCAAATTGTGGACGAGGCCATTAATGGGTGTGGCCGTGGTAGCTTGTGTTGGCCATCGTGGGTGAGATGGTTCCTAACCGTCAAGGGTTTTAGCGGTTGTGGTGATCGGTGGAGGTGCGAGGAGAGAGAAAGGGGAGAGAGTGTAGTGGGGTGGAGTCAGCTATGGGGGGAAGAGGAGGTTGGTGACGGCGGCCATGGATATGTAGATATAGAAAGAGTTGTTGTTTGACTTTTTGGAAGGGATCTGGTTTTGTATAACTAGGCCTTGACCCAAAAATTTATATTCTCTGCATTAGAAAATTGTTAAGACGACAAGAGTATTTTAGTAATTTCGTATTAAATTCTAACAGCGTTTTCTATTCAACTCCGGTGTAATTGTCATTATTTCAAAGTGTATTATCTTGATTTTCGTTAAATCTTAGTAATTTACCCTTTAATAATAGAAAAATATTATTCTTACAAAAGATTAATACAAAATGATATTGCAGTGACAGTTTTGTAATTAAAAATCATTACGGTGAATGTTTATTTTGGAGTGAAAAACTTTGATTAAGATATAATATTTTGTATGAATTTTTTTTATTTATATAGTATTACCCTTAATAATATTGTATCCTAGCTTTGGCAAGTGTAGTTCTTAGGTGTGTTGTTGTTATTAGTAGTTGATGTTGGATCCTCTACAACTGTTAGCGCTGTGGTACATTTGAAAGTGTCATTTTGGTGAGATTGTTGGCTGAGCTGAGTTCTTGCTCCTCTGCTAAACTTATTTCTTGATGTATCTTTTTTCATATATTATATTTTCCTTTACTTTTCAAAAACAAAAAAATGCATTACAAAATTCAACTAATTACAAATAACAAATAGAAAAATTATATAGAATGACGTGATTTAATAAGAGTATTTCACATTTTGTGTAAAATAAAACACCGTTAAGATGGTTCTCAATTATAATATTATCTTTACCACATCATTCTCCAAATTTTTTTTGTAGAATTAAAATTTTTATTTTCTTGCATGCCAACAATAAATGTTGTCTTGACAGGATTCAAAATAAATATAGAGGAGGGCAACTAGAATGAAGCTATACAGAAATCACAAAGGAGTGACTCAAAAGTTTGTTAGTTCTTGTACTAAACATGAGTTTTCAAATTGATGCATTTGCACGTCTCTTTGTGACCAATCATTATAGTTCGTGTGGATTGTCACCGCTTAAAAGAATAATTAGTCAAAAACTTCAACAACCCGTAATTAAATAAAAAATAAATAAAAAAAATCTGCGCAGAGGCACCATGTAGATGGCCCAGTAGTGCATCGTTTTGAAACACTCAATACACAATTTCACATCGTTTTGCACAATTTCACGTGCTGATTTGATTACAGTTGAAGCCTTTGATCAATGAAAATGTTGCCGTGCACAAATTTTCTTATGTTTCTTAATTTTTTTTTTTTATATTAAAAATAGAACGATAACTTAACTTTTTTAATTTATTTTTATTTTTTATTTTTAAAAACAGTAAAATATATTAATAAAAATTTACATAAAATAATAGAGGAGGCCTGATTAGGCCAGCCATGCGATGCTAGGCAAGAAGAGATCTCCCAACATTACTCATGACATGGAGGGATTGGCCAGGAATCAACCCAACAGAAGATAGATATTGTGAACCATGCACGTTTCTGTCAATGTGAGCCCCACAATAAAATTGTGGTGGAAAATGTATTCTTTCAACCAAAAACAAGATATTGTTAATGTATTCTTTAACAAGATAGATATTGTTGTGGTTGAGCCGGACAACAAAAAATTAATTTTTATTTGATGGTTAAATTTATTATGATTCAGTGAGTATTTTATTAAAAATAAAAATAAATAAATTAATAATTTTTTATTTATAAAAATCAAAATTTAAGTAAAAAATTTTCACCTAGTATTAAAAACATAAAAAGCGTCATTTAAAATTTTTACTTTAAGAGTATTTTTTTACCTTTATTGAAAAAAATTCTTGAGTTTGCTACTGTAGATAGTCTAGTTGTGCAGCGTTTTGGAACATTTAGTACACAATTTTACGTGCTGGTTTGATTATAGTTAGAGCCTTTGATCAATGAAAATGTTGCCGTGCACAAATTTCCTTATGTTTCTTAATTTCTTTTCCTTTCTTTTTTTTTTTATATTAAAAATAGAATGATAACTTGTTTTCTTAAAATATATTGATGAAAAATTACACAAGATAATAGAGGAAGTGTGAGAACGCCATGTGAGGCTAAGTAAGAGGAGACCTCCCAATTACAGTACTTGATAAAACAATAAATTTGTAAGATCAATCTTTAGGCCGGCGACGAGCTGCTCCGGTGATTTAAGAGGAAGCAAGGGATGAAGGACACCAGTGTAGTGCCTGATTAGGAATTTTTCTGAACACGCTTCAAGTATTTAGAGGAATTAGAGACAACTGATGGGATCGATCAAGATCATAACAGATGGGGGCCGACCAGGAACCCCCCCATAACGAGAATAGGGCTCCTAGGGAACATGTCAAGTAAGAAGAC
The DNA here is from genome assembly GCA_033060915.1 of Euryodendron excelsum. Taxonomy (NCBI): domain Eukaryota; kingdom Viridiplantae; phylum Streptophyta; class Magnoliopsida; order Ericales; family Pentaphylacaceae; genus Euryodendron; species Euryodendron excelsum. The sequence continues at coordinate 10,052,479 of CM065380.1, read as the reverse complement.
AATGGAGATCAACCCTGAGAGCTCCAACTGATTCAAACACAACCGAGCAGACCTCTTAGGACTGACCAAGAATTCCCCTAACCATCCTAGGGGTACTCAGAGGAATTGAGAGTAACTGATGGGGGCCGATCAAGAATCCCCCCATACTGAGAATAAGGCTCGCTGGGTACATATCAAGCAAGAAGACAATAGAAATTAACCTTGAGAGCTCCAACTGACTCGAGTACGACTGAACAAACCACACCGAGCACGGCCGAGCAGACCATGCCAAGCACGACCGAGCAGGCCTCCTGGTATGGTGGCGATCACTTTCTCCCACTACTGCACTAGTGGAAGCCATCACTGACAACCCAATCATGATAATGTGCTACTAGCTCTACGATTTCGCGTATAGCAGGAGGTAGTCACCTTCTCCCGCTCTGACGCACGTCTAAAGGAGCGCCACGTGTGAAGTCAGACAACCACTTCCCCACTACCCTACCACCAGTCAGGTCCTCTAATGCCACGTTGCCATGTGAGAAGACAGTCATCTTCCACTATCTCCATGCATGCAACGCCCTCTTAAGACTATTAAAATACCTACTCGTATAAAAGAAAAACTCATTTTCTCCAAAGAGATACACAAACATAAACCCTATCTAAAATTTTGTTAAAATATCTCTAAAAACTTAATTTTAACATCAAAATATTCTTAACAGAAACAACACCAGTATCTCTCATTCCTTACTTCTTTTTAGATCATCGAAACAGTCTGTTACCTACCTAAAAATTGACCTTATAAGTATATTGCTATGTCAGTACTCATAACGGCAAGGGATTGGCCAGGCTCACCCCAACACAAAATAGGGGCAGGGGAAGAGAAATACAAGGCAATAAAATTGTGAGCCGTGCATGTTTCTGTCAATATGAGCCCCACAATAAAATTGTGGTGGAAAATAACTTCTTTTTTTTTTAATATTTTTTTAATGGTACAAACAATTTAAATTGAAACTAAAACTTTGCGTGTGGGAAGGTGCCACGACATCACATGTAGACAGATATTCTAGAATAGAAGATTTGAATTCAGCCAGCCGGGGTCGTCTATATAAGCCATGCAATATGCATAACGATGAACACAATTCATTAAAAGCCTAACATTGAGTTGTGATCACAAAGAATACCCAACTCTGCCAATTGCTTTCTACTTCTAATGCTGTTGCATTCCAGACTTGAAATGGACAGCATTGGCCTTTCATCAAATCTCTCAAGCTTTTTCGTAGCTCTTCTCTTCATCACGTTTACCTTTTTCATCTTTTCTAAGTACCAAAAGAGAAAGTGTACCCGGAAAACCAATGTACTCTCGCTTCCTCCTGGACCAACACCATGGCCTCTGGTTGGAAGTCTTCCAGAAATGCTCAAAAACAAACCGACATCACGATGGATACACAACTTGATGGATGAAATGAATACTGAAATAGCGTGTATCCGTCTAGGGAATGTCCACGTCATCCTCGTTACCTCTCCTAAAATTGCATGCGAGTTTTTGAAGGAACAAGATGCTATTTTCTCTTCAAGACCACTTTGCATGTCTGCTGATCTCACCAGTGGGGGCTACTTAACGACGGCCCTTACCCCATTAGGCCAACAATGGAAGAAAATGAGGCGAGTCATCGCTTCTGAAGTTCTTTCACCGGCAAGATATAACTGGCTTCATGACAAAAGAGTCGAAGAAGCTGACCACCTTGTCTATTACATGTACAACCAGTGCAAGAACTCCATGCAAGGCAGTGTAGTGAACGTGAGAGTGGCTACAAAGCATTACTGTGCGAATGTGATACGAAAAATGATCTTTGGCAAAAGGTGTTTTGGGGAGGGAACGAAGGATGGAGGACCAGGTGCTGAGGAAGAAGAGCATGTTGCCGCGCTCTTCACTATTATTGACTACTTACTTTCATTCTGTATCTCTGATTACATACCATGGTTGAGAGGCCGATTTGATTTGGATGGGCACGAGAAGATCATGAAGACAGCAATCAGAAGTGTGAAAAAATACCAAGATCCCCTAATTGATGAAAGGATCAAACAGTGGATGGATGGTACTAAGCAAAAGCAAGAGGACTTGCTTGATGTCCTAGTCATGCTCAAAGACGTGGATGGTAATCCATTACTCTCACCAGAAGAGATCAAAGCACAAGTTACGGTATGAGACTCTCTCTCTCTCTCTCTCTCTCTCTCTCTCTCTAACAATTAGATATCAGGAAGCATTAGCCTATTAGTTATGCCGAGTGTTGTCATGGTAGATTAACTTCCATGCAATATTGATGATAAAACATCAGTTGTTGTTCACAGGAATTGATGATAGCAGCGGTGGACAATCCGTCAAATGCAGTGGAATGGGCACTTGCAGAGATGATAAATCAACCTAAAACACTCGAAAGAGCCATAGAAGAACTGGATAGAGTGGTTGGAAAAGACAAACTAGTCCAAGAATCTGATCTCCCGCGACTCAACTACGTCAAGGCATGTACGAAAGAGGCCTTCCGCCTTCACCCATACTCACCCTTTAATGTTGCTCACGTATCCATCTCCGACACAAACGTGGCCGGCTACTTCATTCCGAAGGGAAGCCATGTCTTGTTAAGCCGAGCTGGACTTGGCCGCAACCCTAGAGTTTGGAATGACCCACTCAAGTTCAAACCCGAGCGCCACCTAAAGGACACTGACTCAAATGTGGTGCTCTCTGATCCTTATTTGCGTATGTTTTCGTTCAGCACTGGAAGGCGTGGATGTCCAGGGGTCACACTAGGATCTACAATGACTACCATGTTGATGGCTAGGTTGCTTCAAGGGTTCACCTGGAACATCCCACCCACCATGTTGAGTATTGACCTCACCGAGTCCATGGGTGACCTCTCTCTGGCAAAGCCACTGCATGCACTCGCAAAGCCTCGGTTGGCTAAAAACTTGTATCTAAAGTCTTGATATAAGTATGTATCTATATGTGTGTGGAGAGTCAGAGGCAATAACTATGTATTTCTCTTCTTTGGTCGTTTCATGTCATGGTTCAAGTCTTGTTGGTGTTAGTTGTCCTTTTGTTGGTCTTTTGTTCTGTTCTGGTCTAATGGTGTTTTGTTCTGGTCTCTTGTGTTTCATGCTTTTATGTTGAATCAATAAAGCTCTTTTTCCATGTCAAAAAAAAAAAAAAAAAAGAAGAGTTGTTTTAAACTAGGCTTACTGAGCCATGCTATGATCATGCCCAAAAGAAAATGGATGATCAAAAAAGAAAAACATGAAGTAATAAAGAGTATAAAATCTCCAAAAGAAGATAAGATATTTGCAATTTTGCAACAAGCAAGTCACCAAAGGGATTTGCAAGGACATTGGAGAGAATAAAGTATCCCAGTTTTGTTTAGAAGATGCTCGACTCGCCTCTAACCATAATGGAGAGATTTTAATCATCGATATTAGATACAAACCTCTGAGGAAGATAAGTTTTTATAGAAGACTATGAAGGTCCTGAAAGGGAGAATTCCAAGAAAAACAATGAGAAAGAATACCATGTTGATAAAGGTAAAGAAATAAAAACTACAAGAATGGAAGAAGAATGCAACAAAGTGAAAGAGAAAGAAATAAAAGAAGAAATTGTTGAAGAAGTTAGAGAATTAAAACATCTAGATATGTTTTATTTGGAAGAAGTTTCAGTTTGATCATTTTTTGTTGCATGGAAATATGATTTCTACAGACCCACCAAAGTTGGAGGAAGAAACCAATGATTCTATGTTGTTGATCATATTGACGAGGAGTGCTTGAATTTAACATAAAAGAGGTTGTTTCATTGAAGTGTGAGAATAAAGATCAAACAGATGAGATTTTTACAAGTTATCTACAAATTGGTTAGGAGAATTTTATTTTGATATAGGTTAGGTGAATATGGAAGAATTCTTTGATCCACAGGAGCAAAATTTAAGAAGTGGAAAATTCAAGGGAAATGAAGACCAACAGTTAAATAGTGAGAAGAAGAAATGCAATAGCGTTTCAAAAAGATCAAAGTCAAGGTTTATAATCCATTTATGGAGATGGCCATGAAGATTGTTGCTATTCAATGTGGTGGAAATGATCTAATTGGCAGTATTGCATTAAAACCATTCAATGATTAAAAAATAAAAAAAATAAAATTTGCATAACAAGGATTTTATTGCGAAGTCAATTAAATTTAAAAGGAAGTGTTGCAAAGTAAACTTGATTTGATTATTTCAAATATTCTAAACACATACACATACATGATATATGTATGGAGTGGTCATGATTATTTCAATCTAGTTATTTAGTGTGGTGAAGTAAGTGGAATGAAATTTGGAAGTGTGTGTTATTTCCCACTTTTGTCCTTAGGTGTTTGAGTAGTGTATATTCTAATTTTCAATAAAGTGGTATAAGAGCTTACCATAAATTTAAACAAACCGACGATTAAATTTTTGTTACCTTCTTTATTAATTGTAATCACTCTACAGTGTATGATTTTTTTTCTGGTAATGCTATACAATAAAAAAATTTATATAACTAAAATAATGTAGTAAAATAAAAGTCATTTACTTTAATACAAAACACCTATCATGAATGTTTTAAATTACAAAAATACTACTACCACATTATTGAGATTTTCTGTGCACATTATGTACATAGAACAATTGGAACCTTCTCGCCATTTTCCTTTTCTTTCTCTGCATATATCTATCCTGAACAGGAACTTCTCTCCACATTTTGTAAACCCTCCAGCCAACCTGGAGGAAATCCTTGTTTCCAAGAAAAGGATATGTTTCTCTGAAAAAAAGTAAAGGAGAAATTCTTAAAAGTACAAGCATGTAGGCATTGATCTGAGTAATAAAAAAGGTAAAGACGCGGCAAGCAGATGTTTTTTTTTTTTTTTTTGGCTCAGCAAAAAGAAAACATGTGGGGTAATAAAATTAACTTAGGGTATTACGACTTGGTGCTATCTTCTGACGAGCCAAAAGCTCATGACGTAGGGTGTTAAGCAATCATCAGAGCAAGTGCTCGAGTCCCAAACTTTTATCCCATAAAACAAATATTTGGACGTTATGTACAAAATTAATTTTAGCCATATGATGCATCATCTCATTGTTTATTTCACGAGGGTGGCCAGTAGTCGGCTTATTTTTACGTTAACTATAAAGTCTCAAGTTTGATTTATCTTTACGTCTTCTTGTGGCCAGTTATTATTCATGTGATCCATAAAATTTACATAATTCGTATGGATGGTGGTCCTGCATGAGCTCGAGAGAGTATTTACCCAAATGCTTAGACACCCTATTGTGGATGAACTGCTCTTTAGTTCTTGAATTGGCGAACTAGGAGCTAATATTTGTTAAATTCTAGAACTCAAATAGTCAAAATTTTAAATTCTAATTTAGACTAATATTTTATTACAACATGTATTGTTATGTTATTAAAATACGTAATAGTACATCTTTCATTGGAGTTTTGCATAAAAACTTCTTTAATTTACTAAAGAAATGACTATTTATAAATTTAGACATTTCTGAAAAAATTGATGGCTACAAAATTAAAAATTATTTAAATAATATGTACATGTATATATTTTTATATTTAAATATATAATTATGCATGTGTATGCTTATAGACCTACAAGCTCTCGACATATTATTACAAATGAGGGTCCCTCTCCCGCTCCCGCCTTGGGAATTGATGACTTAAGCTCAAACTTTAATTATTCTCATGTGTGCAATTGTATACACAAAGTGGACACACAAGCTTAAGCTTCTTCCACTGAGAATGCGAAAAAAAAAACCCCAGCTACCCCACTAAGTGAGAACATGTCACAGGCAATTAAAGTTTTATCAAAACTTTTTATGTGCTATCAATTCGTTAGGCTATCATTAGGGTCTTTAACTCAGTAATTATTTGACTTGTATGAGACTGAGGACTGTACAAATTTCAAAATTAATTAAAGAGGGCGCAAGCTCTGGTCCGGACACCCTGTTGGCAAAAAAATAAAATAATCAAAGTTTCATAAGGCGGAAAAAACATGTGTTCTAAGGAGCAGCTCCCCCTCAAATTTTTAAAAACTTCAATTTTGTCTACAATTTTATAACGATGTTTTAATTTGTTCTTTAAAAATTTATAAATGCCTTCTTAAATTTTTAAAGCTTCATTTTTACCTATAGTTCTAAAACAATTTTTCAATTTGCCCCTCTAAAAATTTATAAATGTCTCTCTTAACTAGTTATTTTGTTTTGAAAACCCATTTATATATTATATATATAATTATATACATTATAAATATGTATAGAAATTAAGTGTCTTAATGACTACAAATTTTTTTTTTTCTTAATTATCATTCTTTGTTGCCGTTTAATTAAAAAATTTTCTGATGCCGCTACTAACATCTAGTTTATATACCACATCAACTGCAAATTTTCCTAGATCACAAATACCTTTGCATGATTCCAATGGCGACAAGAAATTTTGGAATGGTTCTAGGAGCAGATTTTACAGGTAAGAGAATTTTTTAGATTGACAGTCTGATGACCGGCAGTCACCAGGATTTTAGTAAAAATACAATGTATCTCAAAGCAATTTGTTAGATTCCAATTTTGGACCGTAGTAATTATTTTATTCTCCATAGTTGATTGGTTTGCGCCCGCACCCAAGAATTTGATATTAAACATTTTTTTCACCCTTTGGTCCTCCTTCTTCTGTTTTTCACCTCTTTCAGAATTGCAATGAATTATTCCTTGCAGAAAAACGTTGCCGTGCAATCAATGATTTGTCATTTTTCTATTCCACACCTTTCATGATTTCATCCTTCTTTTAGACGTCCTATTAGGAACCTGTTCTCGTGCAATCTATGATTATCCCTTTTTCCACACTTTCAGACCTTTTTGCCCTCTTTACGGAAAAACCCCAGCTCTCTTCGACAGTAGGATTTTACCCCCTGGTCATGTGTTCGACTTGACTACTAGGACGAGTTTTCATTGTCTTAGTTGATTGTTTGTTAGTAAGATGAGTTTTCATTGTCATAGACTAATTGTATCCATATTTTGTATGTGTGATCAACTCTCGCCGTTGTATAAGTTTGAGACTCATTATTTCATATGTTATAGGGCTGATGCGTGCAACACCAACTGAGGAAGATTTCTTCCGATATTGGTTATCGAAGGAAATCTCTTCGGTGGTCAGTCTTTTTTTTATGTTTTCACATTAGGGCTTTGGTTACCGTCTGCACGAATTATGTGAACTTGATATATTACATAAATGATGATTGGCTCAACAGACACAAGGAGGAATCGACTTGAGATAACATGAAGACCGGCCAACAACTGGACCACAACTTATGGTCCGGCAATGAATTATTTTGAGTCAAAACATGTTCAATATATTCCCTAATATCTACCGACCATTATATTACTAACACTAACTCCAAATACCGACCGTTAAATTAATCCTTTCGACCATTAAATTAATCTTTCAAATTATTACTAATTTCTACCGACCATTAAATTCCTCTATATTCAATATTCAATGAATTCTTTACTTTTCAAAACAATGAATATGATTATTACCAAAGTGCGGGAATTATGTTACTACTAAGAAAATATTCAATGCAACAGTGATGCTACATCATCATTGTTGATGTGATATTACAAATCAATAAAATACATTTATATGAGCATGTTGTGATGAGATGTTTTAGCAATTAGTGGGTAGTGTGGATAAATTACTTTAACTAACTCCTTAATTTTAGGTGATAAAGATAAAAATTATATTTTGATGTAATTCTATTAGCTTGTGATATCATATCAGCATGATGACATGGTATCATCGTTATACTAAATATTTACTCGTTCCTATGGTCTTCCAGAAGCCAAGATGAATTATTGTTGAAAAAGCTTTGTTCTTTTTGACCCTTTAGAAGTCACAGTTCGCTGCATAAAATGCTAAGAAACATAAATATGCGCATGATACATAAAAAGTAAGGGACATAATATGGGTAGAAAACAACAAAAAAAATATTTTTATACATCATGAATGGTAATATTTAACTTATAGATAATAAAAATGACAAGACAATACTAATTAAAATTAAAAATTCTATATTCACAACTTAAAAGTCAAACTATATATAAAATCACATTGATTTTATCTTATAATTAGACCCCAAGTTATTTTCTTCAAATTCGCAACATATTTTATGCGTCTAAACACTCTCTAAAATGTGCCTGCTTTTAAAAAATTAAAAAATAATAAGACACGTTTAGATGCATATTCAACACTTGTCGAGTAGTATATGCTCCTTGAATAAAAATGTGAGCATGTAGCTTTCAAAAACTAAATTTAAACAATTAATAATCAGCCACACAAAAAAGGATGAAATAAAAATGCAATTGAAGTAATTAGCCTAAAGCAACTTAATAAAGCTAGTTACATTGTTTTGACGAGCATTAGGTACAAGTTGTTAATTGGGCCATGCATTTTGATCCGATGGCCGATGAGTATAAATTCATATTGAGCAAAGTGACAATTGGACAACCAATTCCAATTTAAATTATATGAGTCCTACACAGTATTCAATTTAAATAACTCTCTTATTGTAATGGGTAGAAATTAGTAGAATGTGGAGAGAGAGAGAGAGAGAGAGAGAGAGTACTGACCAAAAAACAAAAAGGATGCTTTGTTCCTTACTTTAACCTTTGATAGCAAGGAACAAAGCATTATTATCAAAATAGTGGTGAAAGTTATCAAAAGGAAAAAGGAGATAATATGGAGAAAAATTGTGTGTCAAAAATATAAGTATGACAAGGATGCATAGTTTTCAGGAGAAATTTAGAGAAACAAAGGATCAGCTTTATGGGTGGATATGTTATCAATTGGTAAGGAGCAAAGAGTCATCAAAGATATTCTAACTAGAAATTTGAAGATAAAGGTGGAGGATTGTATGAACTCAAGTTTCTGGGAGGAAGTGTGGGTGGGGAAAAAAGTTTAAAAGAAGCCTTTCCTAAGTTATTTAGTTTGTCAAGGGATGATAAGGGGGATGGACTTTGATGTATAGAAGGAATCTATTTGTATGGGAATTTGAGGATCAAAGTAGGTTATTATCTTTGATTGAATTTGTTCCTTTTGAGAATTCAAAAAAAAAGATTCCATCATCTAGATTAATGGAAAGAAAGGGATATCTTTAGTGAGCTAAGTCAGTAAGGAAGCTTGGAATTGGGGTAGTCATGATAACACAATTTATCAAAATTGTGAAAAGTGAAGGCTCGTCTGAAGTTAGTTGTGTTTGGCTGGATGGCTATTCAAGGAAAGATCAAGTCAATAGTAATACTAGCATAAAGAAATAGCCTTCCTCAAGGTTGCTCTCTGGTTTGTGTATTATGTCAACAGTTTAAGGAAGACTCAAACCACCTTAATTGTCAGTTTGCCTAGAAATCTAGCGTGCAGTAATTAAATGGTGGGGATTGCAATGGGTAAGCCCCAAGCCCTTAAGAGAGTAGGCCCTATGGTGGTGGAGCTTTAAATTTAAAAAGGTAGAAAAGCAGTGAGTGTACTCTAAAAGTGCAATCTACATGCCTTAATTAGCTAATTGTTAATTTGATAATATGTTTAATTATGTTATTTTTAATCCTAATTTGTTACTAATTTAGTTTTGTGTTTATTTTCAGGAATTCTAGCTAAAAAGGGATAAATTGGCACTGAAATAGAGTAAGCGTTCGAAGAGAGTTTGAATGGTTTTCATAGACGTTTGAACGATATACAGGAGAGTTCGAAAGTACATCGAACGGTCTCATGTCAAGCCTAGGTTCAAAGTGCGTTCAAAAGATTCAGAGAGCTGATTTTTCGTTCGAAGTGCGTTCGACGCAACGTTCGAACGGTAGTCCAAGGTGTTCGAACGGTGGCCGAGGTGTTCGAACAGTCGTCAAATCTGCAGAGACTGGGAAGCCTATAAAAGCTAAGATTGTTTTGTATTTTAGGGTTCGCAATTTTAATTGTGTTTGAGGAGTAGCAGCAGTAGTAGGTACAGAAAATATATTGGTTTACATCAAGGTTTTCCTAGTTGTTCATCATTCCTGTAATTAGATTCTCAGGTTTGCATTCAATATATTCAATTTACTTTTATGCAATTTTTGTTGATATTATAAAGATGAGTATCTAGACTTTTTAATCTCGGGATCGAAAGCGAAGATCAATTGAATGTTTTGAATGAATGAAGGAGGTATGTTATTGGTTTTAACATTAAATATTCTAGTTTTTGTCTCTTCATCTTCTTCATTCTAGAACTTTCGAAAACCTGAACGTTTGATTATGTTCAATAATGTTTATGCATGAATCTATATTTAGTATATGTGATGCACGAATCGATGATACTCGTCATTGATTAAAACAACCTAATTTATTCTAGGAGTTGAAGTTTTGAAGAATACTTGTTTTTACTGCTAAATCTTTTGAATCCGAGACTCGTGACGTAGTTGAAGAATTTGAGTTATCATAGTATCTCCTTCAGAATTCCAAGGGATGCAATTGATTGGAGCAGCTGATCCCGAGACATTTTTTATTAATAGTTAAACCTACATTGCTTTCCAATTAGTTACTTTCGAGTTTGAGTTAGTTTAGATAAATACATCATTTCCAAGACAATCAGATTTTTTTTCTTTTTCTTTTAGAAGCAAGTCGTAGGATTTTTGTGATTAGCTGAGAAAAGTGTTTTAGTGCTTGTGGCTCTATGTAATTTGCTCCCTGTGGATCGATCTCGTACTTCCTAGTTATACTACTCTACCATCCTACACTTGGGATATCTTGAGCATACATTTGGAGGCTGAGTCAAAGTTTGGGCGCCGTTTCCGAGTAACTTATTTTCACACAAGGGACCACAAGAGGTGTGCTAGAACACGAACCTCAGTCCACGCGAAATCCAGCAGACTGCTTCGCCATTCATCTATCACAGCAAGGAAATCGACGGCTAAATCCATACCGGTAACCTTGTTCCCCCCTTTTCGTGTTAGTTTTTAGGATTTACTAATTTTTCTTTCTTTTTAGGGGTTCAGGCGTTCATTTAGATAGGAGGCAGATTTAGAGGCAGTTAGGCTCTGTGCTAATTGCTTATTGGTGGTATTGCTTTGCATGAGGAGATTGGAGGTTCGACTAGGATAAATTATTTGTTTTGTGGGTAACGGAGTTGATATTTCTGGGAAGATTGAAGGAGTGGTTGGACTGGATATGCTTTTTGTGTGCATTGCATATGTTTGTCCTCATATTTTAGAGATAACGCACACTGTCTTGTTCGAGTCGACCTGTTGCGTAATTTACTATTAGGTTACTTGACTCCATCGCCTATTCGTCGTAGTCCAGTAGACCTTCCCAGTTTTCCCTTGATTGTTGACCTAGGGCCCATTCCAATGGCAAATCTTAACGACGGTAACAATGATAACCTTGAAAGAAGAAGTAACCAAGGAGACGATGCCGCCCAGAACCGTACCATGAGGGATTATATGAATCCCCAAAGGCAAACCCCCACTTCTGCAATAGTATTTCCTGCGCATCAGACGACGCTAAATATTAAACTAGGAATGCTACTTGCCTTACCTCAATTTCACGGTTATGATTCGGAGCAACCATACACGCACATTAAAGATTTTGAAGATGCACGCTCACTTTTTCAAGATAATTCATGTCCTAGGGAGGTTATATTATTGAAGCTTTTCCCTTTCACTCTAAAGGACAAGGCCAAGATGTGGTTTAATTCATTGAGGCCTATGTCCATACATACGTGAAATACACTATAAGGGGAGTTCTTGAAAAAGTTCTTTCCTGAAAATCGCACTGAGGCACTACGACGTGCCATATCTCAATTTGCATCGAATAGTGGTGAGACATTCTTCCAATGTTAGGAGAGGTTCAAGGACCTACTTTTCGCATGCCCACATCATGGGTTCCCTGAATGGCACATCATAAACACATTTTACTCTTCATTGACTCCTTAATTGAAGATGTTTGTCGAATTTATGTGCGCAGAAACTTATCCAGACAAAAACCCCACAGAGACATATAATTACTTTGACTATTTGGCTAACTTGACTAGGGATTAGGCTAACACTAACATGGCTAAAGATTGGTCTAATACTGGAGCACAAAATCTCACACATAAGGCCGCCACCACATCATATGTCGGAGTTAAACACCAATTGGGGGAGGTAGAAGATCTACAAGCTAGGGTCATGGCACTCACTCGTAAATTAGAGGTTTTGGAAACTTCTAAAGCCACCACGACAGTACCGGTTGAAGCCCCTTCATCATACTTAGTTTGTGATACACAAGACCGTGATACTACGTCATGTCTAGTAATATCGGGGGTACGTGAAGCACTACATGGCCAAGTAAATGCGGTTGGCCAATTCCAAGGAGGATATGAAAATCAAAGGAGCAGGAACAATCCTTATTCCCACATATATAACCCCGGGTGGAGAAATCATCTTAACTTTAGGTGGAAACAAGAGGGCCCTTCAAACCCTCAACCCTTCCAACAACCTCCACCACCGTTCCAAACACCACCACAACCGTTTTAAGGTCAATCAGTCACGTATCCCACACCACTGGTACCTCAACCATATGAACCTCAACTGGCACAATATCAACCTCCACATAGGAGGACTAGTGAGGACCATCAAAGAACTAATGATCTTCGATCACTAGCAAACAGGGTAACAAACTTGGAACAAGTGCAAAGAGAGACTAATTCAATAGTCAAAGATATCCATAAGATGTTAATGACTCAACAAACGCAAGGACGATTTTCTGCCCAACCTTAACCAAACCCTAAACCTGCAAACTACGTTGACACGACTGATTACACCATAAAAGTGTAATCATAAGCCCTTAATTTGTACTTTGTTAGACTTATATTATAATTAATTGCTTATTTTAGTTAGATATTTGTTTGAGTATGTTTTGTATGTGTTTTGTAGGTTATATAAGCTAATAAAGGCAAAAAGAAAGCAAGAATAATCAAAACGGGTTCAAGGCGAATAATTTGTACATGAAAATTCAGACCTGTCTCGGTATTTGGGCCATATCCTTTTACTCTGATGTCCGATTGAGCTGATTTTTATGCCATTGGAAAGAAGACTTCAAGAGCTACAATTTGTCCTATAATGTGCATTAGCTGAATCGGCCTCTAAGGTGGTCAAAATCAAGCTTCAAAGTGGAGGGATGAATAGTACCCGATTGATTGGTTTGAAAAACTTCAGAGAGGGTGTTTTACTGAGCAATCCGTGAACAGTGGCCGATCGATCGGTGAACAGTGCCCGATTGATCATGAACAGTGACCGATCAATCGACCGATCGATCGGTGAACAATAATCGATCGATTGGTGAATAGTACCCGTGAACAGTAAAAACAGTGAATTGATCGATCGAACGCTACAATCACCGTTTGATCGGCCGATCGATCAGTGAACAGTGCCGATCGATCGGTCGATACAGATCTGGAGCTTAAAAGCTTTGTTGTTCAAAAAAATGAAGGAGAGGAAGATTTTTTGGGTTTGTAGCAGCCAAGGGGGCGGCATGAAAAGCTCCTCCAAGGTTGGTTTTTATGTTTTTGTGTATTTTTAGCTTAGATTTATGTTTGTAATGTTAATGTAGGAGTAGAAATTGTAACTTTCTTTCATTGTAATGTATTTTTCTTCACTTTCTTGTCATTTTCTCTCACTTTTTTAGCAACCAAACACTAGTTTTACTTAGTTTAATGTTAGATTTACCTTCATTTATGCTCTTTATTATGGATTCTAATAGCTAAACATCTCTTGGGTGTGATTGTGAAGATCCACCAAGGATTTTCAAGTATTTTAATGGCGATTCATGAACTTCAAAGTTTTATTCATAGATTTGTATAATTTTAGTTGGTTGGGTGTTGGATTTATTCGAAAACTTAGATTCATAACTCATTTGGTAATGTTTATGCACAATTCAACAATTGGTATAAATTTTACACATTTATAAGGTTTGCTTCTAGGGTTCTATTAATTGGTTTAATCCCTGCACTTAACTAAATATGAACTCAAGGTTTTATGGTCAAAATATTCCGAATCAAGAATCCGCAGTGTGATTCTTGATTTGAGTTATAAAAATCCTCTATTGAAATTCTTATTGTGAATTGGTGGATTGAATTAATCATATCCAAGCTTTCAATTTTAATTGCTTTACATTTAAATCAATTGCCTAGTTAATTGCTTTAATTTTCATTGCACTAGTTTAGTAAATCAAAACCTCATCGAAAACCTAAAGATTTTCGGTCCTTTTATTTTTCCTTTTATTTTAGATCCAATTCCCACACATAATTGCAATTTGATTTTAGGCTAGGTTAGTATGAGTTGAGTGTTAGAGCCTATATTTGGCTAGGTCCCTTGGGAGAGAACGATACCGGATTACCGGTTTATACTTCATCGCGACCCCCGTACTCTTGCAGGGTACTAACTCCATTTTGTAGTTTTCGGAGCGAGTTAAGTTTTGGCGCCGTTGCAGGGGACCAAAGGCACGAGGCAAGCACTACAAGTCTTGGGATTGGAAAGCAATTGGTGGATTGGATCTCCATCAATCTACGACAACAGAGGAATCTTCGGCTTAGGCCATTGGTAACTTCATTCCATTTTTTGTGTAAATACCATGTTAGATTTTCATTCTTTCGTTTTCTCTTTATTTTAGGTTCATTTTGGTTTATTTGTATATATTTTGTTTTATTTTAATAATTGATTGGGAAATTGCTAGTGGAGAGTTAGGAATTGTGTTTGATTGTAAATTGGTGGTATATATATCTTGTGGAGATTAGAGGTTAGGTTGGATTGTTGCTTAAATTGGTGGAATTTATTATGTGGAGATTGGAGGTCTGGATGGACAATTATTGAACATTGTTGTGTATGATGTGTTGAGGTGCGGTGCGCTATATTTGTTTTTGTATTGCATCCATCTTCCATTGTGCATTTCATTATGGTTGGCAACACATTTTTACACCATCCATCATCCAACATGTCTATGAGAGACCACCTTAAAGCTAATGGCCTAAGGGAGCCTCCCCGACTACCTCCCCATTTTGGGGGACCCCATGGTGGCAATGAGAGCATTAATGAGAATGGTGGTGTGAAAACACCTCCATGTAAATCTCTTAGAGACTACATTCGGGCTAATAGGCTTAAATCACAAGAACCATCCAACATGTCTCTTAGAGAATGCCTTAAAGCTAATGGTTAAAGGGAACCTCCTCGACCACCTCCCAATCTTGGGGGTTGTAATGAATTTAACATTGGTAGAGGACATAAGGGAGCCTTTTCAATGCATTATCAAGAATCCCTTCAAACCTACAAGAACCCCTTTGACTATTTTCGTGAAACTTCATGAATTTATTACCATCATGAGCATATTGAATATCCACCTCCACCCCAAGTGAGCTTTAATGAAAATCACCTTGATTTTTACCCTAACCAAGAGCAAGTCCATCCAATTGAACAAATCCATCCCATCACTAACCTTAGGATTGAGAACATCATTAACCAAACCATCCTTCCCCAAGACTTTGAGTCTAAGGAAGAGATTTCTAAGGTAAGTGAGGAAATGATTAAAAATGAACCTAGGGATGAAGAGTGTGAGAGAGAGGAGTCCGAAATTGGGGACTCCAAACAAGAAGAGAGGGGTAGAGATGTGTCTACCCTTAATGATGACTTTGGTTTATGTGATGTTGAGAATGTGCATGATAATGAGGATGTTGATGGATTAGATGACATTCTTACCATGTCTAGGGATCAAGTGACCCCTACTTTTACACCTCTAACACCTAGTCCTAACCTAACGAAGCCTTTGGAACTCCATGTCTCAACCTTTGAACCAAGCATCATTCCCATGGCCGACCAAGAAGAAGGGGAGGGTCAAGCACTTCATGGCATGAGCATAATTGGCACATTTGTGCATGATCATTCTTTATTTTTTACATATCATGACCCTTATTTTTCTTATGTGCTTCAAGGTTATACCATAGAGTTCATCAAACAAGTGGCCATTGTCTATTTTTATTTTTGATTGAACTCTTTAAAAATCTCTAAGTTGAGGGTGTGGGATGATGGTAAATTCTCACTTTGTGGCATTGGGTGATTCTTTCTCTTATTTGTGTAGGCATAGGAATAGTTTTGTTTCTTTATTTTATTTTATTTTTTTAGTTTATTTTCTCATTTTAAATTAGGAGTGCTTTAAGTTGGTTTGTTTCTTTATTTTGCATTATAAGATGGGGGTGCCTTTTGCACTTTATTTTTCTCTTTTTCCACCATTGAATTACATTCAATGCTATGTTCTCATGCATTGAGGACAATGCATCATTTTAAGTTGGGGGTGGGGTAGAGGCTTTGTCTCTATTGTTTTGTTTTTGTTTCTTTGTGTTGCATCCTATATATATAAAAAAAAAAATTATTTTACTTGTGAAAGTACCTTTTGAGATTAGAAGATAGGAATTTTTGCATGCTTCTTTACTCAAAATGAGGTTGATTCACTCCTCATACGCAACATGTTATAGGGATTGCTTAATTCATGCATTTGTAGAGAGGATTACAACATTGTGCAGAATCATGCTTTATAATATAGTTTGTTACTAGTTTTTGCTTTTCCATCCTTACATTAGTGGAGATTATCACATTGTGAGTTTTAGAGCATTTATCGTCTTTTGGAGCGTTTACATTTACTCAAGGATAGTTTCTTCACCCTCATTTTATTTAATAGCTTCATTATGCTTGTATTTGGTTCATGAGTTGAGTTTTGATCTTGTTATTGACACTTGTACTCTATGAAATGCTTCGGTTCTACAACTTGGGATAGGATTCTTTGCCATATTCTTCTTGATAGCCTTTTGTTTCCCGTTACCAAACCGTGCATCTCTCTTTACCCTTGTTGATCTTTTACCTTTATCCATTTGAATTGTGCAAAGTGATTTCATCTATTGCATTACAAAGGGACGCCTAAGTGAGAAAATTGTGTTTTTACATTGCTAAGAAAAAGATGAAGAAGAAGTAGAGATTGATTTGGGAATTTCAATGCAAAAGAGCATATTGAAACATGAAAAATAGTTGTTGAATCAAATGGGGATGATATAAGGATGGAAACAAAAGGAGAAGTAAGAAAAGAAAAAAAAAAAGAAGAATTAAGAATAGAAAAAAAAAAAAAAGGAGAAGTAAGAAAAAAAAGAAGAAAAAAAAAAGAATAAAAAGAAGAAAAGAATGGAAGAGGATTTCAAAAGTCGAAAATATGTTAAGAGAAGAGTGAGAATTGAAATGTTGATAAGGGAGAGTTGTAGTTGTGTTTCATTCATCATTTCATGCCTTGATCACACATGATATCACCATTTGCTTCCTCTCTTTACCCTTACCTTTCACCTCTTCAACATTACCATATTCACCTCTACATGGCTTAGTTGATCCAAGTTGTGTGCTTGATTGAAGTTTTCAATAAAGTATCAGCTATATCTTGTCAATATCTTTGAATCAATGCTTAACTATAAACATTCTTTCTTGGAGCTATGCTAAGGTCGATACACTTCTATCTTTTGTTCGATTTTTGTAATTGGTATGCTCACTTGATTTATCTCTTTACATTTACTCCATTGTTGAGCATATCGTTGTGAGAACCATGTGAGTCTTTAATTGCCAGTGTATGTATAGTGAGAATTAAATCAAAGCTTTAAAGTGTGGATTTGCATAAGTGAGTTTATTTGTGTTGTTTAGCATGATTCTTCACCCACAAACATGAATGACTCGCTCCGAAAACTATAAAATGGAGTTAGTACCTCGCAAGAGTACGGGGGTCGCGATGAAGTATAAACCGGTAATCCGGTATCGTTCTCTTTCAAGGGACCTAGCCAAATATAGGCTCTAGCACTCAACTCACACTAACCTAGTCTACGAGTAAATTGCAATTATGTGGGGAATTGAATCTAAAATAAAAGGAAACAGAAAAGAACGGAAAATCTTTAGGTTTTTGATGGGGTTTTGATTTACTAAATTAGTACAATGAAAATTAAAGTAATTAACTAAGCAATTGATTTAAATGTAAAGCAATTAAAATGGAAAGCTTAGATATGATTGATTCAATCCACTAATTCACAACAAGAATTTCAATAGAGGATTTTTATATCTCAAATCAAGAATCACACCGTAGATTCTTGATTCGGAATATTTTGACCATAAAACCTTGAATTCATATTTAGTTGAGTATAGAGATTAAACCAATTAATAGAACCCTAGAAGCAAACCTTATAAATGTGCAAGATTTATACCAATTGTTGAATTGTGCAAAAATATTACCAAATGAGTTATGAATCTAAGTTTTCGAACAAATCCAACACCCAACCAAATAGAACTATACAAATCTATGAATAAAACTTTGAAGTTCATGAATCCCCATTGAAATACTTGAAAATCCTTGGTGGATCTTCACAATCACACCCAAGAGATGTTTAGCTACTAGAATTCATAATAAAGAGCATAAATGAAGGTAAATCTAACATTAAACTAAGTAAAACTAGTGTTTAGTTGCTAAAAAAGTGAGAGAAAATGACAAGAAAGTGAAGGAAAATACATTACAATGTAAGAAAGTTACAATTTCTACTCCTACATTAATATTACAAACATAAATCTAAGCTAAAATACACAAAAACATAAAAATCAACCTTGGAGGAGCTTTTCACGCCACCCCCTTGGCTGCTACAAACCCAAAAAATCTTCCTCCCCTCCATTTTTTCGAACCACACAGCTTTTAAGCTCTAGATCTATATTGACCGATCGATCGGCACTGTTCACCGATCGATCGACCGATCAAACGGTGATTGTAGCGTTCGATCGGTCAATTTACTGTTTTTACTATTCACGGGTACTGTTCACCGATCGATCGATCGGTCACTGTTCATGATCAATCAGACACTGTTCACCGATCGATCGTCACTATTCACCAATTGATCGGTAAATCACCCTCTCTGAAGTTTGCCAAATCAATCGATCGGGTACTATTCATCCATCCACTTTGAAGCTTGATTTTGACCACCTTAGAGGCCGATGCACATTAGAGGAAAAATTGTAACACTTGAAGTCTTCTTTCCAATGGCATAAAAATCAGCTCAATCGGACATCAAAGTAAAAAGATATGGCCCAAATACCGAGACATATCTGAATTTTCATAAACAAATTATTCGCCTTGAACCCGTTTTGATTATTCGCTTTCTTTTTGCCTTTATTAGCTTATATAACCTACAAAACACATAAAAACATACTCAAACAAATATCTAACTAAAATAAGACAATTAATTACAATATAAGTCTAACAAAGTATAATTTAAGGGCTTATGATTACACTTTTGGGGTGTAATCAATGAACCTCTCTTTTGTATGACTTGTTGCATATCAATGCAAGTGTTGGAGTTTGGAGTGACATCAATGTTAACTTGAGTAGGATTATGCACTCATTCCTTATTCTTATCTTGATTGGCAATTCACAAAAGGATGTTTGTGGGTATCATCACTGAAAACCCTCACGAGACACCACTCGTCCACTAGGGGTAACTTAGGGGTTTAAAGGATTGGTGTATAGGCTAAATGCACCTGTGACTCCTATGAAAGTGGAGATTATCCTTTATGTTTTTGATAGTTTTTGCTAAGGACTAGCAAAATGTAAGTTGGGGGTTGTGATTACACCCTAAAAGTGTAATCATAAGCCCTTAATTTGTACTTTGTTAGACTTATATTATAATTAATTGTCTTATTTTAGTTAGATATTTGTTTGAGTATGTTTTGTATATATTTTGTAGGTTATATAAGCTAATAAAGGCAAAAAGAAAGCAAGAATAATCAAAGCGGGTTTAAGGCGAATAATTTATACATGAAAATTCAGACCTATCTTGGTATTTAGGCCATATCATTTTACTCCGATGTCTGATTGAGCTGATTTTTGTTCCATTGGAAACAAGACTTCAAGAGCTACAATTTGTCCGCTAATGTGCATTAGCTGAATCGGCCTCTAAGGTGGTCAAAATCAAGTTTCAAAGTGGAGGGATGAATAGTACCCGACTTATTGGTTTGAAAAACTTTAGAGAGGGTGTTTTAGCAATCGATCGGCCGACCGATCAATAAACAGTGGCCGATCGATCGGTCAAAAGTGCCCGATTGATCATGAACAGTGACCGATCAATCGACTGATCGATCGATGAACAGTAACCGATCGATCGGTGAATAGTACCCGTGAACAGTAAAAACAGTGAATTGACCGATCGAACGCTACAATCACCGTTCGATCGGTCGATCGATCAGTGAACAGTGCCGATTGATCGGTCGATACAGATCTGGAGCTTAAAAGCTTTGTTGTTCAAAAAAATGAAGGAGAGGAAGATTTTTTGGGTTTGTAGCAGCCAAGGGGGCGGGATGAAAAGCTCCTCCAAGGTTGGTTTTTATGTTTTTGTGTATTTTTAGCTTAAATTTATGTTTGTAATGTTAATGTAGGAGTAGAAATTATAACTTTCTTTCACTGTAATGTATTTTTCTTCACTTTCTTGTCATTTTCTCTCACTTTTTTAGCAACCAAACACTAGTTTTACTTAGTTTAATGTTAGATTTACCTTCATTTATGCTATTTATTATGGATTCTAGTAGCTAAACATCTCTTGGGTGTGATTGTGAAGATCCACCAAGGATTTTCAAGTATTTCAATGGCGATTCATGAACTTCAAAGTTTTATTCATAGATTTGTATAATTCTAGTTGGTTGGGTGTTGGATTTATTCGAAAACTTAGATTCATAACCCATTTGGTAATGTTTATGCACAATTCAACAATTGGTATAAATTTTACACATTTATAAGGTTTGCTTCTAGGGTTCTATTAATTGGTTTAATCCCTACACTTAACTAAATATGAACTCAAGGTTTTATGGTCAAAATATTCCGAATCAAGAATCCATGGTGTGATTCTTGATTTGAGTTATAAAAATTCTCTATTGAAATTCTTGTTGTGAATTGGTGGATTGAATCAATCATATCCAAGCTTTCAATTTTAATTGCTTTACATTTAAATCAATTGCGTAGTTAATTGCTTTAATTTTCATTGCACTAGTTTAGTAAATCAAAACCTCATCGAAAACCTAAAGATTTTCGGTCCTTTTATTTTTCCTTTTATTTTAGATCCAATTCCCCCACATAATTGCAATTTGATTCTAGGCTAGGTTAGTGTGAGTTGAGTGTTAGAGCCTATATTTGACTAGGTCTCTTGGGAAAGAACGAAACCGGATTATTAGTTTATACTTCATTGCGACCCCCGTACTCTTGCGGGGTACTAATTCCATTTTGTAGTTTTCGGAGCGAGTCAACGACACATGAATAGGTTCAGGCCATTGACTCGCTCCGAAAACTACAAAATGGAGTTAGTACCCCGCAAGAGTACAAGGGTCGCGATGAAGTATAAATTGGTAATCCGGTATCGTTCTCTTCCAAAGAACCTAGCCAAATATAGGCTCTAGCACTCAACTCACACTAATCTAGCCTTGGATCGAATTACAATTATGTGAGGAATTGGATCTAAAATAAAAGGAAAAATACAAGGATTGAAAATCTTTAGGTTTTTTATAGGGTTTTGGTTTACTAAACTAGTGCAATTAAAATTAAAGGAATTAACTAGGCAACTGATTTAAATGTAAAGCAATTAAAATGGAAAGCTTGGATATAATTGATTCAATCCACTAATTCACAACAAGAATTTCAATGGAGGATTTTTATAACTCAAATCAAGAATCACACCATGAATTGTTGATTTGGAATATTTTGACCATAAAACCTTGAGTTCATATTTAATTGAGTGTAGGGATTAAACTAATTAATAAAACCTTGGCTGCTACAAACCCAAAAAATCTTCCTCTCCTTTTTTTTTCTAACAACAAAGCTTTTAAGCTCCAGATCTGTATCGACCGATCGATCGGCACTGTTAATGATTGAACGGTAATTGTAGCGTTCGATCAGTCAATTTACTATTTTTACTATTCACGGGTACTGTTCACCGATTGATCGGTCACTGTTTATGATTAATCGGGCACTATTCACTAATCGATCAATCATTGTTCACTGATTGATCGGCCGATTGATCGGTAAAACACCCTCTCTTAAGTTTGTCAAACCAATCGATCGGTTATTATTCACCTATCTACCTTGAACCTTGATTTTGACCACTTTAGAGGCCGATTCAGCCAATGCACATTAGAGGACAAATTGTAGCTCTTGAAGTCTTCTTTCCAATGGCTTGAAAATCAGCTTAATTGGAAATCAGAGTAAAAAGATATAACTAGAATACCGAGATGAGTCTGAATTTTCATGACCAATTTATTCACCTTGAACCCGCTTTGATTATTCTTGTTTTTTTTTTTTTTGTCTTTATTAGCTTATATAACCTACAAAGCACACATAAAACATAATCAAACAAATATCTAACTAAAATAAGAAAATTAACACTAATATAAATCTAACAAAGTGTGAATTAAGAGCCTATGATTACATTTTTAGGGTGTAATCAGCCATCACCCTTGGGAGTGAAAAGCAACTAGACCAAACCAACATTCCTAACAATAATGATCAAGGGAAGTAGGACGTGTTTATTGGGTTAGGGCATGAGGAATAGAGAGAAGAGAGTGAGAACGAAAAGGACATGAGTGAACCAAAAGAACGTGGGAGTCATTTTGAGCCGTCTCCTCAAGTGTCTAAGGATGTGAGCATGGAAGACTTAAAACATGCTCCATTCCCACATAGGTTGAACAAAGCGAATAAAGCGAATTTGAATGCTGAAATTTATGATGTTTTCAAACAAGTTCAAATTAATATCCATATGTTAGATGCTATTAAACAAATACCGTCATATGCCAAGTTCTTGAAGGATTTGTGCACTGTCAAAAGGAAGTTGTATGTCAAAGAAACGACAATAATGAATGAAAGTCAGAGCGCAATTCTCCAATGTAAGTCGGTACCGAAATATAAAGACCCCGGTTGTCCTACGATTTTGTGCATAATAGGGGGATCTAGGATTGATTACGCACTTCTTGACCTATGCTTTAGTGTGAACTTTCTTCCATACTCTGTGTATAAAGAATTAGGTCTAGGAGAGCTTAAGCCGACACGAGTGGCATTAGAGTTAGCAGATTAGTCTGTTAAAGTTCCTAAAGGTATCATTAAGGATGTGCTCATACAAGTCGATACAGTCTATTATCCGGTGGATTTCATTGTTTTTGATACCGAGCTCGTAGAGGTTGAGTCTTCTAAGCCTCATATTCCAGTTATTTTAGGACGACCCTTTCTAGCAACTGCAAATGCTATTATTCATTGTAGGAATGGGTTGCACGAGCTTTCATTTGGGAATATAACTTTAGAGACCAATATTTTTACGGTGGGTAAACAATTACAAGAGGTAGACCAAATTGCAGAGGTAGACTTCATCGAGTCTATCATCCAAGAGCATGCAGATCGGGAATTTATAGAGGACCCAATTGAAAGGGCTCTAGCTTGGGACGAGCCTATTGACCAACTGGAGTCTGAGTGTATGCGTTTTAAGAACCAACATAGGGTAGGGGAAGGGAGTGAATCTTGTATGCAAGTGGGTCATTGGACCATTGTGTTTGAACCCCTTACCCCAAGTGCTATGAAGCCAATCCCATCTAAACAGAATCCACCCATTCCATAGAGGAAACCCTTACTGTCTAATTTAAAATATGCATTCTTAGGCGAGGGTGAATCCTATCCAGTTGTTGTATCCTCTAGCCTATCTGAAGGCTAAGAGGAATCATTGTTAAGAGTGCTTAAACATCATAGAAAGGCTTTAGATTGGACTATAGCAGATCTTCACGGAATTAGCCTTCTCATGTGTACTCATTATATATATCTGGAGGAGGAAGCTAAACCAGTGCGTCAATTGCAAAGACGGTTGAACCCAAATATGAAAGAGATAGTTAGAGGAGAAGTATTGAAGCTTCTCGATGTGGGTATCCTATACCCTATTTCTGATTCTAAATGGGTTAGTCCAACCCAAGTTGTCCCTAAAAAGTCAGAAGTTACAGTAGTGAAGAATGAGCTGAATGAACTAGTTCTTACTAGGATCCAAACGGGCTGGAGAATGTGCATAGACTACCACAAACTTAACGCAACTACTAAGAAAGACCACTTCCCACTTCCGTTCCTGGACCAAGTCCTAGAACGAGTAGCGAGCTTTTTACTATTTCCTAGATAGTTATTCCGGCTATAACCAAATAGAGGTCGCTGACTCACCTCCAAATGCGGTATTCCTACAAATGGAGTTAGCACCCCACAAGAGTACGGGGGTCGCGATGAAGTATAAACTAGAAGATCTAGTATCGTTCTCTCCCAAGGGACCTAGCCAAATATAGGCTCTAGCACTCAACTCACACTAACCTAACCTAGGGTCGAATTGCAATTATGTGGAGAGTTAGATCTAATATAAAAAGGAAAATAAAAGAACCGAAAATCTTTTACGTTTTGATGGTTGTTTTGAATTCCTAAACTATTGCAATGAAAATAGAGAGAATTAACACTAGACAAATAAATTAAAGCAAAGTGAAAATAGAATTAAAGCAATTAAAAAGGGAATTGGGCTCAAATGATCCAACCACTCAATTTCATCCAAGGTTTCCAATGGGGTTTATAACTCAAATCAAACACAACATTTAAGTGTGTTTGATTCGGAGGATTTAGCTTTGAAAATCAATTATTCTCAAGCAATTGAATTTAGATACATGTTCAATGGGGAATCAAAGGTTAATACCATCGATTCAACTTAGTCAATACCAAATTTATGGTTTGTGCATTGATTAGCCAAACATAGTCAATAACCTAGGTTTTCTAAGGCATCTTCAATCAATTGTTGGGAATGAATTTCTAGCAATTGTGGAGTTTTTGTCTAGTCAAGGGTCCTAAATTAATACTATCGATTTGGGTGATCAAAATCCCCAAACTTAGTCAATAATTCAAGTTTTCTAAAATTCCACATCTAATTACTAGAAATTCGAATTCTAAGGAAATATGGCAATTAATTCATGAGACACCTCCATTGAATTCCTTGGATTATTTGGGTGATTTTCACATTTAAACCCAATTTAAATTACTAGCTACTTGAATATATCATAAAAGCTTGTAAAAATGAAAAGAGAAGCATAAAGAGATTTAAATCTAAAATTAACTACAATAATAGAACTGTTTGGTTACAAGAAAAATGAGAAAAAATGCAAGAAAGTGCAAGAAAGTGAAAGAAAATACAATACAATAAAGAAAATTACAAGTTTCTACATTATACTACAATTACAAAGTTAAATCTAACCTAAAAATAAAGCAAAATGGAAAAATCTAACCTTGGAGAGCTTCTCCCGCCCCCTCTTGCTCCAAAAAACCCTAACTACCTAAAAACTTTACAAAAAAACCCTAAAAAATGCTGCTTCGAACGCAAAAAACACAATCTGGATGAACAGTAACTGTTCGAATACTGTCCGGACGGTTCATTCGACACTCGTTTGAAGTCCGTTCAGACGGTGAACAGTAACTGTCCGGACGGTACTGTTCACCGTTCGGACGGGTACTATTCACACTATTCAGCTACAGAAATTTTGAAACTTGATTTGGCCACTCTAGAGTTCGATTCAGCCAATGCACATTAAATGCAAAGTTGTAGATCTTGAAGTCTTCTTTCCAATGACGCAAAAATCAGCTCAATCGGATGTCGGAGTAAAAAGTTATGGCCAAAATACCGAGACAGGTCTGAATTTTCATGAACAAATTATTCGCCTTGAACTTGCTTTGATTATTCTTGATTTCTTTTCACCTTTATTAGCTTATATAACCTACAAAACCCATACAAAACATACTCAAACAAATATCTAACTAAAATAAGATAATTAATTACAATATAAGTCTAACAAAGTACAAGTTAAGGGCTTATGATTACACTTTTAGGGTGTAATCAGTCGCACTAGAGGACCAAGATAAGACTACTTTCACGGGCCTTTTTGGCACTTATGCATACAAAAGAATGCCCTTTGGCCTATGCAATGCACCGGCCACTTTCCAAAGGTGCATGATGTCTATTTTCAGCGACATGGTGTAGAAGATCCTTGAAGTGTTCATAGATGACTTCTCCATTTATGGGGACACTTTTGAGGCCTGTCTAGAACACCTAAAAAGAGTTTTAGAGAGATGTGAAGAGAGCAACTTAGTGCTCAACTGGGAGAAGTGTCATTTTATGGTGACACAAGACATAGTTCTTGGACACATAGTGTCCAACGAGGGGATAGAGGTAGACTAAGCCAAAGTCGAGTTTATCTAACGTCTTCCTACTCCTACAAGCGTCAAAGACATTAGGTCTTTTCTTGGGCATGCCGGATTCTGCCAGCGGTTTATCGAAGGGTTTAATGCGATATCGAGACTTTTATGCCACCTTCTTTCACAAGATGTACTATTTGTGTGGACATCTTAATGCCAAGAAGCCTTTGATAAGTTGAAAGGGCTTCTCACCACTGCACCGATTATTAGGGCACTTGATTGGTCTTTACCTTTCGAGCTAATGTGTGATGCGAGTGACTATGCGGTGGGGGTTATGTTAGGGCAAAGGGTTGATAAAAACCTTACGTGATTTATTATGCGAGCAAAACCCTTAATGAAGCTAAATTGAATTATACTACCACAGAAAAAGAGCTCTTTGCAGTAGTTTTTGCCCTGGACAAGTTTAGGTCGTACTTAGTTGGATCACTTGTTATCATTTACATTGATCACTCTGCATTTAAGTACCTTCTGAGTAAACCCGACGTGAAACCCGGCTCATCCAGTGAATTCTCTTGCTACAAGAGTTTCATATTGAGATTAGGAATCAGAAAGGGGTTGAAAATGTAGTAGCTGATCACCTGTCGAGGCGCCCTACTGATAGGGAAGCTCAAGACCCCCTCCCAATTAATGAACACTTTCCAAATGAGCAGCTATTTCAAATCACTGCACATACAAGCACAATGTCCCCATGGCATGCGGATATTGCAAACTCCTTAGCCACTGGTAGGATACCATCACATTGGTCTAGCATTGATAAGAAAAAGTTCTTTAGGAATGTGAGGTATTTCTCTTGGGAAGATCCTTACTTGTTCAAGTACTGCCCTAATCAAATTGTTCGTCGGTGTGTTCCCGACACCGAGGTAAAAAGCATAATCAAGTTCTATCATTCATAGGCGTGTGGTGGGCACTTTTCATCTGGTAAAATTGCTGCAAAGATTTTGCAAAGCGAATTTTATTGGCCCACCTTGTTCCATAATGTCCATACTTTTTGCACGTCTTGCGATAAATGCCAACGGTTAGGAAGTCTATCTCGGAGGCACATGATGCCTCTTACCCCTATTATTATTCTAAAGGTCTTTGATTGCTGGGGTATTGATTTTATGGGTCCGTTTCCTAATTTGTATGGCTATCTCTGTATTCTAGTAGCCATAGACTACGTGTCCAAATGGGTAGAAGCCATCCCGGCTCGTACCAACGACCATGTTGTTGTGGTTAAGTTCTTCAAAGAATATAGTTTCTCTAAATTTGGTATGCCCCGAGCTATCATCAGTGATGGTGGCCCCTACTTCTGTAACCGGCTCGTAAGTCTTTTAATGACAAAGTACGGGGTGATTCATAAGGTTGGTACATCTTATCACCCCGAAACACAAGGCCAAGTTGAGTTAGCGAACAGGGAGATCCAATAAGTCCTCGAGAAAATAGTCAACCCTAATCGAAAGGATTGGTCTTTGAGAATAGTGGATGCATTATAGGTATATAGGACTACATATAAGACTATTTCAGGTTCATCTCTGTATAGACTTGTGTACGGGAAGGTGTGCCACCTTTCGGTTGAAATAGAATACAAGGCATATTGGGCAATCCACCAATTTAATATGAGTCTAGAGTAGGCGGGTCTGTTACGACAATTACAACTTAATGAACTAGAGGAGATTAGGAATGATGCTTATGAGAACTCAACGATCTCTAAGGCGAAGATGAAGTCAGTACATGACCATCACATTTTACGCAAATCTTTTGAAATTGGTCAAAGAGTCCTATTATATAATTCTCCGTTACATTTGTTTCTGGGCAAACTGCAGAGTCGTTGGTCAGGACCCTTTGTGGTGCACAGTGTCAAATCGCATGGTGCAATTGAAATTGAAAATCCCAAAAACGAAAATGCTTTTAATGTTAATGGGCATCGGTTGAAGCCCTACCTTGAGAAGTTTGTGGGTAAGGTTGAATGTGTGGATCTCTAGGATCTACCCCCTCTTGATCTTTAGTCGTCTTCTAGACAACGATTTGTAAATTTTGTATTTTTTTTGTAAACTATTATCATTACTTTTACTAGGTTGTTTTCATATTTTTAGAGTTCTTTCGCTTATTTTATTTTAGTTTATTTTAATTCCCCTTTCCTTTTATTGAGTCTTATTTTTCTTGTTTTTTTTGGGTTGTTTAGTTTTCTTAGGTTTTTCTTAACCAGTTTTCGTATCATTCTTTGCGCGCTCCTAATGGCATCTCTTGGAACAATGTTATCCAAATAGGTCCTAAATGGAGTCAAACAGACATTGAGTGTTTTGCTAATTCATGGGAGAGAGACATATTCATGACCAATTTCCATGGTCGAGAGGTCCTTATCGAGCGTCGTGTTCACTTGTCAGAGTTTGCGGATGATCTTTTGCAAGCTGATTTCATTCATAGGGGATAGATTCATATGCTTGGCAGAGAAGGGGCAGTGAACGTGGATATGCTTCGGGAGTTTTATGCTTATTTGTCTCATTCCTCGTAGCCTGAGCTTATCTTGACCTCTACTGTAAGGGGCCGTACCATCACCATTGCCAAAGAGGACGTTTGTCGTCTTCTACGCATACCATCCACTTGTCATCCTGATTATCTGTCATTCCCTTGTTCTCCGCCTACTAGTGAGGAACTTCTCTCGAAACTTCAGTTTACCTCTGTTCCGTGGCAGCAGTCTGCCATTCCAGTGGAATCTTTGAAGCGTAGATACCAGATGCTGAACTTAATAGTTGCCACCAATATCATACTTATAACATACTTTATCACCTTCTTCAGTCTATTTGCCAAAGATTTAGAGAGAATTTTATACATAGAAGATACTAAGCTAATAGGTCTGTAACTTAGTAAGCTCTCTAGAATATTCTCCTTTGGAACTAGAACAATGAAAGATGAATTTAGACCCGATACCAGTTTAGTATTTGAATGAAAGTCCTTCATAAATCTTAATATATCCCCTTTTAACAATTTCCAGAATTTTCTAATGAAGTTCAATTTGAACCCATCTGGCCCTAGAGCCTTATTTCCATTGCATGATTTTATAGCCTCTAATAATTCAACTTCATCAAACTCATTTTAGAGACATTCCCTGTCTAGGCTAGCAAGCTGCATTCCCAGATTACTGAAAAGGACATGTCTGACTTTCATAGGCTCAAAAACATCCTCTCAAAATGTTGGTAAATTTTTTCTTTCAACTTACTTGGATCACACACTACTTCTCTATATATGTTTAGTTGACCAATAAAATTCCTGCTCTGTCTTACTTTTACAGTTGCATGAAAGAAACCAGAATTACAGTCCCCTTTCTGGAGCCATAGTTGTCTTGATCTTTAGTCATTCTCTATCTTCGGATACAACTTACTTAGCTTACTTTTCAAAATCCTCAGCATTTAGAGTTGACTAGACTGCCCAGCTTCTTCCCTTTGGACTTCCGGACTTTGAATCTCTTGTTCCATTTTGTGAATCTTATCATTCCAACTTACACACCCTGTTGCCTACCATTTCTTTAGCTTAGCTTTCAAGACCATGCAACTACGAGCACATCAAGCTTGCTCAACAATTTTTTTTTCTCGTAATTTGTCTTCACCACGAATAAACAACGAAAACTGAGGGTAAAAATTTTCAAATCCCAAATATTGTCTGAACATGTCCACTTTGGAGGAGAAGAACATCCACAGGCAACCTTCGCCGTTTGTTGATAATTGGGCATTCTTTTTTATTTCATATTTAACTGTAGATGTGCATGATTGCTAACATTTGTCCAGAGTCTATGGATGAAGCCTTTGCTCTAATCCCATCATTAAAGGTATGACGTGTCTGTGATTCTAGTGTTGGCTCTCATAAATCTTTGGCATTTTGCTTATGTGCTTGTGACTACTTTGCACTTTCTGAAACACCATGTTTTTGAGAGGCCTGATATATATAAAGTACATGCATATATAAGCAAAGAAGATAAACATGAGGGAGTGATTTTGTGCTAGGCCTTGGCTTGGCAGATAAGGGAGCATTGTCCAAATTATATGATCCCATCTTTCAATATTTTGAGTATTTTTCACCTTTCTCTTATATGAACCCATCTTTCAATATTTTGATGTGTCAGAAACACCATGCTTTTCGAGAGGCTTGATGCTTGAGTTATGGTTCCACAATAGATTGCTCATTAAAAATGGTTAAAACCTCATGAATGATGACACATATTTTTTAATAGAATAAGACCAAAAAAAATAAATAAATAACAAGAACCGTTATGGAAACAGTGAAATCATTGTCCATGAATGCTAACAATAACGTAAGCATTGATATTTTTCTTCTATTACTGTACATTTTCTTCGTCTATATATAGAGTTGGAGAAAGCGCTCAAAAAGATGAAGAAGAAGAAGAGAGAAAAGAAAAAGAATGAGAGAAGAAAAAAAATGAGAGATAGAGTATAGGCTCTGGACAAATATTGCGAAACAGTTGTATTTATATTTCTTCGTATAATATAATGAAATCTTCGGTGATCAAGAATATCAACTTTAATCTAAGAAATATTTGACAGTTCCCGAAGAACTAATTTTACTATATCTTGTGTTGAGTTACATTTATTTGCTTTATATTTTCTCTAGTTTTATAACACGTTATCAGCACGAGGTTCTAAATGCTTGCAACATTTGTTTCTTTTGTGTTCTTCACCATGTGAAATGATCTATGGACATAGCACGGAAAATTTCATTTGGGTTTACACCGGATCTAAGGTATACTCTTTGTCAGTTTAAATTCTATTGCGTGTTATATTTTTAACCTTAGTATCAGAGCCACAAATGGTGTTTTCCTGCTTAATTATACTATTTTATTCACAAAATTTTAGTTGAGTTTTAATGTTGGTGTGACCAAACGATCTCTGATTGGCTGTTTTTTTAGTATGTTGTAGCCTATAATAACATGATTCAATTGGTGAAGTTTCATCAGAAAACTCTTTCTCGTTTGACATAGATTTAAAAAAGAAATTTCAAAATTCGAAACTTTGTTGGTTTATTTTTCACAAATCTTGAATTTTTG
The DNA here is from genome assembly GCA_033060915.1 of Euryodendron excelsum. Lineage (NCBI taxonomy): Eukaryota > Viridiplantae > Streptophyta > Magnoliopsida > Ericales > Pentaphylacaceae > Euryodendron > Euryodendron excelsum. Next base: position 10,021,068 of record CM065380.1, on the reverse strand, counting down.
GCCTATTTTATTTATAAATTTAGAATTTTTATTTCAATAGCATTCCATTGATATGTGATTCAACTATATTTTGATGTCTAAATTGAAAGGTATAGACAATTTAAATTCGGACACTACTGAGTTTATTTGAGATCAAAACAGTGATATTATATATACATAGATACTGGATGAATAGTACTCTTAATATTATTAATAAATATTGAGATGAATAGTAGTTGATAGTTAATAACTATTATTTATGAAAAATAATTTTAAATAAAATATAAATAGTCGTTTATAATAAACTATAATTACATAGTAATTATAGAATAAAATATTAAATAAATAGTCGTTTATAATTAATCACTACTATTTATGAATAATGATTACACAATAATTATATAATTTACAATATTGAATGAATAGTGTGTTGCACAGAACTTTTTCATTTCTGTAGGTTCAGATGGTTCTATTTTATTATAATATTCACTTAACATTAATATATTCGGTAGAAGTTTTACATAACCATTAACTTATGGTTGTCAGATCATATTATTACAATTACATTTTATTATACGTATTGTTTTGCAAATGCAATTAAATAGAAAAAATCAAACATTCCTGTAGAATGTTTATTAAGGCTTGCACACCGTTTATTTAATTATTGTTACTTTATAAGGTCGGCTTGCCACTTGCTACTACTTTAATTTTTGTTACTTTAATTTTTGTTAATTATGCTTATTATGACTACTGATAATTTTAGCATAATATTAAATTTTCTTCAAAAAAGATACGAGTGCCAGAAGATCGTACTTTAAAAAAAAAAAAACTCATTATGATTAAATGCACATGGAGTTGCAAGATGTACTTGTAGTTCTATGATTTAATTGAATACACTTGAAGTTGTCAGACTATGAACAATGATTTAGTGCACCTAGAGTTGCAATAATTTATAAGTGTTGATAAGTACAATTTTTATTATTCAAATTAGCTGACAATGAAAATGATGTGAAGAAAATCTTCCTGATAAAGACATGATAGAAAAATATATTTATATTTTATGCCTCGAACGTGCTGCTGCAACAGTAGTAATATTGAGTGTTAATACAGAAAAATATTCTGAAATAATATATTATATTCTAATAGCATATTGTGTAAATATCATAAAAGATAAGGGTAAGGGTAAATAGTTAAATAAATTGGTTACTATTCATATGTACTATTTACGTTACTATTTATGGGTTTCACGCTATTTAGTTTTGTCTCCCAATGTTTCTTACGTTTTCATTAGTATTATATCATCTGTTTTAAACGAATGCAATTTGATTATTGTGGATATGATTGCAAATGTGACCCGATATAAATCATGGGATTACCTTGAAGGTTATAATGTATAAATTGAAAATACTATAAGGTACCACCAAAAGTGGAATAATGTAAGAGAAAAAAAAAATATTTGCTGAATAAACCTCAGATAAATTATGAAGATGTTTCATTGGTCACGTACTTATAGTACGATTAATTATTATTTATAGTAGAAATAACTTTTACAAATTTAATTATTTAATTGATGATATATAAATTCATACGTTATTTTAAAGTTTCTTGAATTATTCTTTTAGTAAGAATGAAAGTTCATATATATTTTACATGTAAAGATATAGATCGTACCAATGCCTTAATTATCTCAAAGAAGAATGTGGAAAATATATGTCTTGTACACAATGCCAGAATGCACACAATTCTTTAAAAGAAAAACATATTTCATAAACTTAACATTATCTTAAATTAATGTTAAGACAATACAGGCATTACAAAATTGATTAGAGACTCTGAAAGAGTTAGATTCTAGGAGAGTTACATTTTGGAAGAAATAATATAACGTTGGCAAAAAGAATGATGAGATTGTTGGCATCAGCTTAGCATATATATCCAGTGGTAGACCCAGAATTTTGGCTAAAGTGGGCCAACGTAAAAAAACATTTTGTTAAAAGGAGGACTAAGGTAAAATTTCTTGAGTTTTAGGAGGGCCAATACACTATATTTTGTCCTAAATATCCAAAAATTTGTAGATGCAAAAGAGAATTTTAGATACATTAGGGGGGCCATGGCCCCCACTCGCCTCTCATGTGGGTGTGCCAATGTCTTGTGTTATAAACCAAAATTTTAAATGTCAAATATACCTCGACTAAGTTTACATAAATTTAAAAAAAAAACAAAATAAAATCATTAGATAGACAAATATAAGATAAATAAATTAAATTAATTCCATCACATACCACAATTGCCCTAAAAAAGAGCATCCAATAGAAAGACAAAAATAAATTGCAATAGTATAATAAATAAATGAATATAAAAATAAAGTCATGAATTTTATATGTATATTTGTATGTAAACATTTTTTTAGGATAAAGACTATTAGGGATATCTCAAGGGAAGTTTTGAAAAATTATAAGAGTTTGAATTTCAATTCGTTTCATTAATTTGATAGTTGTATTGAAAACAAAAGTACTATTAGGTTCACAGTTTAAATGCATTTATGATGCATTTATTATGTAATTGTTTGGGATAAGGGAGTATTTATTAGGATTTTTTTAGCAGTAAATACTATTTAAATAAAAATTAGCAAGCATTAAATGTGGATATGCTTTACAATAAAAAATAAAAGTAAAAATGAGTTAATTACATGCACACTCTCTAAATTATGACTTAGTATCACTATGCCTCATAAACTCTAAAACGTTACAAATTGACCCAATGAACTATCAATTTGTATCAATCAATCCCTCTTGTTAATAATTCGTTAAGAAAATGAATAAAAAATTATTTTTTGAGTTGTACATATTAACAAAAATATAATTCTATACCTAAATTGATATTCTCTTGTTATAATAATCGCCTAATGAATAAAATGTCCCTTGAATTGACTTATAAATATAGGGGCAAAATAAGAGATATTTCGGTCATTAAATAATTATTACAATAAAATAATATAATTTAGGTATAAAATAAACTTTTGTGAACATGTGCAACTTATATGATAATTTTTCATCTACTCTTCTAATTGATTGATAATATATTGTTAATAAAAGGGGTTAATTGATATAAATTAAAAATTCAAAGGTTAATATATTACGTTTAAAGTTTAAATGAATATAGTGATACTGGGTCATACTTGAAGGTTCATAGAAAAAACTAAAACATTGACCAATTTCATTTAAGATGCAGAAGAAGAGTAAATTGGAAGAAAACTAAAAAAGGATTAGTTGGAAAAGATGCAAACCGGGCATTAAAGGTGGCAAAAACAATAATTTCATTACCAGGCAATAATGTGATTTGGCTTTGATTCCCATAAAAAAAAGCACTACTCTATAAATGGCTGCTTATGCTTGTTGATGAGCATATCGGTACACACTATACATCGTAGAGTGATAGCGAGTTAGACTTGCGACTGCAAACTCTGCCCTTGTTTTCAACATTTCCCATTCCGCACTTGAAAATGGCCAGCATTGGTTTTTCATCAATTTTCGTGAGCCGTTGCTCAACTTTTCTCTTAATGGCACTGATTTTCTTGATCTTTTGCAAGTACAAAGCAAAAGGTAACAAGAAAACTGAAGCAGTCATGCTTCCTCCTGGACCAAAACCATGGCCTATCGTCGGAAGCCTCCCTGAAATGCTCAAAAACAAGCCCACATTCCGATGGATACACAAACTCATGGAGGAAATGAACGTTGAAATTGCGTGCATCCGTCTAGGAAATGTTCATGTAATCCCTGTCACTTCTCCCAAAATTGCATGCGCGTTCTTGAAGAAACAAGATATTGTTTTCTCCTCAAGACCGGTTTGCATGTCCGCAAACCTCACAAGTAGAGGATACCTATCAACGGCACTCACCCCCATGGGAGAACAATGGAAGAAGTTGAGAAGAGCTCTGACTTCTGATGTTCTCTCACCAGCAAGACATCGTTGGTTTCATGACAAAAGAATCGAAGAAGCCAATCACCTTGTCAGTTATGTATACAACCAGTGCAAGAACTCCATAACAGGCAATGTGGTTAATGCAAGAGTTGTTGCACAACACTATTGTGGGAACGTGATAAGGAAAATGATCTTCAGCAAAAGGTTCTTTGGGAAGGGAATGAAAGATGGAGGACCAGGTGCCGAGGAAGAAGAGCACGTCAGTGCGCTATTCACTATCCTTGGATACCTGTATTCATTTTGTGTCTCTGATTACATACCAAGCTTGCAAGGCCATCTTGACTTAGATGGTCATGAGAAAATCATGAGGACGGCCATTACAAGCGTCACCAAATATCAAGATCCTGAAATCGATGAAAGAATCAAACAATGGATGGATGGTACCAGGAAAGAACAAGAGGACTTGCTTGATGTCCTCGTTATGCTCAAAGACGCAAATGGTAACCCGTTACTCTCACCAGAGGAGATCAAAGCACAAATTGTCGTAAGTGCCTCTCGCTCCTCCCCCCAAAACCCAACATTCAAGCAATTGAGAGTACGCCTAGTAGCACATGCTAAACTAGTACCATGCATGCTATTATGTTCATCTATGTGTATCTCTGGCTAAATTATTTCATGTGATAATAACATGGGAAAACAATGATTCCACTATTGATTATTTGTTTCACGTGGAACCCGTGAATACTTAAAAATCATAGTGGAAGTGATAGGGTGCCACTGGACATAAAACAAATTTTCAGCTCTACGTGCGGGTTCATAAATATTGTTGTCCCCATGGTGCATGTAGTTACATCTTGAAGGGTAATTGTCCTATAAGATATATTTTATGACATCGAATTTGTTGAAAAGGAAGAATTAGTGCCTAAAATTAATGATGTTGTTTCCACCTAAAAATCTTGAATATATTAATTTCAAGCTTCCTGGAAATAATAAAATCGATGATGTTTTTTGGCAATGGTTATCTTCTCTATACGATAGCCAAAAGATTGCTATTGCATATGATTCTGGAAAAGGATTCAATCTTCACTAGCACAAGCCTGAATGCATCATTCTAGAAAAGGATTCAATCTAAAGATTGCAATTGCATATGATTTCCCTATATGATAGGATAAATTTGGGCTAGGTAATGGGTAAGGTTAAAAAAAGGAAAATGAGAGAGAGAGAGAGAGAGAGAGAGAGAGAGAGAGAGAGAGAGAGAGAGAGAGAGAGTATTAATTAACCCATGTCCACAAGAGTGATGCTTGAGTCATAACTTCCATCCAATATTTGGTAGAAAAGTTAAAAGCTGAAACATTTCATTGCTGTGATCCAGCTTAAGGAGGTATTCCCTAAGTTGTTCTCCCTATCCACAAATCACCAAGCTTCAATTGCAGATGTAAGGAATGTTCATATTGATAGCACAGTTAGCTGGAATCCATCATTCAAGAGGAATTTAAGATCATGGGAGGATGAGGATCTCAGTTGGCTTTTGAGTTTTCTAAACTCATTTCCTTTTCAGCCTAAAAATAGGAACCTTCTAATCTGGAAAGCAGAGTTATCCAATATGTTCTCTATTAAGTTATTTTGCAAAGCTGCCCAATCTGTTGGCAATCCTTCCATTTGGCCTTTTCCAGATATTTGGAAAAATGCTGCTCCATTGAAAACAAAGGTTTTTGGTTGGCTGGCTTTGCAAAAGAAGATTGGATCTTCAATACTTCTGAAACACAAGGGAATTCTGCCTTCATCTACTGATGTGAGATGTGTATTATGCAATGAAGATGAAGAATGTGTAGACCATCTCCTTATTAGATGTAAGACTACTTGGCTGATCTGTGCATCCATTCTCAACTGGTGGGGAACTCAATGGGTAGCTCCATGTGAGCTCTCTTCCCATGCAAAATGGTGGTATAGTTTTAAATTCTCTGGTTTAGAAAAGTTCATTTGGAAAGCTCTCTTTCTAGCCACAATTTGGAATGTCTGGCTTATGAGGAATAGGGTAAAATTTGACAGAAAATCATTAGAATGGCAAGAGGCAGTTTTCTCCATCAAGTTGCAAGTTGCTTTTTGGGTGAAATAAAAAATGAGTTTCAATGATTTCTTAGTTGATGATTTTGTTTTCAACATTTCAGGTGTCAAATCCCTTAGAGGATAACCTTCCAATGTAACTCACGTTCTCAGGTTTGGAGTTGTTGGCTTCTTGCTGATCTCCCCTCCCCCATCCTCCCCTCTTTTGGTTTGATTTTTGTCTCGTCGGTCTGCCCTGATTTGATTTTTCCATCTCAGTGAAACCTTGTTTCTTTTTTCATTATTAATGAAATATTTCTTCGCCGATCAAAAAAAAAAAAAAAAAGTGAACTAGAATAAACTTGACTTCAATTATGGTGCATATAAATATCACTTCATGTATACAGGAGCTGATGATAGCAACCGTGGACAATCCATCAAACGCAGTGGAATGGGCACTTGCCGAGATGATAAATCAACCCGATACACATGAAAGAGCCATAGAGGAACGGGACACAGTGGTTGGAAAGGAGAGACTAGTCCAAGAATCTGATCTTTCACAGCTCAATTATATAAAGGCATACGTGAAAGGGGCCTTCCGCCTCCACCCTATTGCACCCTGTAATATTCCTCACGTTTGCGTAGAGGACACAACCGTTTCTGGCTACTTCATCCAGAAAGGTAGCCACGCGTTGTTGAGCCGTCCTGGGCTTGGTCGCAACCCTAGAGTTTGGGATGAGTGGCACGCCTCTAGATGTGCTTCAACTGGAGTCACTCCGCAAAGGTACGGAGGTCGCGCTTGTAGTAAAACCGGAGGATCCGGTGTCGTTCTCTCCCAAGGAAATTCTGCAAATATAGCAACAAAGCTCAACTAGCACGGGTACTTATCTTAATGGATTGCAAATGAAAATTCTTATCTTTTCTTAACATAAAAGACACCGAAAATATGTTGGTTTTGAGATGATGGTGGTTCTATGCTTCATGCAATAATTTAGTGACTAATAAAGACAACAAAAGCTAATTTTATGTAATTAAGGAGAAAAGCTTAGACATGGTTGTTTTGATCTACCAATTCACAACAAGAGTTTCCAATGAGAGGTTTATAACTCAAATCAAGAATCACACCTTGGATTCTTGATTCGGAAAATGTCGACTATAAAAATGTGGGTTTTGTTTGATTGAGCATAAAGAGGGAATCTATAATTGGTACCCTAAAATCAAACCTTAAACATGTGCAATACCTATACCAAATATTGATTTGTGCATAAATATTGCCAAAGGGTTATGAATCTAAGTTTTTCTAATGAATCTCATGCTAAATCAAATGAAACCATATAATTTTGAGGATATGACTTTAAAGTTCATACAACCCATTTTCAACCCTTTGAAGATCCTTGGTGGATCTTCACAACCACATCCAAGAGGTATTTAGCTACTAGAATCCATGTCAAAGAGCATAAAATAAGACAAATCTACCATTAAACTATATAGAACTAGTGTTTGGTTACTAAGAAAATGAGGGAAAGTGGCAAGAAAATGAGAGAAAATCATTCACTTTATATATATATATATATATCAAGCATTCATTTACAATGATCCAAAAGCAATAAATGACATTAAATACAAAGCATTAAGAGTAGATCTAACTAAAAACCTTACAAGATAACAAAAATCCCCTTTTGGAGCTTCTTTCCCGTCCAGATTCTGCAAAAAATGACCTATATCCATTTTGTCTCGAACATACAGCTTTTATACTCTGCAGAAAAACAGAATATGTACACATCGATCGATCGGTGTACGACCGATCGATCACCCGATCGAACGGTCAAGTCGATCGAATGCCCGATCGATCGCAAAACCGACCCCTCTGAAGTTTGCTTCTGTGTAGTCTGTTGAGGAAATTCCGACATCACCGATCGAACGACCGATCGATCAGAAAAACGCCATCTCTGAAGTTTGCTGCAGAAGGTCGAACAGAGGATCACCGATCGATCGCAAGATCACAGATCGATCGGCCGATCAAACGTTCCGTGGACCGTTCGATCAGGCGATCGATTGGGCGATCGATCGGTCACCCCCACATTTGCCCATTTGCCTTAGTTTAAGCTCCAATTCTTGCAAGAAGTGTACAAAAATAGTTTTAACGCGTTTTAGGAGTTAGAATACTAAATTCAACTAATCAACTAACAATTTAAGCCAAAAGATTACTATTTCTAAGAGTAATCAACACCCCCCAACTAAACCTTTGATAGTCCCTATCAAAGTATGAGAGAAAAACAAAAATATACACATGTATTAATCTTATTCAAGTCAAATCTCCATCCACCTAGGTTGTGAACCAAAGCAAGACAAAGGCATAAAGCATGGAAGAAATAAAACACATTGACGCGTACTACCAATGACATATGACCCTAATGATTCAAAACTCATACAATTACGTCCTCGATGCTTCGATCCAAGTCTCACAAGGCATACACTCAACTTTAAACATGAACACTCAAGGTCCCTCAATGGAAAGCTCTTTTAAAGAGTAAATGTATAAACCATGCAAGTAGAGCAATTCCGAAACCAAAAACGAATAAATTGTAAGTGTATCGACTTGGCATAGCTTCATGAAGGAATATTCACAGCTTAAGCATAATCTAGAAAATTGACATAAATGCCTTATACACAATTGAATTAAAGATTCATGTATCTTCAGATATTAAGGCCATAAGGGTGATGAATGAAAGAAGAGCCATGTAAGAGGATAGAAAATGGTAAAAGGTTTCAACATATGCATGCGCATTACACATGATGATCAATGATATTCACTTTCACATTTTCAATCTTTTGAATCACTTTTGCAATCTTCCTTCACCTCACTTCTTTTGTATTTGAATTTTTTTTTTTAACACACCTTTTCATCCCTTTCTATGTATATATATTTTTTTTCTTTACTCTTCAACTCCATACACCTCCAACTTTACAAATATAAGAGCAATGCATCTATTGGCATTGACACTCTTTAAACTTATGCACATGCATATGAACATTAAAAAAAAAAGAAAAATACACATGGAATGGCTCAATGGAATGAAATGGCCTATGTGTTTAGAATCCGAAGAATACAACAAATCAAAACTTCAAAAGTGTATAAGGGGTCAATAACTCTATCTAACACTCGAACATGTAAAACAACATAAAAAAAAAAATAATAATGAAGCTATTCAATGAATGAGGATCAACAAAAATAATCTTGAATAAATGTGATTCACTCTTCAAAGGCAATAAATAGGCTCTAAAGCTCACACGGTAAAAATCTCCACCTTATAAGGACATGCATGCATAAGAATGAAACACAAGGCATCACATACCATGTTAGTGCGCAACAATGTGAATTGTCTCTTATAATGATTTTATGCCAAAAACTTGCAATGTATCATAATCTCTAAGGTGGGTTAATCATCAACTCAAATTTAATAAAAAACATGATATGGTACTTGTTTGAAACAACCTTGACACCTCCATTACAAAAATTCAAAAAGAAATGATATCAACAATTAAGGACATAGCTAATGTGTCAAGTTATAGAAAAGAGCGATACGAATACCATATAATACCCATTACCTCGGTTGGAACAATACATGCGATATGGATATCAATCAAAAAGTACACTTGTAACTGAAATGCCAAAATATACCCGAAAAAGACAAAAGAATACAATAAATGTATACAAAAAGGGTATGCCACAATAGGAAAGATCACTATACAAACAGCTCAAAAATAAATACATCCACTATAATAAAAAAGATTTAGATACATCATATGAAATGAAATGCTATGAAGTGCACAATGCATCTAATCTATCTGGAGATCCGAAAAGAGGTCTCCATCATCCGGAGGAGGCTGGCCAAGGTGCTGGATAATCTCCTGGAGTCGAGTGGACTGGGTCTTCTACTGCTGCTGAATGTCAATCAGCTGACCCTGAAGTGCAGTAATGGCAGTGTCCTGAAGATCTAATCTAGCCATAATGTCGGCTTGCCACTGCTGGAGCTCTGTCTGCTGAGCGGTCAGCTGCTCCTGAATGGCTGCCAAAGTCTGAAGTAATGTCCCCTGAGCTGGCTCCTCCTGACCCTGAGCCTGAGCCTGGGGCTGCGCTGGCTGCCCTGTCTAATCTTGCCGCTGCTTCCCTGAATGGGTCTCCTCCTGAGTCTGAGAAGCCGGCTGCTGAGAAGACGAGTGAGCCGAACTAGCTGACCCCCCCCTTCTTCGACAACTGCCCTGCCGCCCTCTTCTCCGTCTTCCAGTCTATGTCAGTCAAAGAGGAAAGCAGTACAACATCCGCAACACTAACCCCTGCCGCCCTAATCCTTGGTGTCAAAAAACAACCAAAAGGGATGTTGGACTGGGGAGTAGCAACCTGAGTCGCGACCCACAATGCCATATACATTAAGTGGGGCAAGTCAATAGTTCTGCCCGTGCCAATAGCCCACATCAACTGCCCTCGCATCCTACTGCACTCCACCGTCCTCCCCAGTGGAAAGATCGAATAGCATGTCCAAAGGAACAGCGAGTGGTATCTGGGGGCAATCTGCTTAATTCTGATTTGGGAAGCGGTTCAGGACTCTCCCGGTGCTAAAATCTCGGTGCACATCTCCTCATGAGATGGTGGATGCTCCCCATCATAAGAAAACTGAGGGTTAGCAACCCTCGGTATACCAAACTGCTCAGCAAAGGAGTTCGGGGTGATAACAACATCCTTACCCCGAACCCAAGAGCGAAGAATATGTTTGTCGCCACCAACGGGGTCCAATGAAATGTTAGCCATGAACTCTGCCACGATGGTGGCTGAGTACTGGCCTCTAAAAGAAGCTAACCCCAACCACTGGCAGTCGGTCAAAGGCTGGAGCCAACCATATGGCTCAGCATCAAACTGACTCACTGTCTAACGCCTCTCCACTACTACCTTACGGGCGCTCCACACCCGTCCAAACTCTCGCTCCTGATCTCTCCCCCAGAAGCGAGTAGAATCATACTCTCCCTCTCTCTCCCTCCTAGCGTGCTCACGCTGGAGCTGCTGGAACTGGGCCAGAGTCTGAGAAGTCCCCGCCCCAGCTGTACCCTCAGTACTCCTAATCTCGACCATAACTCTCTACAAGGCTAAGTACAGCGGGAAATGAAAATAATAGACAAAGATCGGCGGAAGGAATACCTCTCGAAGCGCAGAAAACCGTGAAAAGGCGAGACCAAGTCCACCAAAGTAAGCTGGCAGGGCCTTGCTGCTCCGATAAACGAAAAGGCTCTCAAAACACTCAATTTCTCGCGAGCGAAAGTGAGAATGAATAGTGAACAGTGGGATTTTATAGACAACTCGATCACCAATCGATCGGCCCTTTAAACCGATCGATCGCCTCGCGGACCGATCGAAATGGAGCGCCACCGATCGAACGGTCGATCGATCGATACCGCTCCCTTTTCGATCGGTGCGGTAATAAGCCCGATCGATTGCAGTCTTCACCGATCGATCGCCCAATCGATCGCAACGTACACGATCGATCGGCCGATCGATCGGTTTGGCCCACCGATCGATCACAAATACAGCCTCTCTGAAGTTCTATAGAAATTCTCATAATTTTTCACAGAATCATGCAAATAGTGCCCCCCCCCCCCCCCCCCCCCCCCCCCTCAACTGGAATCATGCCATGACCTTAAGGCATGAGGAAAATGGAAGAGAAAAAGAACAACGGGGAGGGCGGGACTCTCGGGAATACAAATGTACATAACTAACTACCAAAAAGAAAAAAAGAAAGAAACCTATAAAAAGTAAAACAAAAGAACTACTCCTAAACTATAAAACACGACAATCTAATGTCACTCAAAGGACGGTGGATCGATGAGATCCACACAGTCCAACTCCCCTTGGAACGTCTCAAAATACGGCTTTAGCCGCTGGCCATTCACCTTAAATGCCGAGCCATTCGTGAGGTTTTGCACCTCAATGGCTCCATGGGGAAAAACTTGTTTAACAAGGTATGGCCCGATCCACTTACTCCGCAATTTGCCTAGAAATAGATGCAAGCGTGAATCATACAATAACACTTTTTGGCCAACTTTGAAAGTTTTTCGAATGATATGTTGGTCATGAAAGTGTTTCATCCGGGCCTTAGCAATTTTTGCATTTTCAAATGCATCATTGCGGAGTTCATCTAACTCATTGAGTTGGAGTTTTCGGTGGGTACCCGCATCATCAATATCCTCATTACATTGACGAATCACCCAATATGCTTTATGCTCAATTTCGACGGGAAGATGACATGCCTTCCCGTACACAAGTCTATAGGGTGATGCGCCAAGAATGGTTTTATAGCCCGTGCGGTATGCCCACAACCCATCGGTCAATCTAAGAGACCAATCTTTCCTATTTGGATTGACAGTTTTCTCTAGAATGCGCTTAATTTCCCGATTGGCCAATTCTACTTGCCTTTGCGTTTGAGGATGGTATGGTAATCCAACCTTATGGACCACACTATACTTACGCATTAAAGACGCAAAGGGCTTGTTACAAAAATGTGAACCGCCATCATTTATCATGGCACGAGGCATGCCATACCTACAAAAAATGTTCTCTTTCAAAAATCGCAAGACCACTTGGTGGTCATTGCTTCGAGTGGCAATTACTTCCACCCACTTAGAGACATAATCTACCGCAACAAGAATAAAAAGGTACCCAAACGAGTTAGGAAACGGTCCCATGAAATCGATCCCCAACAATCAAATATTTCCAAAATAGTGATGGGGTGAAGAGGCATCATGTGCCTCTTAGAAAGTGTTCCTAACCGTTGGCACCTATCGCAAGCTATGCAAAAAGTATGTACATCCTTGAACATGGTGGGCCAATAAAGCCCACATTGCAAAATTTTGGCCGTGGTCTTCTTGGAGGAGAAGTGTCCTCCACAAGCATGAGAGTGACAAAACTCTATCACTTGTTGGAATTCGTGATTTGGGACACACCGGCGAATGATTTGGTTCGGACAATACTTAAACAAGTGAGGATCATCCCACGAAAAATAGCGCACATTCCGAAAGAATTTACGCTTGTCAATGGATGACCATGTGGAAGGAACCTCACCTGTGACAAGGAAGTTCACAATGTCCGCAAACCAAGGGGTTGAAACTTGCTCAACGGCACTCACATGCATGAGATGCTCATCCGGGAAGTGCTCCTTGATAGGGGTTGGGTCCATGGCTCACCCATTTAAGGGAAGCCGAGACAAGTGGTCCGCAACTACATTTTCAACCCCTTTTTTATCACGCATTTCTATATGAAATTCTTGGAGCAAAAGTATCCATCGAATGAGGCGCGGTTTTGTATCGGGTTTTGTGAGGAGATGTTTTAGGGCCGCATGGTCGGTGTAGATGATGACCAATGACCCAATCAAGTAAAACCTAAGTTTATCAAGTGCAAAAACCACCGCAAGGAGTTCCTTCTCGGTTGTGGTATAGTTGATTTGAGCTTCATTGAGAGTTCTAGAAGCATAATAAATGACATAAGGCTTCTTGTCAACTCTTTATCCTAGGACAGCCCCCACGGCATAGTCGCTAGCATCACACATTAGCTCAAATGGAAGAGACCAATTGGGTGCTCGAATGATTGGGGCGGTGGTCAAAAGTCCCTTCAACTTGTCAAAAGCTTGTTGACAAGAAGATGTCCACTCAAAGGGAATATCTTGGGACAAAAGATGACACATGGGCCTAGAGATTGCACTAAAACCCTCAATGATACGTTGATAGAAACCGGCATGCCCAAGAAATGATCTAATCTCCTTCACACACGTTGGGGCGGGCAATTTTTGAATGAGTTCAATTTTTGCTTTATCAACTTCAAGCCCTTCGACCGACACAATATGCCCCAAAGCTATACCACTTGTAACCATAAAATGGCATTTTTCCCAATTGAGCACAAGGTTACTCTCCTCACATCTCATCAAAACTTTTCCTAGATTACCAAGACAACCTTCATAAGTATCCCCATAGACGGAAAAATCATCCATGAAGACTTCGACAATTTGCTCAATCATGTCGCTAAATATGCTCATCATGCACCTTTGAAATGTCGCCGGTGCATTACATAGCCCGAAAGGCATACGTTTATAAGCATATGTGCCAAACGGACAAGTGAATGTTGTCTTGGCTTGATCCTCAAAGGCTACATTGATTTAATTGTACCCCGAATATCCATCTAAAAAACAATAGAAAGCCTTACCGGACACCCTTTCTAGGACTTGATCAAGGAAGGGTAAAGAGAAGTGGTCCTTTCGGGTCACATTATTAAGGCGGCGATAATCAATGCACATTCGCCACCCGGTTTGCACACGGGTTGGCACTAACTCATTGTTGTCATTTCTTATCACCGTGACACCCGATTTCTTAGGCACCACTTGGGTCGGACTAACCTATTTCGAATCGGAGATGGGGTAAATGATACCCGCATCTAGCAATTTTAAAACCTCACCTTTTACCACTTCCTTCATATTAGGGTTCAATCGCCTTTGCATTTGACAAATGGATTTAGCCTCCTCTTCTAAAAAAATGCGGTAAGTGCATACGAGAGGACTAATCCCATAAAGGTCGGCGATAGTCCATCCTAGGGCTTTTCTATGTTTCCTAAGCAATGCTATCAACCCTTCCTCTTGGCTCCCAGACAAGCTAGAGGAAATCACAACCGGGTATGACTCCCCATCCCCTAAAAATGCATACTTTAAATTGGAAGGCAAAGGCTTCCTCTCGAGAATGGGAGGCTTCTCCTCCGAAGGAATCGGTTTCTCGGCACTAGGGTGGAGGGGTTCAAAAGAAGGGGTCCATTGACCCACATGTAAACACTCCTCTCTCTCACCCTCTAAATGAGATAATTCACTTGACGCCATGCCCTCACTATCAAGTGAAGCATGCAGTTCACCTCTCACTAATGCCCTCTCCAAAGGGTCCTCAAAACTCTCCTGCTCAAAGTGTTCTTGAACTATGCTCTCGATGATGTCTACCTCCCGGATATCCTCACATTCCCCCTTTTGTTTGGCAACTGAAAAGATGTTAAGCTCGAAGGTGGTGTTGCCAAAAGACAATTTCACTAACCCATTCCTACAATGTATGATGGCATTGGAAGTAGCTAGGAAAGGGCGTCCCAAGATCACAGGAATTTGGTTGTGAGCTATGCAATTCTCAACAGGTTGGGTATCTAGGACAATGAAATCGACCGGGAAGCAAAAGTTATCAACTTGGATGAGAACATCCTCAATGATACCTCTTGGAACCTTTATAGAATGATCCGCCAATTGTAAGGTAACACGAGTAGGGCTCAACTCTCCTAGGCCAAGTTCCATATACACTGAAAAGGGTAAAAGGTTGACACTAGACCCTAAGTCTAACAAGGCACGATCGATCTTGGTATTCCCAATGGTATAAGAAATAGTAGGACATCCGGGGTCCTTGAATTTCGGCACAGTCTTACATTGCAAAATCGCACTTTGATTTTCATTCATCATGGCGGTTTCCTTGACATGCAACCTTCGTTTAAAAGTGCATAAGTCCTTTAAGAACTTAGCATAAAAAGGAATTTGCTTAATTGCGTCAAGGATAGGGATGTTGACCTTTACTTGTTTGAACACTTCATAAATTTTCGCATTTAGAAATTCATTCTTTGGTTTGGTCAACCTTTGCGGGAAGGGAGCATGTTTGACTATGTCCCTTCTTTTATCCCTCTCACTTTCACTCAAAATCTCGATGGGATTGGCTACGTTTTTCCCCCCTTCTCTCGGCTCTTTTTCCTCTTTCTCTTTTTCTTTCTGTTCTTGACCAACACTCTTCCTAAAAGTCTCATCCTGAGGTGGGATAGTTTTATCAATGGTCTTGCCACTTCTAAGTGTGGTTATGGCTTGCACTTGGTCATGACTCGTACTAGGGTCACTCTTACCCTCGTTTATGTGTACTTGCCTAACCGCCAAGTTAGGTTGAGGTTGAGCCGGGAATCTTCCCGGGACATTTTAGGTCAAAGCTTGTGTCAATGTAGACATTTGCTTTTGGATGTCCTCAAGTAACCTATAGTGTTGGTTTAGCACTTTCTCTTATTTATCAACCCTTGAACTAACCCCCCTCATGTCATTGGCAAGTTGGTAAACATTGTCCTCTATGGGCTTCCTATGGAGGGGTTGGTATGGCCTTGGTTGATTTTGGAATTGGGGCACGGGTGCTTGTTGGTAAGGTGGAGGTGGATGTTGTGGTGGGAGTGCTTGTACAGGTGGATGTTATGGTGGAAGTGCTTGTGGGGGTGGAGGTGCTTGGTATGATTGAGGGTTTTGATACCCTCCTTGATAGTTGTGGGAGTTTGAAGTCCCTTCATTGTTCCTCCACCCAAAGTTGGGATGATCTTTCCACCCCGGGTTGTATGTGTTTGAATAGGGGTTACCCCCTCCTCTTGAATATTGGCCAATTGCGTTAACTTGGTCGTGCAAAGCCTCCTTCATGTATGACTCGCTCCGAAAACTACAAAATGGAGTTAGTACCCCGCAAGAGTACGGGGGTCGCGATGAAGTATAAACCGGTAATCCGGTATCGTTCTCTCCCAAGGGACCTAGCCAAATATAGGCTCTAGCACTCAACTCACACTAACCTAGCCTAGGATCGAATTGCAATTATGTGGGGAATTGAATCTAAAATAAAAGGGAAAATAAAAGAACCGAAAATCTTTAGGTTTTTGATGGGGTTTTGATTTACTAAACTAGTGCAATGAAAATTAAAGCAATTAACTAGGCACTTGATTTAAATGTAAAGCAATTAAAATGGAAAACTTGGATATGATTGATTCAATCCACCAATTCACAACAAGAATTTCAATAAAGGATTTTTATAACTCAAATCAAGAATCACACCGTGGATTTTTTATTCGGAATATTTTGACCATAAAACCTTGAGTTCATATTTAGTTGAGTGTATAAATTGTGATAATTAATAGAACCATAGAAACAAACCTAGAAATGTGCAAGATTTATACCAATTGTTGAATTGTGCATAAATATTACCAAATGAGTTATGAATCTAAGTTTTCAAATAAATTCAACACTCAACCGAATAGAACAATTGAAATCTAGGAATAAAACTTTGAAGTTCATAAATCCCCATTAAAATACTTGAAGATCCTTGGTGGATTTTCACAATCACACCCAAGAGATGTTTAGCTACTAAAATCCATAATAAAGAGCATAAATGAAGGTAAATCTAACATTAAACTAAGTAAAACTAGTGTTTGGTTGCTAAGAAAGTGAGAGAAAATGGCAAGAAAGTGAACGAAAATAAATTACAATGTAATAAAGTTACAATTTCTACTCCTACATTAGCATTACAAACATAAATCTAAGCTAAAATACACAAAAACATAAAAACCAACCTTGGAGGAGCTTTTCACACCACCTCCTTGGCTGCTACAAACCCAAAAAATTTTCCTCCCCTCCATTTTTTCGGACAACAAAGCTTTTAAGCTCCAGATCTATATCGACCGATCGATCGGCACTGTTCACCGATCGATCGGCCGATCGAACGGCAATTGGAGCGTTCGATCGGTAAAAAACTGTTTTTACTGTTCACGGGCACTGTTCACCGATCGATCGGGTTACTGTTCACCGATCGATCGGCCGATTGATCGGTCACTGTTCACCGATCGATCGGGTTACTGTTCACCCGATCGATCGGTAAATCACCCTCTCTGAAGTTTGCCAAGCCATTCGATCGGTTACTATTCATTCCTCCACCTTGAAGCTTGATTTTGACTACTTTAGAGGCCGATTCAGCCGATACACATTAGAGGACAAATTGTAGCTCTTGAAGTCTTCTTTCTAATGGCACAAAAATTAGCTCAATCGGACATCGGAGTAAAAAGATATGGCCCAAATACCGAGACAGGTCTGAATTTTCATGAACAAATTATTCGCCTTGCACCCGCTTTGATTATTCTTGCTTTCTTTTTGCCTTTATTAGCTTATATAACCTACAAAGCACACACAAAACATAATCAAATAAATATCTAACTAAAATAAGAAAATTAACACTAATATAAATCTAATATGGTGCGGATTAAGAGCCTATGATTACACTTTTAAGATGTAATCAATGTAAGCACCCCATTTTTGACCGCTCGGCAGTCTACACTCCGTCCAGACTTGTTTTCAAGCCATTTTGGGCATATTCCAATCGAAACCAATTCTCTAGGTCCAAATTCCGTCTTTCCATCGCTTCGTGGGCCTGTCATGCCCAAATAGAGGCAAAATGACCAAAATGCCCTTAGGGGCATTGTCCTTTCTTATTCCAATTCCAATCCCTCTCTCGAGACAGTTTATTCTTCGAGACGGTCTGAGTAGCAAAACTACTCACAAAACCGTTAGAGTAGCGGAAATACTCATAAAACCGTTAGAGTAGCGGAAATACTCACAAAACCGTTAGAGTAGCGGAAATACTCACAAATAGGTCAATATAGGAAATTGGCAACAAATCCCTGTGTCACGACGACCGCCGTTAGAGTGGCGGAAACACTCAAAACCCAGGCACGCCTCTTCGGAGACGGTAAGACCCCTTTCCAATTCCACTCTCGAGACAGTTTATTCCTCGAGACGGTTCCAATCCAGGCACGTCTCTTCGGAGACGGTAAGACCCCTTTCCAATCCCACTCTCGAGACAGTTTATTCCTCGAGACGGTTCCAATCCAGGCACGTCTCTTCGGAGACGGTAAGACCCCTTTTCAATCCCTCTCTCGAGACAGTTTATTCCTCGAGACGGTCCGAGTAGTAAAACTACTCACAAAACCGTTCGAGTAGCGAAAATACTCATAAAACCGTTAGGGTAGCGGAAATACTCACAAAACCGTTAGAGTAGCGAAAATACTCATAAAACCGTTAGAGTAGCGGAAATACTCACAAATAGGTTGATATAGGGAATTGGCAACAAATCCCTGTGTCACGACGACCGCCGTTAGAGTGGCGGAAATACTCAAAACCTAGGTCAACACTAGTGTCTGTTAGCCCACTTTGGTGAAAAATGTCCAAACTGCCCTTAGGACCTTTTTCGAGACTTTCCGGTCAAGATGACCATTTTGCCCCTAGGCATCCGAATGCCCCGGGAACCACACCGACTCTGGGTATCAAACCGGTAATGTCCCGAGAATAATTTTTATAGTATTCTCAACTTTCCTTTACCTTTCCGGGTCATTCCGAGTCAGTTCCGGCCAACCCGGTACAAAATGACTGTTTTGCCCCTAGAGGGTCGGTTTCCTTTTTCGACCACACCGACTCTGGGTATCAAACCGGTAGCCTCCTGAGATTACTTTTTATAGTGTTCTCAACCTCCCCTTACCTTTTCGGATCTTTCCGAGTCAGTTCCGGCCAACTCGGTGCAAAATGACCGTTTTGCCCCTGGTGAGCCGGTCTCCTTTTCCGACCACGCCGGCTCTGGAAATCAAATCGGCAACCTCGGGGAACATTCTGAATAATGTTTCCAGATCCCAAGTCTTCTTCCAGGACAGTCCGAGTTTGTCTCGGCAGTTTTTCGGTCCGATTGACCGTTTTGCCCCTAAAGGCCCGGTCAACCTTTCCGACCCACCTTATCTTCATTTTTCAAGTCAAATACCTCCAGGACACTATTTTAAGTGTTCCTGCTCCTTTCTAGCCTTCCGGGTCATTCCCGGCTCCTTCAAATCATTTCCGGACTTTCCGGAGTCACTCCTAGTGAAGCCAGGCTAAAGTTTACATGGTAGTCACTAGTACAGGCGCCCCAATCTAGTCAAAGATACGTTGCTTGCCGACCTTAAACCTTTCCTAATTGGCTAGCGCCACTAGCAGTGGCGCCAAGCCAAAAAATGGCCTGGCGCCACTACTAGTGGCGCTAGTGTAAATTTTGCCCTGGCGCCACTACAACAGGCGCCAGGTTTGTCCAGCTTCTATAAATACAGAGCCTCATTCAAAGTGAAAATGGTCTACAAACTTAACCTAAGAATCCTATATTTCGATATACAGAGCTCGAACACCTCTTAAACCCTAGCCTCCTTAGGTTTTCCAAACCCTAGCCACCCTACACTAAACCCTAGCCTCATATACACTCATATACACCCCCATACACTCATACAGTAGCCTTCAACCATTCTTTGAAGACTTGAAGAGCTGCCATCTAAAGCTTGAAGACAATCCTTGAAGGTTGAAGAAGAAGATCAAGATGAAGACCGAAGACTGCACGGCGCGCAAAATAAACAAGATACAAGGTAGGCTTTCTCTTTAAATTTCCGCACTCCCCCCCTCTCTCTTCTCTCTCCTAACCC
Organism: Euryodendron excelsum; assembly: GCA_033060915.1. Lineage (NCBI taxonomy): Eukaryota > Viridiplantae > Streptophyta > Magnoliopsida > Ericales > Pentaphylacaceae > Euryodendron > Euryodendron excelsum. The sequence continues at coordinate 10,000,796 of CM065380.1, read as the reverse complement.
ACTTGGGTTTTCTCTATTTTAATCCCCCATCTCTTTCCCCCCCTTTCTTTGCATGCTTGAAACAAGGGGACTCCCGGTCCATGTGTAGGATTAGACTGTTGGAGAGTCACCGTGTCGATGGCTTTCTTCTAGTCTAACTAGAGACCACGTGGGTCCGGCCCCCTTGATTATGTGGTGAAGCCTTAGCCTTGTATGTTCATGACCCCAAATTGCATTGTGCATATCATGATCTTGCATCTTCCAAAAACAGTTTTCAAAGTTGTCTTTAAAATCGTTTTCAAAATTGCATCAAAATCTCTTTTTCAAAAACTTGTTTTCAAAACCACAATTCTAAGGTGATTCTAGTCTTTCCATGGCTAGGGTTGCTTTAGGAAAGTGTTATATTAAAAGTGGCCTTTTGGTCTATATTTTCAAACCTTGTTTTCAAAACCACTTTCTTAAAGTGGTTCTAGCCCTCTTATGGCTAGAATCGCTTTAGGAAAGTGAGATGTTTTTACTCCTTCTAAAAATTCTTTTTTCAAAAAGTCTTTCTTCCTAAAAATCTCTTTTTCAACACACTTTCCTAAAACTCTCTTCACCAAAATTGTTTTCAAAAACTCCCTTCCAAAATCTATTTTTCTAAACTCCCTTTTTCAACTCCTTTCCAAAACCTTCTCTTTAAAATCTCTTTCTAAAAACACTCCCTAGATTCACCTTCCTAAAAACTCTCTCCAAAAACATTTTCTAAAAAACTCTCTTTCCAAAATCTTCCCTCTAGAAACTCTCCTCTAGGATTTTTCCTCTCAAAATCTATATTTCCAAAAACATACTTTCCAAAAACTCCCTCTCCAAATTCACTTTCCAAAAACTCCTCCCTAGGATTCCCTTCTAGAAAACCCTCGTTTCCAAAAACGCACTTTCCAAAAACTCTTTCCTTAGAAGTCCAAATCAAACCCTAGAACCCACAATTAGGAAACCCTAAATTTTCTTCCCAAAAACATGGTTTTCAAACTTTGCCCTAAACCTAGGTTTCCAAAACCTCTCGTTTTCATATCCAAGCTGTACATGTTTTCAAAACCTATTTTCTACGTTGAAACTAGAATTTTTCAAATCTAGGGTTTCTAGAATCTCTCTTTCCAAATCCATGTCAAATCAAATCTTCCCTTTAGGAAACCAAATCAAATCTCCCCGTTTAGGAAACTAGATCCCGTCCTCCGTTTTTGGAAACAAAATCCAACCTTTCTCTTTTAGAAACCAAATCCAATCCCTTCCTAATCCAAACCTTTCTTAATTCAATTCCTTCCTAAACCATAAGTTTCCTAAACTTAAACTTTAAATCTTTCCTTAAATTTCCAAATCCAAATCTTTTTCTTAATTCAAGTCCTTCCTAAACTTCCACTTTCCTAAATCTTAAGTTTCCAAAACTTGAACATAAAAATCTTTCCTAATTTTTAAAACTCAACTTTCAAATCTTTCCTAGTTCAACCCTTTCCTAATTCTACCCCCCTTTTCAAAATCTTTTTCAAATCCAAGCTTTCAAATTTTTCCTAAACTCAAACCTTTCCTAATCTCAAGATTTTCTAAAACTCTAAAACTTTCTAAATCTTAAACTTTCTAAATTTCAAATCTTTCCAAATTCAAAACTTTCTAAATTTGAAACCTTTTTAAATTAAATCTTTCTAAACCTAAAAACTTTCTAAATTCTAAACTTTCCAAAACTTTAAAATCTTTTCAAATCTAAAACTTTTCTAAACTCAAAACTTTCTTAATTTAAGACTTTCTTAAGTTGAAACTTTCTTAATTCAAACATTTCCTAAATTAAAAACTTTCCAATTTTCAAAACTTTCCAATTTTCAAAACTTCCCTTTTTAAAAACTTTCCAATTTTCAAAACTTTCCTAAGTTGAACCTTTCTTAAACTAAACTTTCTTCATTTTAAACGTTTCTAAATTCAACACTTTCCTATTTCAAAACCTTTCTTGAAACAAAACTTTTCCATTTTCAAAACTTTCCTAATTTCAAAACTTTCCAAATTTGGAAACTTTCTTAATTCAAACCTTTCCTATTTCGAAAACTTTCTAAATTCAAAACTTTCCAATTTTTTTAAAAACTTTCCTAAAATGAAAACTTTCCTAATTTCGAAACCTTCCAAAAATGACACTTTCCTAACTTGAACCTTTCCTAATTCAAACATTTCCTAAAATTCAATCTCTCCAAATCTTCCAAGTCCGACATTCGAGTCAAATCTTTCTAAATCTCAAGTATTTCCTAGGTCTCCTATCTTTCCTAAGTCTAGGTTTCTTAAACCTCCATCTTTCCAAAACCAAGTCTTTCCAAAATCTATCTTTCCAAAGCAAGTCCAATCTTCTCAATTTCAATTTTCAATCTCCTCTCCTAATCTCAAATCAAATTCAATTTTCAATTCAATCTCTTTCTTCCAATCTAATCTCTCTCTTCAAATCAATCTATTTTCAATCGGACTCCGGTCCGAACTACGACTGACCTGATTCCCCCAAAGGGATACGTAGGCAACCTTCATAGGTGCGGTCACAACACTTTTCAAACTTTCAATTCCACCCTTATGGGTGCGGTTTCCAAAATCTTTTCAAATCTCAAATTCCAATCTACTTTCAAAATTCCAATTTCAAAATTTCTATTTTCAAATTCCTACTTTCAATTTTCAAACTTTCCAATTTCAATTCTATGTCTTCAAATCTATTTTCAAATCAAATCAATCTCTTTCTAAATCTATTTTTCAATTCTCTTAACTTGCACTTGCATATCATGCATCATGTTAATTTCTTTTTAAACATTATTTTTCAAAGTGGATAGGATTGACCATTAGTTAGTTAAAGACTCTTATAGGTGAATCTAGGGTAGATTGGCATGTAGGTACCGAAAGGGCGGGGCAGGGTGATAGCTTAGTGCGTCTTCCCTACACGTTACCAACATCCGAACCTAGATCACTGATTTCAAAGACCAAAAAGGAGTTATTTTTCTAAAAAGGGCTAAATGTTTTCCAAAGGTTGCCAAACAACCCGTTTTCCTAAAAAACCCTCTCTTGAGGATATTTTCAAAATCGTTTTCTAAAAACCCTAAGTGTAGTCTTCGGATTATGCTTAGTTTTTAGGTGATCTAACTCACCTTGATCAAGTTAGGTGGCGACTCCGAATCTTTTTCAAAAGCCCTTTATTCAAACCTATTTTCAATTCAAACCTAGTCGCATTCATTCTTCTAGGAGGGTGAGTTCTAACGAGAGAGTACAACATTTTTCCCGCTTGTGTGAGTATTCCTCGAGTGTGAAAAATCTGGGCGTGACACTTCACACCCGGAATGATTGGGCATGAAGCGGTGGTATGGTCCGAGGTTTCACACACAAGACAACATACTTCTCTCAACTCCTCACTCTCTACCAATTGAACTTTTTTCACCTCAAGAGCCTCTAATTTTCTTACCAAGGTAGCCACCCTAGCATTGACATCATCAACTTCCTTGAGTTGATATCTTCCCACCCCTTGTTGGATTGAGCGACCCTCAGGATTTTGGGTCCTGTTAAGTGCCCAATCTCTAGCCTTATTTGCCAAGTTATCAAAATAATCGTATGCCTCATGGGGCTGCTTATCAAAAAACATCCCCGCACACATAGACTCGACAAATTGCTTAAGTTGGGGTGTCAAAGAAGAATAAAATGTGTTGATGACGTGCCAATCGGCGAAACCGTGATGGGGGCAAGAATTTAAGAGGTCTTTGAACCTCTCCCAACATTGAAAGAAAGTTTCCCCCAACAAAGGAGAAAACTGTGAAATTTACCTTCGAATGGCCTCGGTTCGATTTTTGAGGAAAAATTTGCTCAAAAATTCCCCTTGGAGAGTAGCCCAAGAATGGATGGACATGGGTCGCAAGGAATTGAACCAAAGCTTAGCTTTGTTCTTCAAACAAAATGGGAAGAGTTTCAACAAAAATACTTTCCTTGGACATGAGTTGTCCATAGCAATTGAACAAGCATCCTCAAATTCCTTAAGAAAAATGTAGGGTTGTTCCGAATCCATCCCGTGGAATTGAGGCAACATTTGCATCATTCCCAACCTAATGTTTAGAGTGTTGTGATGGGGCGGGAAAACAATGCACGATGTTGGTGCTTGCCTTGGTGGGTTTAGGTAGTCCCGGAGAGTCCGTATAGGGGGAGCCGCCACGTCGCCATGATGGCTCCTTCTTTCAAACTCCTCATGACCTTCCGGGTTGATTTGGACATTTGGATGCAAGGGTTGAATGTTAGGTAAGCCGGGTTCATTGGGATTTGCCATTGGAATGAAACCTAGGTCGACCACTAAAGGTAAGCTAGGTGTTGATGAAGATGTACTTGTGCTCTCAATGCTCTCAATCCTCACAAGGCGATGATGTTCGTCCCGCGTGAAATATGACATGCAAGAATGAATGCACACATAAGGTTAGACCGATAGGGTCGTTCAGCACATCATACACAATTCCCTAGGCCAGACAACGGCTTTTTTCAATTCTAGGCCGGACAACTGCTTTTTCTCAATTCAACTCCGTACCTCCAATCTCCACATACAATAAGCGTACCACTAATTTGAAACTTTCACACACTATCCTAGCTCCACTAAATACTCCCGAAGAGGGATAATTTCTTAACAAAAATGCAATGCAATTATACTATATCAAACAAAAGAAACTAGAGAAAAGAAGAAATAAAAATAATCCTAAAAATAAAACACCTTAAGGGAAATGAGAGTGTACCGGGGCCCGAAGCCCGTAGATGCTTCCCTCGGGGGTGGTGATGAAATCCACCCTTTTTGTGTGTTTTTTTTTTTTTTTTTGCTTGCTCTTCTTTTTTTTTTTTTTTTTCAATTTTCTTCCGCAATCCTTAGCTTTCGTCCGGTGTAGCTTTTGCCTATGAATTCCCCGGCAACGGCGCCAAAACTTAGCACGCCTCCAGATGTGCTTCAACTGGAGTCACTCCGCAAGGGTACAGAGGTCGCGCTTGTAGTAAAACCGGAGGATCCAGTGTTGTTCTCTCCCAAAGGAATTTTGTAAATATAGCAACAAAGCTCAACTAGCACGGGTACTTATCTTAATGGATTGCAAATGAAAATTCTTATATTTTCTTAACATAAAAGAGACCGAAAATATGTTGGTTTTGAGATGATGGTGGTTCTATGCTTCATGCAATAATTTAGTGACTAATAAAGACAACAAAAGCTAGTTTTATGTAATTAAGGAGAAAAGCTTGGACATGGTTGTTTTGATCCACCAATTCACAACAAGAGTTTCCAATGAGAGGTTTATAACTCAAATCAAGAATCACACCTTGGATTCTTGATTCGGAAAATGTCGACTATAAAAATGTGGGTTTTGTTTGATTGAGCATAAAGAGGGAATCTATAATTGGTACCCTAGAATCAAACCTTAAACATGTGCAATACCTATACCAAATATTGATTTGTGCATAAATATTACCAAAAGGTTATGAATCTAAGTTTTTCTAATGAATCTTATGCTAAATCAAATGAAACCATATAATTTTGAGGATATGACTTTAAAGTTCATACAACCCATTTTCAACTCTTTGAAGATCCTTGGTGGATCTTCACAACCGCATCCAAGATGTATTTAGCTACTACAATCCATGTCAAAGAGCATAAAATAAGACAAATCTATCATTAAACTATATAGAATTAGTGTTTGGTTACTAAGAAAATGAGGGAAAGTGGCAAGAAAATGAGAGAAAATCATTCACTTCATATATATATATATATCAAGCATTCATTTACAATGATCCAAAAGCAATAAATGACATTAAATACAAAGCATTAAGAGTAGATCTAACTAAAAACCTTACAAGATAACAAAAATCTCCTTTTTGGAGCTTCTTTCCCGCCCAGATTCTGCAGAAAATGACCTATATCCATTTTGTCTCGAACATACAGCTTTTATACTCTACAGAAAAACAGAGTCTGTACACACCGATCGATTGGTGTACGACCGATTGATCGGCCGATCGATCACCCGATCGAACGGTCAAGGCGATCGAACGCCCGATCGATCGCAAAACCGACCCCTCTGAGGTTTGCTTCTGTGTAGTCTGTTGAGAAAATTCTGACGTCACCGATCGAACAACCGATCGATCAGAAAACGCCCTCTCTGAAGTTTGCTGTATAAGGTTGAACAGAGGATCACCGATCGATCGCAAGATCACCGATCAATCGGCCGATCGAACGTTCTGTGGACCGTTCGATCGGCCGATCAATCGGTCACCCCCATATTTGTCCATTTGCCTTAGTTTAAGCTCCAATTCCTGCAAGAAGTGTACAAAAATAGTTTTAACGCATTTTAGGAGTTAGAATACTAAATTAACACTAAATTCAACTAATCAACTAACAATTTAAGCCAAAAGATTACTATTTCTAAGAGTAATCAATGAGCCACTCATGTTTAGACCAGAGCGCCATCTAAAGGACGACGGCTCGGATGTGGTGTTCACTGACCCGGAATTGCGCATGTTATCTTTCAGCATTGAAGGCGTGGATGTGCAGGGGTCACACTAGGGTCTACAATGACTATCATGCTGATGGCTAGGCTTCTTCAAGGGTTCACCTGGAACTTGCCACCCAACGTGTCAAAGATCGACCTCAACGAGTCTGTGGATGACCTCCTCCTAGCTAAACCTCTACTTGCTCTTGCAAAGCCACGGTTGACTGGCAAGTTTTACCTTTCGCTTTGAACAATATATTTACACATGTAACTATAAGCACTACCAAAGGCAATGACCATGCTGTCACCCAAAGGAATAAAAGATTAAAAGAAAATAAGAGAAAGATGAAAAATACTCAAAATATTGAAAAGAGAGGTTCATATAATTTGGATAATGCTCCCTTATCTGCCAAGCCAAGGTCTAAGTACAAAACTATACCCTCGTCTCCTTATTCTTTGCTTATATGCACATATTGTATATACATGCCTCTCAAAAGCAAGGTATTTCAGAAAGTGTAAAGTTGTCACAAGCACATAAACAAAATGCAGAAGATTTAAGAGCGCAAACACTAAAATCACAGACATGTCATACCTTTAAGGCTGGGATTGAGAAAAAACTTCATCCATAGGCTCTGGACAGATGTTAGCAATCACGCACATCTGCCGTCAAATATGAAAGGCCTGATGTTTGAGTTAATGGTTCCACAGTAGATTGCTGACAAAAAAAAAAAAAAAGGCTAAAACCTGATAAATGATGACCCATTTTTTTTTTTTTTTTAACAGAATAAGACCAATAATAACAATAACAAGAACATTCTTTTTTTCAAAAAGGAGGATACTCAAGCACTTGTCTAACAGGTTGAGGGCTTGCATAATGGGTACCACTCTTGGCATACTCAGTCCCCATCAAATGTTCTGGAAACAAGCTTGTAAGGACTTCTCTATGACATTAATCAAATTCTTATATGTAAAATAGATCAGAATTCCTTTTTCTTTTTTTGATAAGTAAAAGTTCAGAATTCCTTCTAATCAAGAAGATAAAGCTTTAACGATGTTCCTCAAATGGGGATTTTAATTGTTGGGTCTTCATACAGTATGACCATTTGCTCATGGATTCCTCGTAAAATATCTGCCGCCGCACAATCCATCCGGCATTTGGCATAATATGGAAGTTCTGCCCAATACCAACAGAGATAATGAAAAACAATTTCTACTTAATGCACTTATCGTGTACCAAGCCCAATACATACAAAATACATTATTAGTCATCAACAACATAAAGCTAATAAAATGTGGAAATGATGTGGTCAAGCTCAGAGACATCTCAGGCATATCTTAGTAGCAGTCCTGATGAATGGTATAACCTTTGAGCTCTCTATCTCTATTTGGGCAATGTTCATTCTTTATTGAGGTTCAAGTTTTCCTTCAACTCTCGTATTTCCAGAAATGGGATGGTGGACTGCTTCATGAATACTCTTCTTCACCAATTTGCTCCGCACCGTGAAGATGTATTCTCTCACATTAAAAAAAATATATATATATATATATGGTCTTCGTGTTAAAACTAATAATTTAATGAGCCTTAGAAAGTTTATTCTCTATTAAACTCTCCACTTATCATTCTAGATTGGCACAAGTGCTAGTCTAGCACTACAACAAAATAGGCTCATGATGGCACTTTACAATTGCTGCTAAAAGCACTAATGTACCTCGCCGAAAGCCCGTGAGAAGCTGGCTCGAGCAAGATGGTGCATGAGACATCATAGTTCAATTCCAGCGTAGCCAGGTCGATGGTCCCTCATGCAAGATTGATCTCTTTGGATCTCACTTGAGCGCAACTCAATAAAATTTGGCGATGAATAATTTCGTTTGATATAGGATTGGGTGCAGAAGTGAAAAGATATATATTTGGCACGTCATCCAACACAATTAGCAAGTTTAGAATATTGAGAAAAGTACTCTAAATACTTCCAAAGGCTTTAAGAGTCCCTTTATGCTTCCTTAGCTCAAAATTGAAGAATTGATTGAAACTTGGAGTTGATATCGGGGACTCAGCATTGTGATCAAGTGCTAAAGAATGATGCCGTGGATATGGTTGGTGGTTGAATGAGAGCACTACTACCATAATTCGAGAATTCGAATTTGGTCTGGGTTGTAAGTGCCGTTCTTGCTTTTGTTGTTGATTAGCCCCAACTTTTCAAACGTCATTTTGACTATTGATAATTGGGCAAAAGGGAAAATATGCTTTCTAATTTGTGTCGTATGTGCAGAAAGACAGAGAGAACAATTAACCATTGTTGTTGCATTGTGAGATAGTAAGGGAATTGGAGAACTTTGTATTATTTATTTTTGGTATTAATTAGGTCATGCTAGGTTCGGTGATTAACTCTTGGAATGTTGGGTGGATGGTGATCGTTTATTAAAGTGAAGAAGGCTTGGAATGTGGCTTCATTGTGCTTGATGTAGTGTATTTGCAGGGAACGTAATAGGTGCACGTGAAGTGAGATTAGCAATTCAGAGTCTTACTTTAGCTTTGTTGTCTTGTTCTCACTTGAGGTACAAGGAGACTTTGGACAGTCTTCTTTTTCTTTTATTGATTTCTCAGGGAATCTTTCTTTAGTGCATGATTTTTAGGCTTTTTGTATACACTCGCATACAAAGGTTGCACCTCTTATTAGGTGTTCCTTAAATAAAGTCATTCACTTATAAAATAAAATAAAATAAAAAAAGTGCTTGGTTTTGTTGGCCTCAAACCCATGGGTTTTCCATTAATGTTTTATACATAGAAAATCATGTCTTGATTGCTTGTTTGTGGTTAGATTATTTGACATGCGACTACAGTTCATGCATATGCACTAAATTAAGTATCGCTTAAAATCAGCCATTAAATCTTTCAAACACTCCCCCCAGTAAAAAAAAAAAATCTGTCATGGGCATCCCCATTTTTTTTGTAGGTTACACACCAACTAAACATGGACTGGTATGTTGAAAGGGTGTAGACAGAAGAAGTTACGTCATGAATGAATCAAATACTAGTAGGAATTGCTCAAAGAAAAAAGTGTTGGTGGTAATTTCCTGTTTGTCCTCATTATTATGGTGGAAATAAATTATTAAACACGGAACCACTCGCACTATGGTAATGAGTCAAACTACCTGGTTAATGTGTCTAAGTAACTAAATCCCACCACTGGGTGGACCAGTTGCCCTGCAATCCTTAAATTGCGTTGGGAGTAAGGAGTAAATCCCGGTCAAATGCTTGAGTTCAAATGGTCAATCCTCGAATTTTAATCGAACTATAGTTTAACCCATAGTTGGTTATCACCTTCTATTGAGTTTTACATAAATTAAAAAAAAAGTTGTAATCAAATAAACAAAAGACTATTGTGATTATTCTATTCCTTTTATTTATTTTATATACTATAAAGGTAGTTATTTTTTAAAGAAATTGATGCATAAAAAATTGTCAAATTATTTGAATAAATATAGGCATGTGTAAGTTTATATACAGAAATACTAATATGTATGTGTACATGCACTCTAGAGACACTCCCGCTCTTCAGCTATTTTCACAAATGATACTCTCATACTCTTACTCTGGAAATCAGTTACCTAGGTGTATATATGTGTGTGCAGAGAATGTGCTATACACTAGGGCAAAATTGGATTCCAAAGAGAGAGAGAGAGAGGAGAAATGTTGGTGAAAAATAGATGCTTTCTTGAATGACTGCACACTACTTGCCCTTGCCCCTCGAGGTAATAACTTGAAATGGGAATATCTCAGTAATTTTCATTACAGTCGGTCAATGTGCAGTTGTAATCATGGTACATGCAGTGCTTGTGTGTAACATGTCAAGTTAAATATAATTTATTAGAATGAAGATCATCAACCTTTAAATTAAAATTATAAAATACATGAAATTGACCAAAAAAAAATATATCACATACTTTAATTTTCTAAATTTTTGTTGCACAAAATGACAGGTGAAATGAAAATTAAAATATTCCATACAAGTATAACTAATATAATTTTCAGAAGAACCCAGAAAACTTTATGAAACAAGGAATCGAAACACTTATATGTATAATAAAAATAATTATATCTATATGCATAACCGTGCAACCGTACAAACACATCTATATAGAGAGGGATAGGAAGGGTAGGAGAACATTCCAGAGCTTGGATTTGACACGAACTTTGTTGGTGGCACAAAGCTTCTTATAGTAGACGCATCTGTTACTGGTGAACTGTATGTGTATCCAAAACAACATATACATAGATATATGTATCTGTAGTATATACACGCACGAAGATCCTCATTTGTATGTGGCATGCAATTGGAAGACGGCACGCTTTATCACTACATCAAGATCTTCATTTGTTGCGTCAAGAAATTGATAAGTAAATTATTAACTTTGTTGATTGAATCACCAATTTTGTATTAAAGCATTTTCAAAGTTACTAGCTATTTTGAAAAGTCAAAATATATTAAACTAATGTAATTTTTATGTTGGAGAGTCACTTTTAGAAAATCACTCCAATCATACTCTTTACTTTACCTAGTTATTCCAACTAACTTTCTTATTTTTTAAAACAAATGTTATGTGGCATGCCATATCATCCTTATAGTAATAACATGGCACCATGACATGTTATGCCAACCATACTTGTGCTCAATAATGATTCCCCTTATACATAGCTTTTACCATGTTATAACAATTAATAGATATATATATATATATATGTACAATTGTTTCGATTTTCAGACTGGAAATAACAGATCTACAAAGACAAAAGAACTATAACACTGCAATTAGAAAAATGCAACAAGACACAATTTTTTCACAAATAAATTCAAGTAAAATTGGCTATGCATGTAGCAGGGGAAGTCTAGGGCTTGAATAGGTTGGGAAAAAGGGCAGCAAAGGTGAAGGGGAGGGGAGGGATGTGAGGTGAGGGGTTAGATTTGTTGCAGAAAATGAGAGGTGAGATTAGAGGGGTTGGGTTGGTGTTGAGTGGGGGATGGAGGGACAGTGAGGGAGGGTTTACAGAGAGAGAGAGAGAGAGAGAGAGAGAGAGAGAGAGAGAGAGAGAGAGAGAGAGAGAGAGAGAGAGAGAGAGAGAGAGAGAGAGAGAGAGAGAGAGAGAGAGAGAGATACCTAATGAAAATCATACCTAATGAAAATCAATTGAAGAAGAACACCAAGCACAATTGCAGATTTCATCCAATTGTTGGAAAAAGACACGGTGGAGGAGGAAAAAGAAGAGAAGCAACCATATCCCACTTGCTATATTTGGCGAGCCATTCTGATGAAAGTTAAAATAGAGTGGAGTAGAGAGCCCCTTGGAGCATAAAAAGGTGCTATCACTAGGTAAAATAGCTAAATGGGTGCTTTTAAATATGGCGTTGGAGATGCTCTTATGCTGGTTGAATCATTTGGTCAATACTCTATGAAAAACTAACAATTAGATGGTCGAATCTATTGTGATTCAGTGAATACTCCATTGAAAAAAGAAATAAATAAATAAGTTAATAATTCTTTTCTAAAAAAAATCAAATTTTAAGTAAAAAATTTACACTCGTGTTAAAATTTTTTATTTTAAGAGTATTTTTTGTTTTCACTGAACAAAATTTTTTAGTTCGTCACTGAGACGTGCAAATGTTCCCCATAAATTCTCTCCTCTAAAAAAAAAAAGAAAACTAATTAGGTAATTGAAACAGGTATCAACACAGAGATTTAAAAGGAATCCAAAATTGTATCGACTGCCAAATAGAGTTATTTGAAGTTCTATCTTTTGGTAAAATATATAGCTTAGTTATCCCTGAACTAGGGTCTAGTTTCACTTTATCCCCTTAACTAATAATGCTACACCTATACCATTCCTAACTAAAAAAGTAAAAATTCTAGCTTTTTTTTCTTTTAATAAAGAAAGCTAAACCCCAAATAACCTGTTGAAACGAGAAGTAGAGATTGAGAATATAAACAATGCACACCCAATTTTCACTCAAGCCAAAAGTCCTCCTTGTTTACTACATAAATAATAATAACAACTAAATGTTATATTATTCTTGATTGAGCCCATATTATTTGTGGGTGTTTTCTAAACACGGGTTAGACCTAAGTCTGGATAAAACAAACATGGTAAGCCCAATAAGGTTGTGATCTATTATACATGGGCTAGTGTGCACCTATTATCAATATGGGTTGACTGAAATTAGTGTGGGTCTATTAAGCCAATTGAGCCTTTTATGTAAGGGCCCAATGTGGTTAGGGTTTTTCTGTATATAGAGGCTAGGTTCCCTCTCTTCCCACAATCAGACAGATGTCCATAAACTTCCGTCATACAATAGTGGGTACAGAGAGGAAGACCAGCCTCCAAGAAGCCTTGTTCGATATTAATCGCCGCTCCAAGTGATTCGTGGAACCATGGAGCAAACAGGTAAGTTTTCGCATTCAATTTTGCTTCCTGTTAAAGTTCCTACATTCACATATGATCTAGGTTAACTTTTATGATCTCTTTATTGATGTTTACATGTGGTATCAGAGCCTAATATATGTGGATTAGAGACTTATTGTGTGATTTGAACTTGTTAAACTCGATTATAAGTTGTTAAGCCCGAATCTTGCATGATTTAATCCGAACAATAGATGACTTCTTTTTAGAAAATTAATAAGGGACTTTTGTTCCTCTCTGAACAACAAACATTTTGATATAAATATTGTAACCTAACTCTGTTCGTAGAGAAAGTTATGATTTTTTTAAGTTTCCAGTGAAAAACTTAAAATTTCTTGTAAAATTATTGAATATGATGTTTTTCATGCATATCCTTGCATTATATTACATATTCTTGATACTGAATAGCATACGAATCTGTTAGTACAAGTTTTATGCAAGAAAAATCAAGTTTTGAAACCCTAGCCGCCATGGCCAAATCTAGGGTTCTTGAAAACCCAATAAATCTTGTATTTCATCTCTCAAAATTATCATAAAGATGATCCTTGATGTCTACATAACTTGTTTATGTGATTAAATTGCATAAATTGTGTCTAAAATGAGGATTTAGTGAAGAAAAATGGGTTGATTCTTTTTTTCCAGCAACCGGGTCTGTTTTGTAGAAATTCGGGTCGAGTTTTACTCAGCGGGTAAGGAAGATGACCCAGATGGGTCAAGGGAGACCAAACAAAGCCCACTCTCGGCCTATGGAGAGTGTGAGCGCGTGAGACAGAGTTTGGGGTCGGTCAAAAAACGAAAAATGTTCCTCTTGGATTGAAGATTCTAAATATATATATATTTTTTTTTATAATTTTTAGGGACTGTTTGGTATTTTTTTAGGCTAAAAAAGTGCATTTTTTTGCATTTTCTCAAAAACCGTGGGCAATTTTTTGAAGATTTTTTATAGGTAACATGTTTTCAACTCTTTAAACTTCATGGAATATTGTACTCTCTCTGGTTTGATATATAAAATAATAATTGCTATTTAAAGTTCGTTTTTGGCTCATTTTAGGGGTTTTTTTGCATTTTCTTGAAAACCGTGTGTACATCTTGGGTAATTTTCTATAGATAACTTGTTTTCAACCTTCTAAATCTATTGGTAATGTGTACTCTCCGTAGTTAGGTTCCTAAAAACTATACTCTCTCCTATAAGTCCTTTTAGGAGCCTAAAATTGTCATTTTATGTTGAAAATTGCAAAATATGATTTTATTACATGGCTTAGGCAATACATATATGATCACTGGGTACTTTTGGTTATGTGCCCATAAGGATGTGATTGCAAGCATTTTGATATGCTTGGATGTGATACAGGGCACTTTTACATCAAGTAATGTCATGACAAGAACTTTGGATTGAAATGGGTGCTACTGCCCAAAGGGGTACACTCATTAAATCTGATTTTCTTACATATGGTATATGACTGTGTCTATTGTGTTATTGCATACAATCGTCTGCCCAAAGGGAGTTATTGTGTGCTTTAATGACAGGGATGTGATTCAGCAGCTGAACCGAGAATGCCTAACTTTTAAAATACATGTCTGCCCAAAGAGGACTATTTTTTCAAGTGCTTGGGCAATCTCATATGGTGGCTGGCTAGGACGGACCTCATAGCATGTTGCACTCTCTGCCTAAAAGGGAGACGGCAATGATGCACCGAGGCATCCCCATTATTTATATTTGATATAATTACTGCCCTTATTCTACTGATATGTTGCCTCTTTTGTTGCCATGACAGTTTCCTTTGCAATTAACAACAATAACACTACCGTTGTGCTGTTGAATGGTTCAAACTTTAAAAAGTGGAAGCACGATATAGAGTTTGCCTTGGGTATTGTTGATCTGGATTTGGCCTTGAGGGAACCTGAACCTGCTGCAATCACTGATACTAGTTTTGTTTTCGAGAAGGAGTTATATGCAAAATGGGACAGATCAAATCGACTCAGTCTCATAGCGATTAAGAGATCCATTTCTGAGCACCTATTGACTGGCCTGCCTGAGACTAACAATGTCAAAGTACTGTTTGAGGCTATAGGACAGAGATATCAAGTATCCAGCAAGGCTGAGACGGAGTCCTGATGAATGAACTCATGAGTTTGAGGTATGACAGCCAGAGTGGGGTAAAGGAATATGTCTTGAAACTTATTTTTCTCCAATCCAAACTTAGAGGTTTGAATGTTATCCCCCCTAATGATTTCATTGTCCATCATGCTCTTAATAGCCTTCCACCAGAGTTCAGCCAGATAAAGACTACCTAAAACACCCAGAGTGAATCTTGGACAGTGAATGACCTCATTGCCAAATGTGTCTTAGAGGAGGATAAGCTTAAGAGAGAGAAAACTGAGTTTGCCTTGCTTGTTTCTCATTTCAAAGTCACCCCTGGGCAGAGTCATGGGAACCGAAAGAACCATAAGAAACCTAGTGCCAATACCCCTTATAAAGGTCAGGATAATAAAGGGCATGGTAAAGGTCACGGTCAAACCCACAATCCTTTAGGTCCTAATGCTACAATTAAGAAGGCCATCAAGCGTTTTTTCTGTAGGAAAGAAGGCCGCATAAAGAAAGATTGTCATAGGCACAAGTCCTGGTTAGAAAAGAAGAAGAAACAGGAAGGAGGTAACTCACTTGCCTTAACTTACTTTGAGTCTAATTTCGTTAGTGTCCCATCAAATTCTTAGTGGTTTGACAGTGGTGCAACTGTCATGTTGCCATGTCTTTGCAGGGATTCAGAAGCAAGCGGAGGCTAAGTAAGAGTGAGGCCAAGCTTAGAGTTAGAGATGATAGCATAGTTAGGATCGAGTTCATAGGAGATGCCATTTTAAATTTAGAAACTGGTTTTCAACTTATTTTGGAAAACACTGCTTATGTACCGTCTTTTAGACGAAATTTGATTTTTATTTCTTCTTTGAACAAACTTGGATATGGTTTTCAATTTCGAAATGGCTTGGTTGATTTATTTTACAACTCCAAAATTGTTGGCTATGGTTTGTTATCTGATGGATTATAAAGGGTGAAATTAAAATAGGATAATGAGTATGCCTTCTTCCATGTTGAAAATAGTGTATCCAAGAGACCTAAAATTAAAGACCAGTCTTTCATGTTATGGCATAAGCGTCTAGGTCACATTTTTAAAGAAAAAATTCAAAGGCTAATTAAAGATAACATCCTTCTATCACTTGATTTTAGAGACCTAAACACTTGTGTTGACTGTATTCGGGAAAAATTGACCAAGACTAAGAAGAAAAGCGCAACACGGAGTGGTGGTCTTTTAGAAGTTATACACACTGATATTAGTGGACCTTATTCCTCTACCTTTTGTGGAAATAAATACTTTTTGACCTTTATTGATGATTTCTCTCGTTATAGCTATGTATACCTAATTAAAGAGAAATCTGATGCACTTGAAAAGTTTAAAATTTTTAAAATAGAAGTGGAGAATTAATTGACAAAAAGGATTAAGGTTGTTAGGTCTGACCGTGGGGGTGAGTATTATGGCAGACATGATGTCACTAGACAGCAAATGGGGCCGTTTGTCAAATACTTGCAAGAATGTGGGATTGTTGCCCAATATACCATGCTTGGTAGTCCTGAACAGAATGGTATGACTGAAAGGCGTAATCGCACCCTTAAAGACATGATGAGGATTATGATGAGTATGAGTAATTTGCCTACATATCTCTGGAGTGATGCCATTAAGTCTGCCTTGTACATTCTCAATAGAGTTCCCAGCAAGTCTGTTCCTAAAACACCTTTTGAATTGTAGACTGGTAGAAAGCCTAGCCTTAACCATCTTTGTGTCTGGGGTTGTTCAGCAGAGGTTAGGATATATAACCGTTTTGAGAGAAAAACCGACCCTAGAACCACTCGTTGTTTCTTCATTGGGTATCCAGATCATTCTAAGAGATACAGGTTCTACTGTCCTACGCCTGGTGCTAGGATTGTTGAGTCTCAAATAGCTAAGTTCTTGGAGCATGATACAGCTGATTTGGAGACCCTACAGCAGCTTGATGCTGATAGGCAAAGCGAGGTGGTGCCTATTCTCTTGCCTAATGTTCAAACTTTTGTCTTGCCTACACTTGTGGATGGAATTGATCAGGAGCAGTTGGGGATTAATGCACCCATTGCTGTTAATGCTGTTGATCCTGTTGAGCCTATTCTAGAGGTACCTGTGAGGAGATCAGTGAGACAGCAAAGACCTGCCATATTTGATAAGTTTATTGTCTATCTTGGTGAGACTGACTATGATGTAGGTCCTGTGATTGATCCAGTGACTTATGCTGGTGCGATTTCGAGTCCCCAGTCTAGCATGTGGGTGGATGCTATGACGGATGAAATGCGTTCTATGACGCATAATGGAGTACGGGAGCTCGTTGATCTTCCAGTTGGCCGTAAGGTTATTGGTTGCAAGTGGGTGTTTAAGACCAAGAAAGACTCTAAAGGGCAGGTTGAGCGTTTCAAAGCTAGACTGGTTGCAAAGGAGTTTACTTAGAGAAAAGGCATTGATTATAATGATACATTCTCTCCAGTTTCATCTAAGGATTCATTCAGAATTGTCATGACTTTGGTGGCTCATTATGATTTAGAGCTTCATCATATGGATGTCAAGACTACTTTTCTGAATGGTAGCCTAAGTGAGGAGATTTATATGGTGTAACCTGAAGGTTTCAAGGAAGAAGGCAGGGAGCACATGGTATGTAAGTTGAAGAAATCTATTTATGGTTTGAAGCAAGCCTCGCGTCAATGGTATTTGAAGTTTGATGAGATTGTCACTTCCTTGGGTTTTGTGGAAAATAAGGTTGATCAGTGCATATATCTCAAGGTCAGTGGGAGGAAATTTATTTTCCTTATTCTTTATGTTGATGATATTCTACTTGCCAGTAGTGACTTAAATCTTTTGGATGAGACTAAAATGTTATTGTCTAATTCATTTGATATGAAAGATCTTGGAGAGGCCTCATTTGTTTTGGGTATTGAAATCATTCGTGATAAATCTCGTGGTGTGCTGGGGCTTTCTCAGAAGGGGTACATCAGTCGAGTACTTGAGAGGTTTAATATGCAGAACTGTAGACCTGGTGATGTTCCTGTTACCAAGGGTGACAAGTTCAGTAAGAGTCAATGTCCCAAGAATGATTTGGAAGAAAAAGCTATGCAGAACATTCCTTATGCTAGTGCAGTTGGCAGTCTTATGTATGCTTAGGTTTGTACTAGGCCAGATATTGCTTTTGCTGTGGGAGTTCTTGGTAGATTTCTTTCTAATCCTAGCTTGGACCATTGGGTGGCTGCAAAGAAAGTAATGAGGTATTTGCAGAGAACGAAAGATTATATGCTTGTATATAGAAAAGTAGACAATCTTGAGGTTGTTGGTTATTCAGATTCAGATTTTGCTGGATGTGTGGATGACATGAAATCTACCTCCGGATATGTCTTTATGCTAGCTGGAGGAGCTATTTCATGGAAGAGTGTCAAGTAGACTCTTACAGCTTCTTCCACTATACATGCTGAGTTTGTGGCTTGTTTTGGAGCTGCAACCCAAGCTGTTTGACTGCGAAATTTTATTACAGAACTTAAAGTGATTGATTACATTGCTAGACCATTGAAGATCTTTTGTGATAATAGTGCAGCTGTATTCTTTTCTAGGAATAATAACTTCTAGTGGGTCTAAGCATATTGAGATTAAGTATCTATCTGTAAGGGATTTGGTAAGGAAATGTGACATAATCATTGAGCACGTCGATACAGAACAGATGATGGCAGACCCTTTGACCAAGGGATTCAGGCCTATTACCTTTGGTAGACATGTTTTCAATATGGTTGGGTCATTTGATGTGCTTGGTTAGTGGAAGTTGTTTTCTTTACATTATTTGACAGATCTTATGTATTGAGACCTTTTTTTGGTTATTTGATGGTTATCTTTATGATTGTGTTTGATGCCATTTATACATGTATATATTTTTTATACTTGCATATCATATGGATTAATGTATTCATGATTCAGTTTATTGATAGTCTTAAGTTTGGTGTGACTTAAGCAATTCAGGATATGTCTTGTGTTTGCACCATAAAGTTGTCTCGAGATAGTTGTGCAAGACATATGGGTTTCATTAGAAACCATTGGAATTCTCTTGCTTATTGAATGAACATACAGTGAAAGAGAATTTAAAGACTGATTGAAGATTAGCACTGTTATCAGATCACATACGGAGTGCTTTTTCCCACCACACTACCACATTTGATCCATGTCGATAGAGTTATTAGTGTTTGTAATCATGAGTGGTCTTGCATGGACTAATAATGTAATGACTGCCTTAGTTCGATATTGATAGTTTTATTGGACCGGATTGTTTTAGGTGTTGTTTCTCATCCTACTTGGTTTTTTAAAATTGTGGCCACATACAGTTATTTTCATGTTCTAACCCGAGAGTCGTTTTTCAAATTTTGTTTCTGCAATTAATGTTGGCTCAAGTGGGAGAATGTTAGATTATTCTTGATTAAGCCCACATTATTTGTGGGTGTTTTCTAAACACAGGTTGGACCCAAGTCTGGATGAGACAAACATGGTAAGTCCAATAAGGTTGTGATCTATTATACATGGGCTAGTGTGCACCTATTATCAATGTGGGTTGACGAAAATTAGTGTGGGCCTATTAAGCCAATTGAGTCTTTTATGGAAGGGCCCAATGCGGCTAGGGTTTTTTTGTATATAGAGGTTAGGTCCCCTCTCTTCCCATAATCAGACAGATTTTCATAAACTTCCGTCATACAGTAGTGAGTACAGAGAGGAAGACTAGCCTCCAAGAAGCCTTGTTCGAGATTAATCGCCGCTCCAAGTGATTCGTGGAACCATGGAGCAAACAGGTAAGTTTCCGCATTCAGTTTTGTTTCCTGTTAAAGTTCCTATATTCACATATGATCTAGGTCAACTTTTATGATCTCTTTATTGATGTTTACACTAAAAAGTTTCCTTGTAATTCTTGGGCATGGTTACATGGTACCATCTCACCATTCTAAAAGGGTGGTCCTCCTCCTCCATCACCGTGTCCTCCACAATAGTAATTAGGGTGTCAGCACGTAAGTTACAAAGTTGTGTTATATGTATAGGCTAAAACTTCAGGAAAATCCAAGTATCATACTTCTTAATGTTATTCAAACCATGTCTAGCTAAGAAATGGAATTAGAGTTTCCTGTTACTATGCCTTTTTATTGTCCACTTTGCACTGTTAGGCTTATAGGGCCAACAAATCCATTACGCCATCAAAATCTTTTACTTTAGGCCCTGTCGAGTAAAATCTAATCTACACAATAATTTGATCTATAGACAGTATTATTGGGGTAAATGTTGTAACATCAGAAAAATCATTACGTCATTTACACAATCAACGGTGTAGAAATTTCTTAACTCGCTGTTTTAAAAAAATGTAAAGCATTTCCAAAACTCTCTTGAGTTGTCCCAAGAACGCTTCAAAACGCTTCAAAACCCCCTTTCAAGAGTTTTAATGTTCTATTTCAAAATACCCCACTATCCGATTTCAAATCCAAACTCTCAAGTTCTCTCTTTCCAAAGACCACAAAGTGTCTTCAAACTTTTCAAAAATCTCAAAGTGTCTCCAACCTTTTCAAAGGCCCTAAAGTGCCTATTTTCTATCGGGCTCTTGCCTGAACTACGAATGATCTGATTCTCACCAAATAGGATACGTAAACAACCTAAAATGGTGCGGTCATAACTCCTATTTCAACTCCAATCCCCTTTTTAAAAATTTTAATCAATTCAAAGTTTTCATTTCAAACCCTGTCAAAACTCTCATGTTTTCTCAACTTCTTCTAAAGCTTGCATCATACATCATTCATCCAAAAAGTGATGACTAAACCTCGTTTTCAAAATTCTAGAGTGGATATTAAGTGGATAATGGTAGCCAGTTATTCTAGTGAGTGAACAAAGGGTGATTAGACATATAGATACCGAAAGGGCGGGCTAGGGTGATGATCTTAGGATATCTTCCCTACACGTAACCAACCCCCGGATCCCAAATTTCTGTTTTCAAAAGACCAAAATGGAGTTATTTTCAAAAGGGTTTAAATATTTTCAAAGGTTTCTAAACAACCTATTTTTTTAAAAACCCTCTCTTGAGGGAGTTTTCAAAATCTTTTCTAAAAAATCTAAGTTTAATCTTCGGATTAACACTTAGTTTTAGATATCCTAACTCACCTTAATCAAGTTAGGTGGTGACTCCTGTTTTTCTAAAAAGCCCTTCATCAAATCAATTTCAAATTTAAACTTAGTGGCACTTATCATTCTAGGAGGATAAGTTCTAGTGACAGAGTTTCGTACTTTTGTCTCCGAGCCGAAAGGACCTTGGACCTAAAAAATCGGAGCGCGACCGCTAGCGACTCCACTAGGGACACTTGGAGGGTTAGGCAATTGACATGTCCTTTCACCCTTCACTCACCCAGAATCTCCGGTTACGTTGTCTAGTTTTTATTCACTTTTCAAATTTGTTTAAGTTTCCAAAACAAATCTTATTTTCCAAAAATAATTTTCATTCATTGCTTACATTCATGCTCTTGTATTAACCGTCCATTTTACCTTGCATTGAGTTTTTTGAAAAGTTACTAAATCTTTGCAATTTTCTTTTGTAGGTGGACTTTTGTTCACATTTTATTTTATGTCTTATTTATTACCATGTATGTGATGAATGAATAGGATATGATGTGTGTTATTGGGTCCTTTCCTCCATTTTTGAAAACTCCACACACACTTGGTGTGCTCACTTGCATTTGCATCTTGCATATATTACATGGTTACTACCCTTCTAGATAGAAGGGAGAATAGTATATTGACTGTGGGCGGATGTTGTGTCAGTTTCTCAGCGTACAGTCTCTTGATAGTTTCCCCGCTCGAACCACCAACCAAAGATGGAGTTCTCCCTTTTAGGCGTGGACGCCGGAGGTCTGAAGGTTTGAGAATCGAGCTTTCTTAGGAAGCATTAGTAAACCCCCACCCTCATGCTCATGTAGCACCCTATGCATAGCCGAACCACTTCCGGATTTAGGACACACGCGTCAATTTCAAAACCAAGGAGGAAAGGGCAACCGCTTTATTTTCCTTTATATATTATGTTCAATTCAGGCTATTATGCAATTTAATTCTTGCAATTTTATTTTGTGTGTTTTTTGCATCATAACTGCTCATGCATCGGAATTCATTTCAAGACCAGAGTTCCTAAAGTAACTCAAGTCATCACATCTTCATGCATCCAATCGACCCCCAGAGAAATGCTCAAAGACCTTCTCATTTAAATCAAACCAACCCAAAACTCTTAATGGTACCAAGAGACCCTAAGGATTCATGGCATGCATCAAAGCCATCTCATAAAGAGGGGCCCTAATCCCTTTTCGCTTACAGAGATAAGGTTACCAAGAAAGACAAGGGGCAATCCGAAATCAAGGTTTACTCGTCGATCTCCATCCAAAAAGGCTAATCCGAAGGATCAAGAGTAGTTTAGGATTTCAAAGGTAAAAATAAAATAGGCGAAAGTCCCAAGAAAAATGTTCCTCTTCCCCTTCAAATGTACTTTCAGTTCCATGTACAAAAAAAAAAGAATCGAATGTAATAAAACTGTCCTTCCTACTTTCATCAAATGAATGCATGAATATGTGAATGAATTAATGAACATGCTCGTACAAGTATGGTACTGTACACAGGGGCAATCCCCTATCTCCAAAAGTGAGCCAACACATCATGCTTAATCCCCCTCGAATAGCAGGAGCACCCCTAAGACATTCATTGCATAAAAACTTTTAAATTAAGACACTAACTTTTCTCTTTTCTTCGCCGATAAAAAAAAAAAAAAAAATTCTCTTTACCTTGTTTTTCACAACATAAATAAATCGTTTGGAAGACGGCCAGACATAGTGCAATTCTACCAGGGCATCTTTGTCACACTAATGACGGGCGAGTCATTGTTACGTCATTTGCACAATCATCGGCACAGAACTTCACAACTCACTATGTAAAAAATGTATCTGAGGAAGCATAACTAAATCGTTTGCAATTCTACCAAAGAGCTCATATGAAGAAAACTCTTAACATGGCTTTAACAATTGGTTAGGTAAATTTGGCATTGATAGCCTAGAAGCCAAGTTATTAGACAACTTAAGCCTTAACTATAAATTCAGATGACTTAAAATCAAGTAAAACCTTGGTATTAGAATCCCAGGCGTCAAGGTGTAACAATAATTAATAACCTTAAAAAAAGGTCTGTTATGTGCATCTCCATTTTTTTTGTAGGGACCACCAATAGAAATCACCGGCCTGCTTAAGAGGGTGTAAACAAAATAAGTTCATGTCATGAATGAATCAAATAATGGTACGAATTTCTCAAAAAAAAAAAAAAATGTTAGTTGTAACTTCCCTATTAGTCTTTATATTGCGGTGGGATTATCCATATTTGATACTTTAGGCTCCATTTGTTTGCTGAAAAATAAATTTTGGAAAAAAATCTATGTTTCTTAAAAAATATTTGGTAGTAAAAAATTTATTTTCCTTTTATTTTTTGTTTGTTTGGTGTAAACTACAAATTTTTTTGGAGAGAAATTATTCTAGCCACAATTATTATTTGAGCAATATCTAGTGATTCAGCCATTAAAAGAGAGTAAAAGAATATAAAAAATTAGAATTCTTCTTTATGAAGTAGAAATACAGGAGATTAGGTTAGAGAGAGAGAGAGAGAGAGAGAGAGAGAGAGTTGAACTCTTAGTTAAAACTTGATTCGCTCTCAAATGTACGTTGAACTTGAGCTTCCCGCAAGGTTTATGGGTGTCGATCGAAGTAAAATCCCGTAAGAACTGGTATCGTTCTCCCAAAGGATTGAGCCAAATATAGGCGTGGCAAAAGGACGATACAACCACTCAAATGGGTTGAATTAGTGAATTGGTTAACAAATTGAAATTGAACTAAAAATAGATCGAAAATTGATTGGGTGGTGGAAGATTGTAGATTACTCAATTATGCTAATTACAAGCAAAATAGAAGGCAATTATACTAAATTTGAGACAATTAATAAAGGGGCTTGGATGCAATTTGCTTCAATCTACCAAGTTCTCTACAAGTATCTCAATGGAGGAATTAATTACTCAAACTAAGGGATCACGCCGCGGACCCTTAATTCGGAAGATTTCGACTATATAAGCAATGATTCATACTCAATTAGATGTAATTGTTAATCATTTATTAAGATTCTTAGATACAAATCGTAATTTGTGCAATACCTATACCAATTGTGTAATTGTGCATAGAAATTACCAAAAGTGATTATGTATCCAAGTTTCCTAAGGAATTACAACACAATTGATATGAATTTGGATGAATTCATAAGATAAAGCATTAATGTGTATATACCTCCATTGAAGACCTTGAAAATCCTTGGTAGATCTTCACAATTGCATCCAAGGAAGAGTCTAGCTACTTGATTTCATAGAAGAAAGCATGAAGAATTGAGAATTGTTCATTGATTGATGAAGAAAATAGTATTTGGGTACAAAGAAAAGCTAAGAAAATACAAGAAAATATGTAACAAACCGACTTTTTCTCTCTAAAGTACGTCCTAACAGAAAATCTAATCTAAAAATAAAGTTTCATCCCAAAAATCGCGTCATTTTCCGGAGATATAGTTGAAAAATATGCACAGGACAACAGGTACCATACGTACGGTACTGTTCACCGTACGTATGGTGAACATACCATACGTACGGTCATCTTACAGTCCCGTATACGCTAAATAGAGCCTTCTGAAATTTAAAATTTTGGCAGACCGTACGTACGGTAAACAGTACCGTACATACGATTGAACCACCGTACATACGGTTAGCTTTCACAATACAAATGGTAAGCTGCCATATGTACGGTCAACTTATTTTGATAGATTTTTAAAAGTTATATGAAATCGATATATTAAGGATTCCGATAGCCTTTTTGGTTTGGGAGATATGGCCCTCCAAAGTTTTAGCTTTGCGTTCTTCAACTAGTTGTACCACAGCTTTAATAGCTTGTACTTTGACAGCATCGTCTTAAAAAACACATTCTCCTTTCATCCGAAATGCACCCGAAATCCCTCACATTTAACTTAAAACCTATAAAAAGCAAAATAACTTAGTTAATACTAAAATCTACTTAAAGAAGCATATAATCTCCTAAAGTAAGGCTAACAATTGACAAATTAAGGTATTATAATTGCACTTTTAGAGTGCAATCAACTCTTAGTTTGAATATTGATCTAATTTATCAATTCTCCCACCCACGGAAACAACTTCTGAGACAAAATCTTGAATGTTATTTTCCAACTTTATATTTGGAATATCTTTTCTTAGAATTTAAGATTTTTCAAAAAAACAAAAAACAGAATTTTCTTAATTTCTCAGAAAATATTTTTTTTCAATTTTCTCCGATGAAACAAACAGAGCCTTAATGCTATATGACTAGAAAAGTTATATATAATCTATATACTGAATGATATGGTTAAATAAAAGTTTATCACTTTAAAATAAAATACTCATAATGATAGCTTTTAATTACAAAAATATTACTATCACATTATTATTGTGAAATTTTTTGTACAAATTTTTTGAAAGTACAATATTTTTCTGTTTTTGAATGATTAACCAACCACTTGTCCCCACCATCTCGAGGTAATAGCATAAAATA
The DNA here is from genome assembly GCA_033060915.1 of Euryodendron excelsum. Lineage (NCBI taxonomy): Eukaryota > Viridiplantae > Streptophyta > Magnoliopsida > Ericales > Pentaphylacaceae > Euryodendron > Euryodendron excelsum. Next base: position 9,975,138 of record CM065380.1, on the reverse strand, counting down.
GGAATGTCTTGATAATTTTCATTACAATGGGTCTATGTACATTAAACAAAAATTACAATTTTCTAATCAGATGGGACATGTCTATTGATTGTACTCTAAAAGTGCAATCTACATGCCTTAATTAGCTATTTATTAGTTTGGTAATATGTTTAATTATGTTGTTTTAGTCCTAATTCGTTACTAACTTAGTTTTATGTATGTTTTGAGGAATTTGGGCTTAAAAGGATAAATTCACGCTAAAATGGCTTGGGCGTTCAAACGGTATATAGAAGCGTTCGAACGGTATATCGGACGATCTTATGTCAAGTTCAGGTTCGAAGTGCGTTCAATAGATTCAGAGAGCAGATTTTCTCATTCGAAGAGCGTTCAAACGGTCGTCCTACGCGTTCGAATAGTGGCCTAGGCGTTCGAACGGTTTTGAGCTTTGATGGAATGATTTCGAATGCAATTTAATCATAAGTTTCAAGAGGTTGCCGTCAAGGTACAAGCTGTTGAAGCACGCAGAGCTGAAACTTTGGAAGCTCATATCTCGAGAACCAGAAAGGCTATTTAGACTCACAATATATCGATTTTATATAACTTTTCGAGACCTACAACTTTCGTGAAGGGACCTAGCCCATCTGAGCATTTGGTGAGGATATTTCGTACGAATGACGACGGAATTTGTATATTAACTCATTTTTTAGTTGTAGATAGAGGGGGAGGTAGTAGAACAGATTTAAGTTTTTTATGTTTTTGAGGTTTTTCTAGGGTTGACGTTTTCTAGGGTTTTAGGAGTAGATTAGAGTAGTTTATTCATAGTTTTCATTCAGCTTTCAATTCCTGTAATCAGATTACTCAGTCTTTTCAATATATTTTCAATACAGCTTCGCATATTTATGATTATGATGAGTAGCTAGATTTCATCTTGGGATCAATTGTGAAGATCAATTGAATATCTTAGATAAACAAATGAGGTACGTTCTTGGTTTTAAAGCTAAATTTTCTGGTTTTCTTTCTTCTTCTTCTTCTTCGTTCTAGAAACTTTTGGAAACCTGGATGTTTGATTATGTTCGGTAACGCTTATGCGTGAATACCACACTCAGTATATACGCTGCTTTGTAACGTTTATGCGTGAGTTGGGTTCAGTATATGCGCTGCACGAATCGATAGTACTTGTCCTTGATTCTAACAACCCAATTTATTATAGAAGTTGAAGTTTTGAAGAACCCTTGGTTTTATTGTTAAATGTTCCGAATCCGAGACTTGCGACGTAGTCAAAGGATTTGAGTTATTAAATTATCTCTTTCGGAATTTCAAGAGACACAATTGATTGGATCGATTGATTTCAGGACTTTTTCTTTATTTCTTAGTTTAAATTAGATAACAAATATTTCTTCAACCTAAAATCAGTTTTTTGTTTATTGGAGTATTTTTTTCCTAAGATTTTTTATCCACGGTAAGTTTTTCTATTTACGTAAATCATCTTCCTTGTGGGATCGATCTCATACTTACGAGAAATTATTACTACATCGCGGCCGTGCACTTGCGGTTAAGTATCACCCTTTTAGGGAGCGATCAAGTTTTTTGACACTGTTGCCAGGGAAGCTGCGTTTTACGTCGGTGGACGAGCCTTGGAGCTTTTATTTTGGAGGAAGCATTTCACCATCATTCTACAAACACAAGGAAACTCAATAGCTCTTTTAGGTAACTTCGTTCCACCTTTTAATTTTGAGCACTTATTTTTGTATTTCTTTTGGTTACATTGGGTTTATGCATTATTGTTGTGGGATTGGGAGGATAAGTTATTTTCATATACTTGTTGGTTGGTCCTGCATACATCTTAATCATGGATTATCATTGGAATTTTCTTGCTACAAGTCTTGATTCATACACGACACAACCACAAGACTATTATCCACCTTCAAACTATTCGGAGTGGAGCTCTCAAGCTTCATCATATGCTTCTTATGAACAATCACCACAACAACCGTACTACCATGCACCACCTTCGTCTCCACCATATGCTTATGATTCATATACACCTTTTACTTCACCTTACATATTTCATAAGACATATCCGTCATTATCTTATCAATCTTTTGTAAAGAATCAAGAGAACATACAGTCATCATATATGCCATATCACATAAGTATGTCATCGAGGTTCAAGGATACTAATACAGAGGTACAAGCTGACACTCTTGTACAAATTCGTCAGGAATTAGATGACCTAACTCAACGGTTAGCCTTATTAACACAAGAGCCAATGGATCACGAGAAGGAAGAGCTTCCGGCTCAACCTCAAGATGATCCTACATATGAGATGTTCCCAATTCCATATATGAGTAGTCATGACCAAGGTCTCTCTGTTATCGCCTTTAAGACTGACCATGAAATAGAGAACATCCACGTTCCCACAAGTGTCTGATCCAAAGGAAGACATTCTTAGGGTGGATGATGATGAGGATGAGGTTGAAGAAGAAGTACTTATTCTTCCTAAGGTGTCTGAACTGAGGGAAGTGATACCTACAGAAAAGGTGAAGGAAGAAGGAACAATGGAGAGTGAGGGAGAGGAGCCTAATATTAGGGACTCTAAACAAGAAGAAAAGGGTAGTGATAAGTCTACCCTTAAGGATGATTTTGGTCTAGATGTTGGAAATTTGCATGTTAAAGAGGATGTTACTGGTCTATAGGTCATTCCTACAGTGTCTAGGGATTATGTTATCCTTACTTTTACTCATCTAGTACCTAGTTCTATTCTACCGGAGCCTTTGGAGCTCCATATCCGAACATTGGAACTAAACATCATTCCAATGGCTGATCAAAAAGAAGGGGAGGGTCAAGCACTTCATGACATAAACTTCATTGGCACATTTGTGCGTAATCATTCTTTATTTCCTACATACCATGACCCTTCATTGGCACTTCATGTGCTTTCGTGTTATATCCTAGAGTTCATCAAACAAGTGATCATTGTCTATTCTTATTTTTGTATGAACTGTTGGAAAATCTCTAAGTTGGGGGTGTGGGATGATGGAAAATTTTCACTTTGTGGCATTGGATGATTCTCTCCAAGTTGTGTAGGAATAGGAGTAGTTATTTTGTTTATTTGTTTTCTTAGTTTTTTTTTTCCTCTCATTTGTGTAGGAGTATGAGTAGTAATTTTTTTTTATTTGTTTTCTTTGTTTTTTTTTTCTCATTCTAAGTTGAGGGTGCTTTAGGCAAAACAAAAGGGTTGTCCAATTTCAAAAAATAAAGTACAGACCCTATTTTTTAACCAACTTTACAGTGAAATCTGAATTTACTAGAAGTGAATTAGCATGTAAATCTTATATGGATGGAAAGGACTATGAATCTACTTTCCAACCAAAAAAAAAAAAAATAGAGCATGATTTGCTTTCCTGTGGAGAGAGATATGGTTGTTTTACTGAAGAGTGTCAAAACTGTCTGCACACACCCGAAAATTCAACAATCCCCTTGATTTTTTGCAGCATATCTCCTTTGATTTTTCTTTGTTCTTGGGGTGTATTAGGCATCCTATTTTCTCTTTTCCCATCATTTAATTGCATTCCATACTTTGTTCTCTTTGTTTAATGCATTGAGGATATTGCATCATTCTAGTTCGGGGGAAGGGAGCCTATTAGTCTTTTTGTTTTGTTTTGTTCTTTTTGGTTAACAATTAAAAAAAAAATTCAAAAATAGTTCTATTCTATCAAACCTTGTTATGCTTTATTGAGTAATTTTCAGGTTAAAGTTCATGATTGATCTATCTTTTGGACACTTGGAAGTTTTCGGTAAAGGTTTGATGTATCATATAGTTTGGTACTTTGGTTTGTATTTCTCACACTTTTCTATATACTCTTTATATTTATTGTTACGATTGGAAGTGTTGGAGATTATCTTGAGGAACCATGTCTATATTCTTGTCAATGCGCTTATGATGTCAATGATACTTTGAGTCGTGCATTGGACTAAGTTTGAGTTGATGATTGATTCACCTTTATGTTGTGATACATTGCAAGTTTTTGTCATAAAATTATTATAAGAGAGAATTTACATTGTTGTGCACTAGTATGTTATATGATCTTTCTATGTTTCTCTCTTATGCATGCATGTCCTTATAAGGTAGAGATTTTATAACTTGTGAGCTTTAGAGCCTATTTATCGCCTTTTGAGAGTGATTTACATTTACTCAAGATTATTTTATTAATCTTCATTCATTGAATAGCTTCATTATATTTGATTTTGGTTTACATGTTGAGTATTAGTTGGAGTTATTGATATCTTATACACTCTTAAAGTTTTGATTTGATGTGGTTTTCTGATTATAAGAATAGAGGCCATTTTATTCCATTGAGCCATTCATGTTTATATTTCTTTCTCGATATTCGTATACACAAGAGCTTAAAAGTGTGTCAATGCTAAATTCCGGAGTTGTTGCATTGCTTATATTTTTGTGAAGTTAAAAGTGTATGGAGTTGAAAAGAAAAGAAAAGAAAGGGATGAAAAAGAGATAAAAAAAAAAAAAAAAAAGAAAACAAATCAAATGAATAAAAGAAGTGAAGGAAGATGAAAAAAGTTTCAAAGTTATTCAAAAGCTGAGTGTTTGAAAGTGAATATCCATTGATCACCATGTGTAATGCGCATGCATATGTTAAAATCTATTACTGCTTTTTATCCTCTTTAATGGCTCTTCTTTTATTCACTATTCATATGGCCGTAATATTCAAAATTACATGAATTTTTAATTCAATTGTGTATAGGTCATCAATGTCAATTATCTAATTGTGCTTAAACAATAAATATTCTTTCATGAAGCTATGCCAAGTCGATACACCTACAACTTATTATTTTTTGATGATCAGAATTGCTCTACTTGCATGTCTTGTATATTTACTCTTAAAATGAGTTTTTCATTGAGAGACCTTGTGTTTTCATGTTCAAAGTTGAGTGTATGCCTTGTGAGACTTGGATCAAAGCATAAAGGACATAATTGTACAAGTTACGAGACATTAGAGTCATATGCTATTGGTAGTATACTTCAATGTATTCTATTTCTTCAATGCTTTATGCCTTTACCTTGCACTAATTTATGATCTAGGTGGATTGAGACTTGACTTGAATGAGGTTAATACATGTTTCATGTTCTTTGATATCATATTAACATTACGTGGATAGATGTTTGTGGGTATTCATCACTGTAAGCCCTCACGAGACACCACTCATCCACTAGGGGTAACCTAGGGGTTTAAAGGCTTGATGCATATTCTAAATGCACTTATGACTCCCACGAAAGTGGAGATAGGTTCTTAGTGTTAGTATTTTGCTAGGGACTAGCAAAAGCTTAGTTGGGGAGTGTGATTGTACTATAAAAGTGCAATCTACTTGCCTTAATTAGCTATTTGTTAGTTTGGTAATATGTTTAATTATGTTGTTTTAGTCCTAATTCGTTACTAACTTAGTTTTATGTATGTTTTCAGGAATTCGGGCTTAAAAAGGCTAAATTCACTCTAAAATGGCTTAGGCGTTCGAACTGTATAGAGAAGCGTTTGAACGGTACGTCGGACGGTCTCACGTCAAGTTCAGGTTCGAAGTGTGTTCGATAGATTCAGAGAGCAAGTTTTCCCATTCGAAAAGCGTTTGAACGGTCGTTCGTGGCGTTTGAACGGTGGTCTAGGCGTTCGAACTATTTTGAGCTTTAATGGAATGATTTCAAATGCAATTTAATCATAGGTTTCAGGAGGTTGCTGTCAAGGTACAAGCTGCTGAAGCTGTGGTACAAGTTGCTAAAGCACGCAGAGCTGAAACTTTGGAAGCTCATATCTCGAGAACCAGAAAGGCTATTCAGGCCCACAATATATCGATTTCATATAACTGTTTGAGACCTACAACATTCGTGAAGGGACCCAGCCCATCTGAGTACTTGGTGGGGATATTCCGTACGACTGACGACGAAATTTGTATATTAACTCATTTTTAGTCGTAGATAGAGGGGGAGGTAGTAGAATAGATTTAGGTTTTTTTATGTTTTTGAGGTTTTTCTAGGGTTGACGTTTTCTAGGGTTTTAGGAGTAGATTAGAGTAGTTTATTCATAGTTTTCATTCAGCTTTCAATTCCTGTAATCAGATTACTCAGTCTTTTCAATATATTTTCAATACAGATTCGCATATTTATGATTATGATGAGTAGCTAGATTTCATCTTGGGATCAATTGTAAAGATTAATTGAATCTATTGGATAAACAAATGCGGTACGTTCTTGGTTTTAAAGCTAAATTTTCTGATTTTCTTTCTTCTTCTTTTTCGTTCTAGAAACTTTTGGAAACTTGGATGTTTGATTATGTTCGGTAACGCTTATGCGTGAATACCACACTCAGTATATACGTTGCCTTGTAACGTTTATGCATGAGTTGGGTTCATTATATGCGCTGCACGAATCGATGGTACTCGTCCTTGATTCTAACAACCCGATTTATTTTAGAAGTTGAAGTTTTAAAGAACTCTTGGTTTTATTGTTAAATGTTCCGAATTCGAGACTCGCGACGTAGTCGAAGGATTTGAGTTATTAAATTATCTCTTTCAGAATTTCAAGAGACACAATTGATTGGATCGATTGATTCCAGGACTTTTTCTTTATTTCTTAGTTTAAATTAGATAACAAATATTTCTTCAACCTAAAATCAGTTTTTTGTTTATTGGAGTATTTTTTTCCTAAGATTTTTTATCCACGGTAAGTTTTCCTATTTACGTAAACCATCTTCCTTATGAGATCGATCTCGTACTTACGAGAAATTATTACTACATCGCAGCCGTGCACTTGTGGTTAAGTATTACCTTTTTAGGGAGCGATCACCTATCCTAATAAGCACACATCATACATGTCTGTTTTAAGACTGAAAAGAAATTTAATACCTTTAGAACGCCACATAGCTCTTACTCTTCTCACAATCCAATGAAGCTTTTGTTGAACCCACTTTGAGACTCTATCTAACTTGAGAGAACTATTGTATTGTAAGAGAAGTAGCCAGAGTAATGTGGCATTGCAGTTAGGCATTCCAACCGCAGCAAGTAATTTCTCAAAATAATAATAATAATAACACAGAGTTTGCATGCTTTGTATAATTTGGCTATAGTAGAACCAAGATAATGTTTGAATAGTCATCTTCATTTTGCTTATGCACGATACAAACTATCAAACTACCATTAGAATAACTATAATACCATATTAGAAGAGTTCTAATATCATATTAGAATAAAGTATAAAGGAAAAAAGAGAGAGAGAGGAAGAATCACCGAAGGGAGAAGAGAATTTGTATATTATAATGTATTGTTAATAGGTCTTATATTCAAAGAATCTTCGTATATAGGCACAATTGAAATGTTGAATAAGAAAATAGAAAAGAAGAAACTAATTATATAAGAAAATTGAATAATATTATTTTAGAATAATGTTAGAGTTATCGGCTTTTTTCATCAAGTTATCATTACGGATAGACACAAATAAGTTAAATTCACTCACTTGTGTCTATCCGTAATAATAATTCAGTAAATAAAATCGACAACTATAGTATTTTTTTTTTTGATATTTTAACACAAACTATTGACAAGGTATTACTTATGAAAAATGATAACATCATCTTGATTATACCCAAAAAGTGTAATTATAAGCCCGTAATTTATACTTTATTAGACTTATATTATAATTAATTATCTTATTTTAATTAGATATTTGTTTGAGTATGTTTTGTATGTGTTTTGTAGGTTATATAAGCTAATAAGCTAATATAGTACCGTCGGGACGGTTACTGTTCACTGTCTAAACGCACTTCAGACGACCATTAGACGCATTCTCCGGACGATATTCGTACGGTTACTGTTCATTCAGAATGCATTTTTCGCGACCGAAGCTGCTTTTTTAGAGTTTTTTTGTGGAGTTTTTGTATAGTGAGGGTTGGTAGCAACCAAGGGGGCGGCGGGAGAGCTCCTCCAAGGTTGGTTTTTCATGTTTTTGTTTATTTTTAGCTTAGATTTATGTTTGTAATATTAATGTAGGAGTAGAAGTTGTAACTTTCTTTTATTGTAATGTATTTTCCTTTACTTTCTTGCACTTTTCTTCACTTTCATTGTAACCAAATAGATTTATTATTGTAGTAAAATTTAGATTTAATTCTCTTTATGCTTTCTTTACATTTCTACATGGCTTTATGATGAATTCAAGTAGTTAGATTTATCTTGGGTGTGATTGTGAAGATCCATTAAGGATCTTCAAGTATTTCAATGAGAATTCATTAACTTCAAAGTTTTATTCCTAGATTTCGATTGTTCTATTCAGTTGAGTGTTGGATTTATTTGAAAACTTAGATTCATAACTCATTTGGTAATATTTATGCACAATTCAACAATTGGTATAAATCTTGCACATTTCTAGATTTGTTTCTATGGTTCTATTAATTGTTACAATTTATACACTCAACTAAATATGAACCCAAGATTTTATGGTCAAAATATTCCGAATCAAGATTCCACGGTGTGATTCTTGATTTGAATTATAAAAATCCTCTATTGAAATTCTTGTTGTGAATTGGTGGATTGAATCAATCATATCCAAGCTCTCCCCTTTAATAGCTCTAAATTTAGTTTTAATTTGCTTTTAATTTAATTATTTAGTTACTACTTTAATTTCCATTGCATTAGTTTAGTAAATCAAAACCCCTCTAAAAAATCAAAAGATTTTCGATTTTTCTATTTTCTATTTTATTTTAGATCCAATTCCCCACATAATTGCAAATCAATTTTAGATTAGATTAGTGTAAGTTGAGTGTTAGAGCCTATATTTAACTAGATTTCTTGAGAGAGAATGGTACCGAATTATCAATTTATACTTTATCGTAACCTTCATACTCTTATGAAGTACTAATTCTATTTTATAATTTTCAAAGCGTGTCACATCTTCACCTGTAGAGTAGCAGCCGACTTGATGTGAATCACCTTAATTGAGAACCACCTGGTGGATTACAACTGATGCAAACAGTCAAACAGTGCCCTTCTTAACGTGGAGATTAAGGAGAAATGAAAAAAAAAAATAATAAAAACATATCCAATGTAATACGCATGTTGTGCAACACGGTTGGTTTTTTGTTTTTTTTTTGTCCGATATTATCGTGCAACACGTTGTGATGCCCAATATCCACATTGAAGTGGGAGAAATTGTCTTTTCTGATGCTACTCCACGTGAAAGTAAAAGGAAAATTTGACAAGAAACCATCAATGTCATCACGACGTGTGACATTTTCTTACAGCAATTTGTGGCTGACATTTTCTTAAGGCAGTTTGTGGTAAAGATTTCAAACATACTAAAAATGTGGGAAGCTCTGTTTTTGTCAGGACATATCTGGATGGATGCAGAAGAATGACAAGCTCTTTAATCAAGTGATAATATGTTGAGAATGTAATAATTAAGTGATAATTTGTTGGGATGATGTTCTTCAAAATATAAAATTTCAAGCATTTTTATGGATAAAATTTGAGAATTGAAAAGTATATCTCTTAATAAATGATGTTGTATACTTATTAGAGGGTATGAAAAAATTAAGAATTTAATATAAAATAAATTACACTGATCATTTTTAAAGTATACTAAAAATCAAGATATTATTCCTGACATATTAATTGACTTTCCTTGCTTTTAAGATTTTGTGACATATTTTTCACGTATTAAATTTTACAATGACTTTTCTTATTTAAGGTTTTGTGAAATATTTCCCTCACTGTTACTGTCGTTCTGGGTTCATCCAATAAATACATAAGGTATCCAAACTACCCTTATTAAAAACAAAAACAAAATTACCACCCGTAATATGATGCCACGTGTCTCATTACTTTCCATCTTCACCCTCACCGGCTCCCCTTGTGCCCCACGAACCAGAGCACCATACTATCACACTTATCTTCTTCCCCACACCAAGTCCCAACCCACAGATCTCATTACTTTCCATCTTCACCGTCACCGGCTCCCCTTGTGCCCCACGAACCAGAGCACCATACTATCACACTTATCTTCTTCCCCACACCAAGTCCCAACCCACAGATCTCATTACTTTCCATCTTCACCATCACCGGCTCCCCTTGTGCCCCACGAACCAGAGCACCATACTATCACACTTATCTTCTTCCCCACACCAAGTCCCAACCCACAGACCCACGCCCCCCCCCCCCCCCCCCCCCCCCCCCCCTCCCCCCCCAAATCTCTTTCCCTCACCCCAACATCTTCTCATACCATGACCATCTCCTTCCCTACACCCAACCCCCCCAATCTCTTTCCCTCACCCCAACATCTTCTCATACCATGACCATCTCCTTCTCTACATCCAACTTTAATTTTGTCTTTGTACAGTAACCATGACAATCTAAGCAATCAAAATCTACCAACATGAAAGCCACCTTTGTAATCGAAGTTGAAAGTATAGACATCAATTTTCGGATGGGGCAATTGGCAGAGCATCGTCGCAAATGTCTAATTCATCCTTAGCTCCAAATATCAAATTTAGATTCTCTCTCTCTATATATATATATATATGTATATAAACTGCTATATACATTTCCAAGGTGCTTGTGTTCAAAGGAAGGGGGTAATGGGTGGTGTGATCAGGGCGACCCAAATATTTGAATTGCCCTATCAAATTTTAAATATGATTCTCCTCTTATTATTAATTCATTACAAAAGAAAATTATATAAATTAAAAAAAATTTTCTTTACAAAGATAAAAAAAATTAATAAGATCAAATAATTTTTTTTCTTTTCAAAAATTAATTTTTTTTTTTTTTAAACGGGGGTTGCCCTTGCCGGGGGTTGCCCAAGCCCAGGCTTGCTGAGCTCACTCCAAGGCCGGCCCTGAGTGTGATATCCACTGGGTGTAGAGATATATGTACTTATATAGGCAGTGGTGATGGCAAGTTGTGGACGAGGCCATTAATGGGTGTGGCAGTGGTAGCTTGTGTTGTCCATCGTGGGTGAGATGGTTCCTAACCGTCAAGGGTTTTAGCAATTGTGGTGATCGGTGGAGGTGAGAGGAGAGAGAAAGGGGAGAGAGTGTAGTGGGGTGGAGTCAGCTATGGGGGGAAGAGGAGGTTGGTGGCCGCGGCCATGGATATGTAGATATAGAAAGAGTTATTGTTTGACTTTTTGGAAGGGATCTGGTTTTGTATAAGTAGACCTTGACCCAAAAATTTATATTCTCTGCATTAGAAAATTGTTAAGACGACAAGAGTATTTAGTAATTTCGTATTAAATTCTAACAGCGTTTTCTATTCAACTCCGGTGAAATTGTCATTATGTCAAAGTGTATTATCTTGATTTTCGTTAAATCTCAGTAATTTACCCTTTAATAATAGAAAAATATTATTCTTACAAAAGAATCATACAAAATGATATTGTAGTGACAGTTTTGTAATTAAAAGTCATTACGGTGAATGTTTATTTTGAAGTGAAAAACTTTGATTAAGATATATTATTTTGTATATAATATTTGTATGAATTTTTTTTATTTATATAGCATTACCCTTAATAATATTTTATCCTAGCTTTGACAAGTGTAGTTCTTAGGTGTGTTGTTGTTATTGGTAGTTGATGTTGGATCCTCTACAACTGTTAGCGCTGTGGTACATTTGAAAGTGTCATTTTGGTGAGATTGTTGGCTGAGCTGAGTTCTTGCTCCTCTGCTAAACTTATTTCTTGATGTATCTGTTTTCATATATTATATTTTCCTTTACTTTTCAAAAACAAAAAAAATGCATTACAAAATTCAACTAATTACAAATAACAAATAGAAAAATTATATAGAATGACGTGATTTAATAAGATTATTTCACATTTTGTGTAAAATAAAACATCCGTTAAGATGGTTCTTAATTATAATATTATCTTTACCACATCATTCTCCAAAAAATTTCTGTAGAATTAGAATTTTTATTTTCTTGCATGCCAATAATAAATGTTGTCTTGACAGGATTCAAAATAAATATAGAGGAGGGCAACTAGAATGAAGCTGTACAGAAATCACAAAGGGGTGACTCAAAAGTCTGTTGGTTCTTATACTAAATATGAGTTCTCAAACTAATGCATTCGCACGTATCTTTGTGACTAATCATCATAGTTCGTGTAGATGGTGACCACTCGAAAGAATAATTAGTAAAAATTTTGAACAACCCGTAATCAAATAAAAAATAAATAAAAAAAATCTGCGCAGAGGCACCATGTAGATGGCCCAGTAGTGCATCGTTTTGAAACACTCAATACACAATTTCATATCGTTTTGCACAATTTCACGTGCTGATTTGATTATAGTTGAAAGCCTTTGATCAATGAAAATGTTGCCGTGCACAAATTTTCTTATGTTTCTTAATTTTTTTTCTTTTTTTTATATTGAAAATAGAACGACAACTTAACTTTTTTACTGTATTCTTATTTTTTATTTTTAAAAACAGTAAAATATATTAATAAAAATTTTCATAAAATAATAGAGGAGGCCTGATTAGGCCAGCCATGCGAGGCTAGGCAAGAAGAGATCTCCCAACATTACTCATGACATGGAGGGATTGGCCAGGAATCAACCCAACAGAAGATAGATATTGTGAACCATTCACGTTTCTGTCAATATGAGCCCCACAATAAAATTGTGGTGGAAAATGTATTCTTTAACAAGATATTGTCAAAGAATACAGCCAAAAACAAGATATTGTTAATGAATTCTTTAACAAGGTATTAACAAGACAGATATTGTTGTGGTTGAGCCCGACGACCAAAAATTAATTTTTATTTGATGGTTAAATTCATTATGATTCAGTGAATATTTTTATTAAAAATATAAATAAATTAATTAATAATTTTTTATTTTAAAAAAATCAAAATTTAAGTAAAAAATTTACACCTAGTATTAAAAATGAAAAAGGCGTCATTTAAAATTTTTATTTTAAGAGTATTTTTTACCTCCATTGAAAAAAATTCTTGAGTTTGCTACTGTAGATAGTCTAGTTGTGCAACGTTTTGGAACATTTAGTACACAATTTTACGTGCTGGTTTGATTATTGTTAGAGCCTTTGATAAATGAAAATGTTGCCGTGCACAAATTTCCTTATGTTTCTTAATTTCTTTTCTTTTCTTTTTTTATATTAAAAATAGAACGATAACTTGTTTTCTTAAAATATATTGATGAAAAATTACACAAGATAATAGAGGAAGTGTGAGAATGCCATGTGAGGCTAAGTAAGAGGAGACCTCCCAACAACAACACTTGATAAAGCAATAAATTTGTAAGGTCAATCTTTAGGCCGCCGACGGGCTGCTCCGGTGATTTGAGAGGAAGCAAGGGGTGAAGGACACCGGTGTGGTGCCTGACTAGGAATTTTTCTGACCACGCTTCGGGTATTTAGAGGAATTGGAAGCAACTGATGGGGGTCGATCAGAATCATAACAAATGGGGGCCGATCAGGAATCCTCCCATAACGAGAATAGGGCTCCCAGGAAACATGTTTAGCAAGAAGACAATGGAAATCAACCCCGAGAGCTCTAACTGACTCGAACACGACCGAGCAGACCTCTTGAGACGGACCAAGAATTCCCCTAACCACACTAGGGGTACTAAGAGGAATTGGGAGTAATTGATGGGGGCAGATTAGGAATCTCCCAATATCGAGAATAGGGCTCGCAGGGTACATGTCAAGCAAGAAGACAATAAAGATCAACTTTGAGAGTTCCAACTGACTCGAGCACGACCGAGCAGACCGCACTGAGCACGGCCGAGCAGACCATGCCAAGCACGATCGAACAGGCCTTCTGGTATGGTGTTGATCACCTTCTCCCACTACCACACTAGTGGGGGTCATCACTGACAACCCAATCATGATAACGTGCTACTAGCTCTACGATTTCACGTGTAGCAGGAAGTAGTCATCTTCTCCCGCTCTGACGCACGCCTAAAGGAGCGCCACGTGTGAAGTCAGACAACCACTCCCCCACTACCCTACCACTAGTCAGGTTCTCCAATGCCACGCGGCCATGTGAGAAGACAGTCATCTCCCACTATCTCCATGCATGCAACGTCCTCTTAAGGCTATTAGAATACCTATTCGTATAAAAGGAAAACTCACCTTCTCCAAAGAGGTACACAAACATAAACCCTATCTAAAATTTTGTTAAAATATCTCCAAAAACTTAATTTTAACATCAAAATATTCTTGACAGAGACTACACCAGTGCCCTCATTCCTTACTTCATTTTAGATCATCGAAACAGTCCGTCACCTACCTAAAAATTGACCTTATAAGTTTATTGCTATGTCAGTACTCATGACGGGAAGGGATTGGCCAGGCTCACCCCAACACAAAATAGCGGCAGGGGAAGAGAAATACAACGCAATAAAATTTTGAGCCGTGCATGTTTCTGTCAATATGAGCCCCACAATAAAATTGTAGTGGAAAATATCTTTTTTTTTTTAATATTATTTTAATGGTACAAACAATTTAAATTGAAACCAAAACTTTGCGTGTGGAAAGGTGCCACGACATCACATGTAGACAGATATTCTAGAATAGAAGATTTGAATTCAGCCAGCCGGGGACATCTATATAAGCCATGCAATATGCATAACGATGAACACAATTCATTAAAAGCCTAACATTGAGTTGTGATCACAAAGAATACCCAACTCTGCCAATTGCTTTCTACTTCTAATGCTGTTGCATTCCAGACTTGAAATGGACAGCATTGGCCTTTCATCAAATCTCTCAAGCTTTTTCGTAGCTCTTCTCTTCATCACGTTTACCTTTTTCATATTTTCTAAGTACCAAAAGAGAAAGTGTACCCGGAAAACCAATGTACTCTCGCTTCCTCCTGGACCAACACCATGGCCTCTGGTTGGAAGTCTTCCAGAAATGCTCAAAAACAAACCGACATCACGATGGATACACAACTTGATGGATGAAATGAATACTGAAATAGCGTGCATCCGTCTAGGGAACGTCCACGTCATCCCTGTTACCTCCCCTAAAATTGCATGCGAATTTTTGAAGGTACAAGATGCCATTTTCTCTTCTAGGCCACTTTGCATGTCTGCTGATCTCACCAGTGGGGGCTACTTAGCGACAATCCTTACCCCATTAGGCCAACAATGGAAGAAAATGAGGCGAGTCATCGCTTCTGAAGTTCTTTCACCGGCAAGATATAACTGGCTTCATGACAAAAGAGTCGAAGAAGCTGACCACCTTGTCTATTACATGTACAACCAGTGCAAGAACTCCATGCAAGGCAGTGTAGTGAACGTGAGAGTGGCCACAAGGCATTACTGTGCGAATGTGATACGAAAAATGATCTTTGGCAAAAGGTGTTTTGGGGAGGGAACGAAGGATGGAGGACCAGGTGCTGAGGAAGAAGAGCATGTTGCCGCGCTCTTCACTATTATTGACTACTTACTTTCATTCTGTATCTCAGATTACATACCATGGTTGAGAGGCCGATTTGATTTGGATGGGCACGAGAAGATCATGAAGACAGCAATCAAAAGTGTGAAAAAATACCAAGATCCCCTAATTGATGAAAGGATCAAACAGTGGATGGATGGTACTAAGCAAAAACAAGAGGACTTGCTTGATGTCCTAGTCATGCTCGAAGACGCGGATGGTAATCCATTACTCTCACCAGAAGAGATCAAAGCACAAGTTACGGTATGAGACTCTCTCTCTCTCTCTCTCTCTCTCTCTCTAACAATTAGATATCAGGAAGCATTAGCCTATTAGTTATGCCGAGGAGTGTTGTCATGGTAGATTAACTTCCATGCAATATTGATGATAAAACATCAGTTGTTCACAGGAATTGATGATAGCAGCGGTGGACAATCCGTCAAATGCAGTGGAATGGGCACTTGCAGAGATGATAAATCAACCTAAAACACTCGAAAGAGCCATAGAAGAACTGGATAGAGTGGTTGGAAAAGACAAACTAGTCCAAGAATCTGATCTCCCGCGACTCAACTACGTCAAGGCATGTACGAAAGAGGCCTTCCGCCTTCACCCATACTCACCCCTCAATGTTGCTCACGTATCCATCTCCGACACAAACGTGGCCGGCTACTTCATTCCGAAGGGAAGCCATGTCTTGTTAAGCCGAGCTGGACTTGGCCGCAACCCTAGAGTTTGGAATGACCCACTCAAGTTCAAACCCGAGCGGCACCTAAAGGACACTGACTCAAATGTGGTGCTCTCTGATCCTTATTTGCGTATGTTTTCGTTCAGCACTGGAAGGCGTGGATGTCCAGGGGTCACACTAGGATCTACAATGACTACCATGTTGATGGCTAGGTTGCTTCAAGGGTTTACCTGGAACATCCCACCCACCATGTTGAGTATTGACCTCACCGAGTCCATGGGTAACCTCTCTCTGGCAAAGCCACTGCATGCACTCGCAAAGCCTCGGTTGGCCAAAAACTTGTATCTAAAGTCTTGATATAAGTATATATCTATATGTGTGTGTGGAGAGTCAGAGGCAATAACTATGTATTTCTCTTCTTTGGTCGTTTCATGTCATGGTTCAAGTCTTGATGGTGTTAGTTGTCCTTTTGTTGGTCTTTTGTTCTGTTCTGGTCTAATGGTGTTTTGTTCTGGTCTCTTGTGTTTCATGCTTTTATGTTGAATCAATAAAGCTCTTTTTCAATGTCAAAAAAAAGAAAAAGAAAAAAAAAGGAGAGTTGTTTTAAACTAGGCTTACTGAGCCATGCTATGATCATGCCCAAAAGAAAATGGATGATCATAAAAGAAAAACATGAAGTAATAAAGAGTATAAAATCTCCAAAAGAAGATAAGATATTTGCAATTTTGCAACAAGCAAGTCACCAAAGGGATTTGCAAGGACATTGGAGAGAATAAAATATCCCAGTTTTGTTTAGAAGATGCTCGACTCGCCTCTAACCATAATGGAGAGATTTTAATCATCGATATTAGATACAAACCTCTGAGGAAGATAAGTTTTTATAGAAGACTATGAAGGTCCTGAAAGGGAGAATTCCAAGAAAAACAATGAGAAAGAATACCATGTTGATAAAGGTAAAGAAATAAAAACTACAAGAATGGAAGAAGAATGCAACAAAGTGAAAGAGAAAGAAATAAAAGAAGAAATTGTTGAAGAAATTAGAGAATTAAAACATCTAGGTATGTTTTATTTGGAAGAAGTTTCAGTTTGATCATTTTTTGTTGCATGAAAATATGATTTCTACAGACCCACCAAAGTTGGAGGAAGAAACCAATGATTCTATGTTGTTGATCATATTGACGAGGAGTGCTTGAATTTAACATAAAAGAAGTTGTTTCATTGAAGTGTGAGAATAAAGATCAAACAGATGAGGTTTTTACAAGTTATCTACAAATTGGTTAGGAGAATTTTATTTTGATATAGGTTAGGTGAATATGGAAGAATTCTTTGATCCACAAGAGCAAAATTTAAGAAGTGGAAAATTCAAGCGAAATGAAGACCAACAGTTAAATAGTGAGAAGAAGAAATGCAATAGCGTTTCAAAAAGATCAAAGTCAAGGTTTATACATCCATATATGGAGATGGCCATGAAGATTGTTGCTATTCAATGTGGTGGAAATGATCTAATTGGCAGTATTGCATCAAAACCATTCAATGATTAAAAAGTAAAATAAAATTTGCATAACAAGGATTTTATTGCAAAGTCAATTAAATTTAAAAGGAAGTGTTGCAAAGTAAACTTGATTTGATTATTTCAAATATTCTAAACACATACACATACATGATATATGTATGGAGTGCTTATGATCATTTCAATCTAGTTATTTAGTGTGGTGAAGTAAGTGGAATGAAATTTGGAAGTGTGTATTATTTCCCACTTTTGTCCTTAGGTGTTTGAGTAGTGTATATTCTAATTTTCAATAAAGTGGTATAAGAGCTTACCATAAATTTAAACAAACCCACGATTAAATTTTTGTTACCTTCTTTATTAATTGTAATCACTCTGCAGTGTATGATTTTTTTTTCTTCTAGTCATGCTATACGATCAAAAAATTTATATAACTAAAATAATGTAGTAAAATAAAAGTCATTTACTTTAATACAAAACACCTATCATGAAGATTTTAAATTACAAAAATACCACTACCACATTATTGAGATTTTCTGTGCACATTTTGTACATAGAACAATTGGAACCTTCTCTCCATTTTCCTTTTCTTTCTCTGCATATATCTATCCCGAAGAGGAACTTCTCTCCACATTTTGTAAACCCTCCAGCCAACCTGGAGGAAATCCTTGTTTCCAAGAAAAGGATATATTTCCCTGAAAAAAAGTAGAGGACAAATTCTTAGAAGTACAAGCATGTAGGCATTGATCTGAGTAATAAAAAATGTAAAGACGCGGCAAGCAGATGTTTTTTTTTTTTTTGGCTCAGCAAAAAGAAAACATGTGGGGTAATAAAATTAACTTAGGGTATTACGACTTGGTGCTATCTTCTGAAGAGCCAAAAGCTCATGACGTAGGGTGTTAAGCAATCATCAGAGCAAGTGCTCGAGTCCCAAACTTTTATCCCATAAAACAAATATTTGGACGTTATATACAAAATTAATTTTAGCCATATGATGCACCATCTCATTGTTTATCTCACGAGGTGGCCAGTAGTTGGCTTATTTTTACGTTAACTATGAGGTCTCAAGTTCGATTTATCTTTACACCTTCTCGTGGCCAGCTATCATTTATGTGATCTATAAAATTTATATAATTTATATGGATGGTGGTCCTGCACGAGCTCGAGGAAGTATTTACCTAAATGCTTGGACACCCTGTTGTGGATGAACTGCTCTTTAGTTCTCAATTTGGCGAATTAGGAGCTAATATTTGTCAAATTCTAGAACTCAAATAGTCAAATTTTTAAATTCTAATTTGGACTAATATTTTATTACCACATGTATTGTTATGCTATTAAAACACGTAATAGTACATCTTCCATTGGAGTTTTGCATAAAAATTTCTTTAATTTACTAAAGAAATGACTATTTATAAATTTAGACATTTCTGAAGAAATTGATGGCTACAAAATTAAAAATTATTTAAATAATATGTACATGTATATATTTTTATATTTAAACATATAATTATGTATGTATATGCTTATAGACCTACAAGCTCTCGACATATTATTACAAATGAGGGTGCCTCTCCCGCTCCCGCCTTGGGAATTGATGACTTAAGCTCAAACTTTAATTATTCTCATGTGTGCAATTGTATACACGAAGTGGACACGCAAGCTTAAGCTTCTTCCACTGAGAATGCAAAGAAAAATAAATACATAAAATAATGAGAAATGCTAACCAGCTCCGTGAATAACATCGATACTCGAGCACGTAATAAACCACGAACACATTGTAATAAAAAAGCATAACGTGCCCGATGCAATACCTGCTTAATTAAATCTTTTGAAATCTTGCCCACTGGATAATTGTTCCCTGTGGATTGTTCCCCCTCACCGTAACAATAATACCCCGGCTACCCCACTAAGTGAGAACATGTCACAGCTAATCAAAGTTTTATCAAAATCTCTTATGTGCTATCAATTTGTTGGACTACCCTTAAGATCTTTTACTCACTAATTATTTAATTTGTATGAGATGAAGGACTGTATAAATTCTAAAATTAATTAAAGAGGGCACAAGCTAGAGTCCGGACACCCTCTTAGCAAAAAAATAAAATAATCAAAGTTTCATAAGACGAAGAAAACATGTGTTCTAAGGAGCAGCTCCCCCTCAAATTTTCAATCACTTCAATTTTGTCTACAATTTTATAAAGATGTTTTAATTTGTTCTTTGAAAATTTATAAATACCTTCCTTAAATTGTTAAAGCTTTATTTTTACCTATAGTTCTAAAACAGTTTTTCAATTTACCCCTCTAAAAATTTATAAATGTCTCTCTTAACTAGTTATTTTGTTTTGAAGACCCATTTATATATTATATATATAATTATATACATTATAAATATGTATAGAAATTAAGTGTCTTAATGTTGACTACAAAAATTTTTTTCTTAATTATCATTCTTTGTTGCCACTTAATTAAAAAAATTTCTGATTCCGCTACTAACATCTAGTTTATATACTACATCAACTGCAAATTTTCCTAGATCACAAATACCTTTGAATGATTCCAATGGCGACGAGAAATTTTTGAATGGTTCTAGGAGCAGATTTTACAGGTAAGAGAATTTTTTAGATTGACAATCTGATGACTGGCAGTTACCTGGATTCTAGTAAAAATACAATGCATCTCAAAGCAATTTGTCGGATTCAAATTCTGGACCGTAGTAATTATTTTATTCTCCATAGTTGATTGGTTTGCGCCCGCACCACAAGAATTTGATATTAAACATTTTTTTCACCCTTTGGTCCTCCTTTTTCTGTTTTTCACCTCTTTCAGAATTGCAATGAATTATTCCTTGCAGAAAAACGTTGCCGTGCAATCAATGATTTATCATTTTTATATTCCACACCTTTCATGATTTCATCCTTCTTTTAGACGTCCTATTAGGAACCTGTTCTCGTGCAATCTATGATTATCATTTTTTCCACACTTTCAGACCTTTTT
This sequence comes from Euryodendron excelsum, assembly GCA_033060915.1. NCBI lineage: Eukaryota > Viridiplantae > Streptophyta > Magnoliopsida > Ericales > Pentaphylacaceae > Euryodendron > Euryodendron excelsum. The sequence continues at coordinate 9,954,520 of CM065380.1, read as the reverse complement.
GACCTCTTTACGGAAAAACCCCAGCTCTCTTTGTCAGTAGGATTTTCCCCCCACTGGTCATGTGTTCGACTTGACTACTAGGACGAGTTTTCATTGTCTTAGTTGATTGTTTGTTAGGAAGATGAGTTTCCATTGTCTTAAACTAATTGTATCCATATTTTGTGTGAAAGATCAACTCTTTGTTGTTGTATAAGTTTGAGACTTATTATTTCATATGTTGCAGGTCGATGCGTGCAACACCAACCAACCGAGAGAGATTTTCTCATGTGTTGGTTATCGGAGGAAATTTCTTTGGTGATCAACCTTTTTTTTTTATGTTTTCGCACTAGGACTTTGGTTACCATCTACATGAATCATGTAAACTTGATATATTACATAAACGATGGTTGGCTCAAGCAGACACAAGGAGGAATCGATTTGAGATAACATGAAGACTGGCCAACAATTGGACCACAACTTATGGTCCGGCAATGAATTATTTCGAGTCAAAACATGTTCAATATATTCCCTAATAGCTACCGACCCTTATATTACTAACACTAACTCCAAATACCGAACGTTAAATTAATCCTTTCAACCATTAAATTAATCTTTCAAATTATTACTAACTTCTACCGACCATTAAATTCCTCTATATTCAATATTAGATGAATTCTTTTCATTTCAAAACAATGAAAATGAATACTACCAAAGTGCGGGAATTATATTATTACTGAGAAAATATTCAATGCAACGATGATGTCATGTCATCATTGCTAATGTGGTATTACAAACTAATGAAATACATCCATATGAGCATATTGTGATAAGATGTTTTAGCAGTTAGTGAGGTAGTGTGGATAAATTACTTTAACTAACTCCTTAATTCTAGGTGATAAGAATAAAAATCGTATTTTTGTGTAATTTTATTGACTTGTGATACCATGTTATATGATGATGTGGTATCATCATTATACTAAATATTTACTCGTTCCTATGGTCTTCCAGAAGCCAAGATAAATTATTGTTGAAAAAGCTTTGTTCTTTTTGACCCTTTAGAAGTCACAGTTTCCTGCATAAAATGCTATGAAGCATAAATATGGACATGATACATAAAAAGTAAGGGACATAATACGGGAAGAAAACAACAAAAAAATATTTCTATACATTATGTATGGTAATATTTAACTTATAGATAATAAAAATTACAAAATAATACTAATTAAAATTAAAAATTATATATTCACAACTTAAATGTCAAACTATGCATAAAATCATATTGATTTTATTTTACAATTAGACCCCAAGTTATTTTCTTCAAATTCGTAACATATTTTATGCATCTACACACTGTCTCTAAAACGTGCCTTTTTTAAAAAAAATTAAAAAATAATAAGACACATTTAGATGCATATTCAACACTTGTCGAGTAGTATACGCTCCTTAGATAAAAATGTGAGCATGTAGCTTTAAAAAACTAAATTTAAACAATTAATAATCAGCCACACAAAAAGGATGAAATAAAAATGCAATTGAAGTAATTAGCCTAAAGTAACTAAATAAAGCTAGTTATATTGTTTTGACAAGTATTAGGTACAAGTTGTTAATTGGGCCATGCATTTTGTTCCGGGAGCCGATGAGTGTAAATTCATATTGAGCAAAGTGACAATTGGAGTCCTACATAGTATTCAATTTAAATAACTCTCTTATTGTAATGGGTAGAAATTAGTAGAATGTGGAGAGAGAGAGAGAGAGAGTACTGACCAAAAAACAAAACGGATGCTTTGTTCCTGACTTTAACCTTTGGAAGCAAGGAAGAAAGCATTATTATCAAAATAGTGGTGGAGGTTATTGATTACACCCTAAAAGTATAATCATAAACCTTAATTCATACCTTGTTAGATTTATACTAGTGTTAATTTTCTTATTTTAGTTAAATATTTGTTTGATTATGTTTTGTGTGTGCTTTGTAGGTTATATAAACTAATAAAGGTAAAAAGAAAGCCAGAGTAATCAAAGCGGGTTCAAGGCGAATAATTTGTTTATAAAAATTCAGACTTGTCTCGGTATTCTAGCAATATCTTTTTATTCGAATGTCCGATTGAGCTGATTTTTACGTTGTTGGAAAGAAGACTTCAAGAGCTACAATTTATCCTCTAATGTGCATTGGCTGAATCGGCTTCTAAGATGGTCAAAATCAAGCTTCAAGGTGGACGAGTGAATAATAACCGATCGATTGGTTTGGCAAACTTCAGAGGGGGCATTTTACTGTTCGATCGGTGAACAGTGCCAATCGATTGGTAAACAGTGCCCGTGAATAGTGAATAGTGAACAGTGACTGATCGAACGCTATAGTGGCCGTTCGATCGGTGAACAATGCCGATCGATTGGTCGACATAGATCTGGAGCTTAAAAGCTGTGTTGTTCGAAAAAATGAAAAGAGGAAGATAGTTAGGGTTTCTAACAGCCAAGGGGGCGGTGGGAGAGCTCCCCCAAAGTTGGTTTTTTATGTTTTTTTTTTCTTTTTTAGCTTAGATTTATGTTTGTAATGTAAATGTAGGAGTAGAAATTGTAACTTTCTTTCATTGTAATATATTTTCCTTCATTTTTTTTTGTAACCAAACAAATTTGTTATTGTAGTAAAATTTAGATTTAATTCTCCTTATGTTTTCTTCACATTTCTACATGCTTTTATGATGAATTCAAGTAGTTAGATTTATCTTGGGTGTGATTGTGAAGATCCACCAAGCATCTTCAAGTATTTCAATGAGTATTTATGAACTTCAAAGTTTTATTCTTAGCTTTCGATTATTCTATTCGGTTGAGTGTTGGATTTATTTGAAAACTTAGATTCATAACTCATTTGGTAATATTTATGCACACTTCAAGAATTGGTATAAATCTTGCACATTTCTAGATTTGTTTCTATGATTTTATTGATTGTTACAATTTATACACTCAACTAAATATGAACCCAAGGTTTTATGGTCAAAATATTCCGAATCAAGAATTCACGGTGTGATTCTTGATTTGAGTTATAAAAATCCTCTATTGAAATTCTTGTTATGAATTGGTGGATTGAATCAATCATATCCAAGCTTTCTATTTTAATTGCTTTAAATTTAATTTCAATTTACTTTACTTTATTGCCTAATTAATTACTTTAATTTCTATTACACTAGTTTAATAATCCAAAACCCCTATCAAAAATTAAAAGATTTTCGATTTTTTTATTTTTCATTTTATTTTAGATCCAATTCTCTACATAATTGCAATTCAATCCTAAGTTAGATTAGTGTGAGTTGAGTGTTAGAGCCTATATTTGGCTAGGTCCCTTGGGAGAGAATGATATCGAATTATCGGTTTATACTTCATCGCGACCCCCATATTCTTGCAGGATACTAACTTCATTTTGTAGTTTTCGGAACGAGTCAGTTGTCAAAAGGAAAAAGGAGATAATATGGAAAAGAATTGTGTCAAAAATACAAGTATGACAAGGATGCATGGTTTTCAGGAGAAATCTAAAGGAACAAAGGATCAGCATTATGGGTGGATATGTTATCAATTGGTAAGGAGCAGGGAGTAATCAAAGATATTCTAACTAGAAATTTGAAGATACAGGTGGAGGATGGTATGAACTCAAGTTTCTGGGAGGAAGTGTGGGTGGGGGAAAAAAGTTTAAAAGAAGCCTTTCCTAAATTATTTAGTTTGTCAATCCAGAAAAAAGCTAGTATAGCAGAGATAAGGGATGATAGGGGGGATGGACTTTGATGTATAAAAGGAATCTATTTGTACGGAAATCTGAGGATCAAAGTAGGTTATTATTTTTAATTGAATTTGTTCCTTTTGAGAATTCAAAAAAAAAGATTCAATCATTTGGATTAATGGAAATGAAGCGATATTTTCAGTGAGTCAAGTCAATAAGGAAGCTAGGAATTGGGGTAGTCATGATAACTCAATTTTATCAAAATTGCGAAAAGTGAAGGCTCGTCTGAAGTTAGTTGTGTTTGGTTCGATGACTATTCAAGGAAAGATCAAGTCAAAAGTAATGCTAGCATCAAGAAATAGCCTTCCTTCAGGTTGTTCTTTGGTCTATGTATTATGTTAGCAGTTTGAGGAAGACTCAAACCACCTTCTCCTTAACTGTCAATTCGCCTAGAAAATCTGGCGTGCAATAATTAAGTGGTGGGGATTGCAGTGGGTAAGCCCCAAGTCCTTAAGAGAGCAGGCCCTATAGTGGTGGAGCTTAAGTTCAGAAAGGTAAAAAAGTAGCTATGGGTTTCGTTATTCATATCAGTACTGTGGCAAATTTGGATGGCTAGGAATGAGGTATCTTTCAACAAGAAGGAAGTAAAGCGGTGGGAAGTGCTGTAAATGCTAAAGTTCAAGCAACTATATAGCTGAAAGTGGGATATGCAGGGTTGTCCATATCAATTACTGATATTCTGTACTCCTTGGATGGGGTAAGAAGTATCAAAGGTTAATCTTAGGGGAGGTGTGCTGCTGTGATTTCATAGGGTGTTTTTCCTTTTGATATATTTTTTTGCTGGTATCTCACCAGCTGAGCCTTATGTAATGGGTTATAGTTAGTTGGTTTTGCTTGGTGAGGTTTCTTTGTAGCTAGGCTTTGCCCTGGCTGCTCTGAGCCTAGCCCTTGCTCTATTTTTGTACCATGTTTATTTTGTTAAATAATTCATTTGTTTTGTTATTTCAAAAAAAAAAAAAACTATAAAGATTTGTAGCATGGGCTGTGAGAGAACTACAACAGCTCTATCTGTAATTCAGAAGGGAGTAACATAAGAAACAAAGAAAAAAAAAATCAAAATGGAGAAATATAACAGACTATATATAATTTAAAAGGAAGAAACACTTGAAAGAAAATTAAGATAGTCTAAAAATTGAAGCTCAGTTACCCTTAATCACCCTCATTCTCATGCTCCCCAACTACAACTGCAAAACACCCTTCATCAGCAGGGCGGCCTTCACTCTCGCCCGCAGCTTGTGAGTGCAAACAGGGGCCCAATTCTGTGAGCCCATTCTGCCTCAAATACATCTCCAATAGAAGACTCGCTGCATGAACCAGGCTTGTCATGCTTAAACCTTTTGCTTTTGCCAGCATTTCTTCTTCACGGTTAGGATGGCAATTCAAGTCTAATTGTCCATTGGCGGTATCAGCAACAACCTTTGGAATTCTATTCTGACTTCTTTCATCTTCAGATAGACTCATTCGCGGCAATGCATATCCGGATGTGCCATCCATTTTCGATTCATCCTTAGGGGGAACTCACTCCTTCCTCTTGGCAATCCCCGCTGCACGTTCCGATTGTCGTTTCTTCCTTTGCAACGCGATGGTTTTAAAGCGGCGTTTTGCGGTCATGCAAACGTTGCAGATGCAGGTGGGCTTGTGCTTGCCCTTTCCACAATGCAAGTGTAGCCAGGCCGACGTCGGGGATGTCTGGTGGTGGCTACCAGTGATGGTTCACCCAAGTTGCTTGCATTGTCTCCTAGGACCGCAGCAGTGGCCAAAGCATCTAAGGCTGACGGCTCATGTTCTTGGGCTACCTTTGGGCTTTTTGTGATTCTCCTCTTCTTAAAATCTGGACAAAATGCAACCAGTAACCATTCAAATATCCAAGTGGATGCATGCAAGCGTGTATACACATGAAATTGCAAACGGTTGATCATTCTTTGTCTTTTGATTCTCAAAAGCATTTTCTTAAAACAATGAACTTTCATATTTTTGGTTGCAATAAGAGCAAACTCAGAAACTTGATCCATACCCTTGCCAACTCTGAGTAGACTTTTTAGTTCCTTTGGATTCACCTCATCAGGTGCAGAACACGAACATCTGGAAGCACATACAAAATGAGAGTTATTAAAAGAAATTTCATCTTCCCCTTTTCCACATAAAAACATTGAGATGTTACAAAATTATCATGTGACAATAGCTAAACACGCCCTCTGAGCTCACTCAAAACTCCTAACCTAGTAAGCTTTCAAGGCAACCTAGTAAAAGTTATCGAATAGAATTAAAATTGGATCCCAAGTCAGGTAAAACCACCAAGAGATTTGCCAGCTAGTTTTTTTTTTTTTTTGAAACATCTAAAAGAAACTTCATTGATAGCAAAAAGACTACAAAATAGGAACCGAAACTAAGGACAATTCCTTAGAATCAAATTCCTCACCAAGAAAGAGTAGCAAAGCATAATAAAGGAAAACAAAGCTGGTGAGATACCAGAAAAAGGGGCACAAACAAGGAACTACCTACCCACACCCTTTCCCCAGGGAGGATCTCCACACCACCCCCCCCCCCCCCCCCCCCCCCCCCCCCCTCAACCCCCCCCTTTTTTTTTCAATTGATTTCTCTAACACCATCAAGAGAGTAAAGAACATCATTAATTGATAAAGGAATTCCAAGGTTCCTAAGTTTTAGCCAAATTGCAACTTGAAGCTTGGCCTCCTCTGAAACCTTCTCCCACTCTCCCTCAATTTTGTTGAAGATGGAATTATTTCTTGCCAACCATAGACTCCATAAGACAGATATGAATAGATAATTCCACATAATCTTTTTCACCTTTTTGAACTTCAAATTCCACCACCATAGAGCATGAAGTCTCAGATCAATTCACTACAACAAATATTAGATACTGTTACGAAATCTATTTTGACGAATTGAAATTCGTCACATAAAGTACACTAATTGTGACAAAAATTGAGGTTGTCACAAGAAGTCATAGGTAATAGTAAAATTGTGACAAACTAAAATTTCATCACAATAATTTGTCACAATAAGCTCAAAATTATGACAAAATAAATTTCGTCACAATAATTTGTCACAACTATTATGGCGGGAAGTTTTTGTGCTGGCGAGAACAAACATTTATTACGAAACTATTTCGTCACAAAAAATTTGTCACAATAAAGTTTTATTTTTTGCACTAGTGACGAAAACTTCGTCACAATAAGTAACACTTATTGTTACAAATTGTTTGTAGGAAAAAAGGTTTAGTTTGTACAAATAGTGACAAAAAAATTTGTCACAATAAGTTTGGTTTATTATGACAAATTTTTTTTTGTCACGAGAAGATTTGGTTTAATATTAGTTACAAAGTATGTTCATCACTATAGATTTGCAATAATTACATTCAAGTGAAACATATAGTGACAACATACTTGGTCACAATAGGTACACTAGTTGCTACAATATAATGTTTGTCACAACACATATACATATTGTGACAAAAAAATTTTGTAGCAGCAAATCGTATATAAGTAAATAATTGTGATAAAATATATTACATCACATTAATTTGTTGCCAACTTGGTTTAATATTTGCTACCAAATAAAATAGTCACAACAAATATTTTCTATTGGAATTGTGGTGATAAAATTTTTTGTCACAATAAATAACCATTATTGCTTGAAATGTTTTGTCACACATATTTACTCTTGGTCAAATTCTGACTGAGTTATGTGTTGCAACAAAATAATGTCACAAAATACTTCGACAACAATGGGGAGCTCAGGTTTCCTAAAAAGAACATTGATAACTAAAAGGTAATGCCAGAAGTGTGTTAGTCCCATATTATTTACTCATGTACAAATAGTGACAATGTTATCTTGCCACGATAGTATCAGTTTTTTAACAAAGTATTTTGTCCCAAAAAGAAGAAAATAATTTTAGACTAGGACACGTTAAAAAAATAATGAAACCATCACTACTATACCTTATATTGATATTTGCATCGCACGCACACGTTGTGATGGTTGAATAATTTATTCCATCAGCCCGACCACTCACTAGGCCTGCCTAGCCTAAAGTTAAATGTAGGGCTTGAGCACACATCTAAACCCGTGAAATTTGGTTTGGAATTTTTTTAGGCATGTTCAGTTTGCAAGTTGGGCTTGGGAAGACAGTTTGAGATTTTGCCCAACCTAACAATTTATTTATAAGTCCATAATTCATTCATTACAACTACATGTACATTATATATATATACACGTATAAGCAATATTTATTTATTTATATTTTGAGGCAAGAAAACTAATAATTTGTCTTAGATAATTGACATGGTTTGAACTTGAAGCCTATGAATTGGCAAGATGCATTAACAAACAATTAGTTATGATGGATTATTTTAATAATTATTTGTATTTTCAATTTAAAATTTATTATTTGGGCTAATTTATTGTTGTTTCAACTTGGGATGAAGATTTTAGGCTGAATTCGAGTTTGATGGGGGCTTGGGCCACAAAAAAATTAATTATAATTTTGCCTAGGCTCTACCCACAACCGCCTCTAATGCATTGTGACAAAATTATTGATATTGTCAAAGTAATTTTTGTAGATATAATGTACACCTTATTATGCTTTAATTTTCATACATTATGCTAGAGATTAAAAAAAACAACTGCTTAAATGTTTTAAACAAATCTTAAGTAATGACACCATTTACTAAATGATATGTATCGAACTAAATTGTTTTCCCCCCTTCCCTCCAGCTTGAAAATCAACTTTACCTTTTCCTCCTATTTGTTCATTCATTCTCACTTTTATTCTTTCAAATCTTTGTGCTTTAGCATCTATTAATTGTAGCTAGGGATGGACATTGGACAAGTCGAGTTGGATTTGGGCGGGCTTACACTAAATTTTTTTTTTCATTGGGTTTAAAACCAAATCTGAAGTTCGCCTAAAGTAATAATTATGATTCTCAAGTTTGTTGAAGCCGGCCCATTTAACTTTAAATTATTTTTAATAAATATTTTTCTTCAATAATAATGTAAAATAATATAAAATCTAGACACATAAATATAATAAAATATAAAAATATATATTTTCTTATATGTACTTCAGTCCAGCCTCAAACACAATACCCAAGTCCGTCCATTAAACTAATCGAGACTAAAGAAAAATTTCAAGTCATATAAATCATGAGCAGGCATTTAGGCCCATGGCCATCTCTAGTTATAGCATATCTTTTGACTAATGTTGGAAATAACTAAAACTCCTCAAGTCATATATTATATGTTTTAAACATATTTTTCTAATGGTAAGTAAATTTTGATAGAAAGAAAGAAAAATAAAAGATTGGTAATTATGAAAAGAAAAATTAGAATATATTGTTTGTATATTAGTAAATTAGACATGAAAATAAAATCTATAGAAAAAATAGGTAGATAAAAGAATACTTAATTCTAAGTTTTTTTAGGTAATCTAAGGTTGGTTTTTTATTTAACTATTAAACAATTGAAAATATAATTTTAATACCAAAGTAATTATAGTTATTGTTAAAATAGTGTATAACCTCTTAAGCTTCTAACCTTTTATAATAAAGAAATATAAATCAATGATTAAGGGAAATTGAATTTAAAAAAATTCTCTCTCTTTAGATTTCTTCAACTTTTATGAATAAAAATTATCTAATTATTTACTTTCTACGTAAACGCTTTTATTTTCAGTCATTGTATATTGCCAGAAATTCAACTTTTTCCAAATTTCCTTCCGTCCCAGAGGAAAAAGAAAATTTAACTTCCATTTTGTAGGCGGGTTCCCAAAGCTTTCCGTTTTTTGAGCCCTAGCTTTTCATCCCCAAAACTTGTCTCTCTCTCTCTCTCCCCCTACGCCCAAGCAAACCACTTGCCGTCGATGCATTAATCTGCAACCGACGAACCTGTTTGTATCTCTTCCATCCCTGCTTTGAGGACCCCTGTTTCAGTTGCAGCGAACATCCCTGGTAAATTCTTTACTCGCGAAGTCACCTCCTTTATTGCTGTTCCTCCTTTACTGGAATATGTGTGAGAAACTGATTAGTCATGTATGGATTTCGTCTAACTATGCCCATTACAGTATGGAATACATGGCTTTCTCTATTTCTTCTTTGATAGAGTAGAATCTCGTCTTAAAGTTGGTTATGTTATTTAATCCAGCACACACACACACACACATATATAAACAATGGTAATGGAGTACTTAAATAAGAAAAAAAGAATATATATTTAATATTATGTCTTAAGTAACAACAAATAAGTAACACATTAATGTATTTGCAATGTGAACAAAGCACTCGGAGTACTTTCCAGAAAAGAAAAAAAAACAGTTTGGAAATCTAATTATGGTGTAACTCTTAGGTAATGACAATGTCACAATGTAGAAATGCTGACTTTTTGTCCAATTCTGAAAATTGACTATATTAGAGAAAGCTTTCAAGTTGTTACCGATGGTCTTTCATGGGCATGTGTGATGAATGACATTCTCCAATTTTCTATATGATTTTATGGAGAAGCTCATCTGATATGTTAGTGTGTTTTGGTGGAATTCTGCACAAGGGTGATGCCCTCATTCCCGCTACAGTTTGTCTGCTACATGAATGTTGGTTGTTTTTCTAGGGAAAGTACTAACAATGACGCCACTGTCCACTAACAGTGGCTGGTTTGGTCTATCAGATTTGGCAATATGTTTAGAACCAGATTAATTTTTATGCATGAAATATGTTTATGGTTTGGAACGTAAATAAGCATAGCTAGGGGCGGAAGCAAGAATTTGTTTTGAGGGTGTCAAAACTTTTTTTTTTTTTTGGCTACATGGCATTCAAGTCTTGGTTGACTACTCCCTCAAACTTATGCAGAATCATCGGCCACATGAACTATGTAAATTTCATGCATTGCATAAATTATAACTGGCCACAAGGACGCGTGAGTAGTGATTTAAAACAACTAGGCCACCCCTTGTGGTTTGGGGATGTCAAAACTTGAAACACAAATTTTCACCTGTTGATACAATAATTATATTTTTAGAATTCTTTGCACATATTTCTAAATTGAAGCATAAGAAAATTTTTTATATGAAAAATAAAACTAACTTCTATTTAGTCTCGAAATATGGTTTTATTTATTTATTTATTTATTTTTTTTGTGAGTGTATTTGATGGGTAAGTTTACTTGTTGTAATGGTGCGCGTTAAAAGCCCAAAAAATGATTAATTGTTTTACTAATACACTATGTATATATGCTATATACAAGGGTAGTTCCACACTGAGCATAGCCATGGACCATGGTGTTTACATTATCTTAGGTTATCTGGATGGTTGGGTTTATTATTTTTTAGATATGATCATTAAGAATGACAATAAAACTGCATTTCAAGTTGCCGGATTAACCACTATCTGGTGAGATGGATAGTATCATTAAGAATGGTTGAGGTGGTCACAATGGCAACTTTCTATTTTTAATTTTTTTATCTTTGCACAGCTGCTACAAGGTATTTGATTGAATTTTGGCCATCGAGAAACCCAATATTCCATTTATGAAGGGAGCATTGGTTGGATGTATCACAAACACAACTATCATCATTGGGAAGTAAATGTTAGTAAGGAAAAAAATATATTGCAGTTGAGATCATAGTAATGAATCTCGTACCGGTACCGGGTATCGCATCGGCCTTCATCTGGTACAAATAAATGGTAGTACCATACCGGCTAAGGTACCGGTCAATATTGGCCAATATTGGGAATACCGGACGGTACCGGTTTTGTGTAATTTATTTTAAAATAATTTAATTTTATTATCTTTTGATGATAATTGTCAATTAAAATTTATTTTAGTCATATACTAGATAATAATATGTCTTTTAAGTATTTTTAAATATATATTTGGGTTGGATAACACATTTACATTATATTAAAACCCTTGACATTTTAAATATATATACATATATTTATAGCATATAATATTTATGACGATAAAGGTGAGACAGTATTCAGTATTGCACTGATACTGGTACGTACCGTACCAATAACAAAAACGGTACCTTGGCCTGTACAAGATTGATAAATATGATTGAGATTGCCTATTGAAGTCTTGTGAAGCAAATTTAGGTTGTGTAAATCTAACTACACACACTCTTATGTGAATGCTTAGAGGGGAATTTTCCAAACGATACAGGCTAGGAGTAAGCTAATACGAGATGGATGCTTGATGGATTCTCACATTTTTATATAGGTAATGAAGTCACAGAACTGACTTTGGTAGGTCAATCTAAGCTCTCACAATGCTATAAATGTTTAAGCAAAAGGCTTCCTGTCTTTCCTTTATTTTAAGTCCTTAAAAGCGGCTGTAGTTTTGATGCTTCAGCTTTCATTCAACTTTAGTCTCTTGCTCTTGGTTCTGTGAGAATTTCTCCAGACTAAACGGTATTAATAGAGGTTCCCCTTGTGCAGTGCCTTTTTTACTTGACTGGGCAGCAATTCCTTGTTACTGAGAGGGAGTGAGGGGAGTTTTATCTTGGTTTTATCTTGGATGTTGATCTGATTCAATTTGTGACGGACGTCTTTAGGTTACACAATTCATGGCTAAAATTGCGAGTGTGTAAGCGTTGGCATTGGTGGTGCTAGAGTAAGGTAAGATTTGGATTAAAAAGGTAGAGAAATTTAATAGCTAGTGGAGAAAAGAAGTAGAAATGGAGAAATACTAGTTTCAATAGATAAAGTAGGTAAAATAAATTATCCAAAAAAAAAAATGTGAAAGAAATTAGCAATGCAATGTGTTAAGGTAGCTTTAAAACATTTCCTCAGATTATGCAAATTCAATAGGAAGTCTTAACTATTGTGACTCAAATTGGTATCTAAGGTCTTCCAGTTCATCGTGAGCCTCACAATTAATTTCACTTAACTTTTTTGTTTGTGTATCTTAGATGATAGAGCAACAACTCAAGTGAATGAAGATGAGGAAGAAGGTAGGGTTTGGGGTTTAAGGTTTTGAACTATGTGTATGTTTTCCTAGAAAAACAGGCTGTTTGGAGCATTTTTTGTGCAATTTCTAAAGTTAAGGTACTTGGTGATGTATGTGGGTGAAATGGGAATGGGGAAAGTGGGGTTTGGGGGCTTTTGCACTGTGTGCATGTGGGTATATGCAATTTTTTTTTTTTTTTTGTATTTTTATATTTTGTTGAGGTTTAGAAGTTGTGGTGGTTGGTTGAGATAGTTGATAGCATAACCTCCCCTTTATAAGGGCTATTTCATGCTTTTGGTTTCATTTGTAGATGACATAGGTTCCTCAAGCATTTGTTTTTCAATATGTTCATTCATTCCTGTTTGTTTTCAAGTGTACAAAAGATATATATTATGTTGCTTATCAGTCCATTAGTGTTCTTTCCATATCTGTAATGATAACCTGTTTTTCTAACATATTATACTATACCAGTTACCTTTATTCCTTTTATTGCAGGTAGTTGAGGCATCTAACTTGATGATTGCATTTTTAATCTCAAGTTTAGTGAAGGTGAAGAGAAAGCTGACAATCCTCTTTGCCTGTCATTGGATGTTTATAATGTATTTTGTTTTCTTGAGATGCTAGTTAAGTTTGATCTTGAAAATTGTATACAAACTAGCTTTGTATTCTTTTAATTTCGGATTTGATTTGAAGCAACTACTTGAATGACTAATTTAATTCACGTTATTTTTATCTGCTAAAATTTGCATTTGTTGATATTGAGGATATTCTTGGATGAATTAATTTCACAGGATTGCTATTTGTTTATGGTCACACAGGTACCCAACATACATTTGAAAATATATAATAAAATTATCCTAAAATAATTAGACTTCTTGTGACGAAATACAGTTGTCACTGAAGTGGAATTGATGCGTGGCTTTAGTGACTGAAAATTTTGTCACAAATATTGATAAACATATTGCAAGAAATATAGTTGTGACCCCAAACAAAAATTTATGGCGACAAAAATATTTTGTCACAAGAGTTTAAACCTATTTTCACAACCAAGTTTGTCACCATATCTCATACATGTTGCTACAAAATTATTTGTCACTATAAGAATATATGTTGTGACAAAAATATTTTGTGGCAAGAATATGCCTATTGTGACGAAATTGTTGTCAGGCACATCTTGTGACAAAATATTTTTGTCCCAATATCTTCCCTGTTGAACGTGATTCTTGTGACAAAAGTATGCATATGGTGACAAAAATTTTTGTTTATTGTTATGAAATATTTTGTCACTATTTGTGTTGTTATTGTGATGAAACTATTTCATCACTACATGTATAGGCTTATTGTGATAAGTTGCTGGTTCTGTCACAATAGACTTATTATATGACAAGCTTATTGTGACGAGCTTGTGACGATTTTTTTTTGTCTCAATAAGTCTATTATGACGAAAATTTGACTTTTTGTGACAAAAATTTTTTTAGCAAAAGCCTAAAATTGTTGTAGTGTTTAGAGTGCAATCACCTACGTATAAGGCATCTTTTAGTTTTTTAGAGAACTAAGTTGCAGAGAAACCATAGAGGGGTGGCTTAGTAGTAGGTTGATTTTCGTACCAAGTATGAGTTCTCAAGTTTGATATATTTACATACTCTTTTGTGGTGAATTATTATAGTTTGTCTGGATGGCAAACTTATATGAACTCTCGAGAGTAGTTGACTAAAAACTTAAACACCCAATAACAAAAAAAAAAAAAAAAAACTGCACAGAATGACACCATATGTTAATGGCCTAGACTTTTTAGACAACGCAAGCAAATGAGTTAATTATGTTTTGATAACGTGAGCCCCATAAAAAAATGCGGTGGAAAAATGCGCACTTTTTTTTTTTTTCATGGTACAAAATATATAAAGCGAAACCAAAACTTACGTGTGGAAAGTTCATACGACATCACACGTGGACAGACGTGTTGAGAGATATTCTAGGAATAGAATATTTGAATTCAACCACCCGTGGACGTCTATATAAGCCATGCAATATGCATAACGATGAACACAATTCATTAAAAGCCTACCATTGAGTTGTGATCACAAGGAACACCAACTCTGCCAAGTCCTTTCAAACTCTAATGCTGTTGCATTCCAGACTTGAAATGGACAGCATTGGCCTTTCATCAACTCACTCAAGCTTTTGCTTATCCCTTCTCTTCATCACATTGACCTTCTTCATCTTTTCTAAGTACCAAAAGAGAAAGGGTACCCAGAAAACCAAGGTACTCTCGCTACCGCCTGGACCAAGACCATGGCCTCTGGTTGGAAGTCTTCCCGAAATGCTCAAAAACAAACCGACATCACGATGGCTACACAAATTGATGGACGAAATGGATACTGAAATAGCGTGTATCCGTCTAGGGAACGTCCACGTCATCCTCGTTACCTCTCCTAAAATTGCATGCGAGTTTTTGAAGGAACAAGATGCTGTTTTCTCTTCAAGACCACTTTGCATGTCTGCTAATCTCAACAGTGGGGGCTACTTATCGACGGCCCTTACCCCAATAGGCCAACAATGGAAGAAAATGAGGCGAGTCATCGCTTCTGAAGTTCTTTCACCGGCAAGATATAACTGGCTTCATGACAAAAGAGTCAAAGAAGCTGACCACCTTGTCTATTACATGGACAACCAGTGCAAGAACTCCATGCAAGGCAGTGTAGTGAACGTGAGAGTGGCTACAAAGCATTACTGTGGGAATGTGATAAGAAAATTTATCTTTGGCAAAAGGTGTTTTGGGGAGGGAGCGAAAAATGGAGGACCAGGTGCTGAGGAAGGAGAGCATGTTGCCGCGCTCTTCACTATTCTTGACTACTTATTTTCATTTTGTATCTCTGATTACATACCATGGTTGAGAGGCCGGCTTGATTTGGATGGGCACGAGAAGATCATGAAGACGGCGATCAAAAGTGTGAAAAAATACCACGATCCCCTAATTGATGAAAGGATCAGACAATGGATGGATGGTACAAAGCAAAAGCAAGAGGACTTGCTTGATGTCCTAGTTATGCTCAAAGACGCGGATGGTAATCCATTACTCTCACCAGAAGAGATCAAAGCACAAGTTATGGTACGACTCTCTCTCTCTCTCTCTCTCTAACAATTAGAGATCAGAAACAATAGGCTATGGTAATGCTATACATACAAAAATTATCACCATAATAATGTCATATAAAAATTATCACTTGAATAAAGTGATTAAATAAAAGTTATTTATTTAAAAATAAAATATTCATCATAATAACTCTTATTTACAAAACAATTATTACAACATCATTTTATAAATTTTCTAGAAAAATAGCATTGTCCTCCTTAGTTATGCCATGCCCAGAGGAGCGTTGTCATTGTAGAGTAACTCCCATGCACTATTGGTAGCAAAACCTAAAACATTTCATCCTCCAACTGAACATAACAAGTCCTCTTTGATTTTAATTAGCCAACCAATAATAAGACCTCACCTGGTGTTCACAGGAATTGATGATAGCAACGGTAGACAATCCGTCAAATGCAGTGGAATGGGCACTTGCAGAGATGATAAATCAACCTAAAACACTCGAAAGAGCCATAGAGGAACTGGATAGAGTGGTTGGGAAAGAGAAACTAGTCCAAGAATCTGATCTCCCCCGACTCAACTACATCAAGGCATGTACGAAAGAGGCCTTCCGCCTTCACCCCTACTCACCCTTCAACGTTGCTCACGTATCCATCTCCGACACAAACGTGGCCGGCTACTTCATTCCCAAGGGAAGCCATGTGTTGTTAAGCCGTCCTGGACTTGGCCGCAACCCTAAAGTTTGGAATGACCCACTCAAGTTCAAACCGGAGCGCCACCTAAAGGACGATGACTCAAATGTGGTGCTCTCTGATCCTCCTTTGCGTTTGTTTTCATTCAGCACTGGAAGGCGTGGATGACCAGGTGTCACACTAGGATCTACAATGACTACCATGTTGATGGCTAGGTTGCTTCAAGGGTTTACCTGGAACATCCCACCCACCATGTCGAGTATAGACCTCACCGAGTCCATGGGTGACCTCTCTCTTGCAAAGCCACTGCATGCACTCGCAAAGCCTCGGTTGGCTAAAAACTTGTATCTAACGTCTTGATATAAGTATATATTGGTTGTCCTTTTGTTGGTCTTTCGTTCTGTTCTGGTCTAATGGTATTTTGTTCCACTCTCTTGTGTTTCATGCTCTTATGTTGAGTCAATAAAGCTCTTTTTCCTTGCATGTTTTTTTTTTATCAGCAGAAAAACCTTTTATTGAATTAAAGGGGGAGATATGAGGCTTCACTGAGAAGGGACAGCCCTAACAAGCTCAGACCACAAAGAGAAACAAGGACCAAAGTAACTGGGAAAGAGAAGAAGGTTGGCAAGAAGCCAAACTAATCCTAATCAAAGAAGTAAGATTTACTGATGATAGATCTGACACCTTTAATATTGAATACAAAATCATCAACTGAAAATTCATTGAAGCTCATTTTAGCTTTCACCCAAAAAACAACTTGGACCTTGATGAGGTGAACTGTCTCTGACCAGTCAATTGATTTATCTTCAAATTTAACCCCATTCCTCAAAGAGCCAAACGTTCTAAATTGTAGCAGAGCAAAAGAACGCTCAAAATCACCTTTTCAAGACCTGAGAACTTAAAGGAGAACCACCATTCTGCATGAGAGGAAAGCTCAGATGGAGCTACCCATTGCAAACGCCGCCAATTGATAGTGGAGGTCCAGATAAGCCATGCTACGTTACATCTAATGAGAAGAAGATCAAAGCATTCATCTTCATCATTGCATAACACACGTGCCACATCAGAATTTAAAGGCAGAATGCCCCTATGCTACAGAAGAGCTGCTGAGACAATTTTCCTTTGTAATGCAAGCCTCCCAAATACCTGAACTTTTAATGGAGCTTTCCAGATATCTGTAAAAGACCAAATAAGGGGATTGCCAGCTAACTAAAATGCTCTGCAGAAAGAGTTAACTGAGAACATGTTTGATGAATTTGCCTTTTCTATGAGAAGATCTCTATTTTTAGGCACCAAGGGAAAATAGTTTAATAAGATAATAAGCTAATAATCCTACTGAGGTCTTCCTCCTCCCATGCGCTTAATTCCCTTTTGAAAGCTAGGTTCCAATTTGCTAAACCATCAGTGAGAATATTACTTACTTCTGTTATAGATGCTTTTTGATTGGAGGAAAGAGAGAACAACTTAGGGAATAGCTCCTTTAGAGGGATCACTGTGAAGGACTGTGTGTGATCATGCCTGGTAGAAAACCAAGGATCCTTCCAAAACTGGGTTGTTTCTCTTTTTTTTTTTTGAACAGCGAAGAAGGGTAGATTGCATTGAAAGAAATACAATTACAAAGATATGGGATAAAACTTGAGATTGCCAAGAGCCCTTGGCGTCAAGTTCACACCATGCAGAGAAGAATCGTTGGTAAGAGACCAACAAAAACTAATAAAATTTAGACCAAAAAACATGCCCACCTAGAAGTTATGCTCCTTTTAGGAGTTTAACACCTACTATGGAGTAAAAGAAATCATCAATAGTGAAGGTTGACCCCCTTGACTTTGCTTTGGTCCACCAAATTCAAATTCTATTTCTTCAAATCTATTTTCAAATCAAATTATTTTTAAATTCATTTCCAAACCTATTTTTCAATTCTCTTAACTTGCACTTGCATATCATGCATCATGCTAAATTAGTTTTCAAGCATTGTTTTTCCAAAGTGAATGGGATTGAACTATAGTTAGTTAAAAACTCTCATAGGTGAATCTAGGGTAGATTGACGTGTAGGTACCGAAAGGGTGGGGTAGGGTGATAGCTTAGTGCGTCTTCCCTACACGTAACCAACCTCCGAACCTAGGATCACTGATTTCAAAGACCAAAAGGAGTTAATTTTTCAAAAAGGGCTAAATGTTTTCCAAAGGTTGCCAAACAACCTGTTTTCTTAAAAAAACCCTCTCTTGAGGAGATATTTTCAAAATTGTTTTCGAAAAACCCTAAGTGCAGTCTTCGGATTATTCTTAGTTTTTAGGTGACCTAACTCACCTTAATCAAGTTAGGTGGCGACTCCGAATCTTTTTCTAAAAGCCCTTATTTCAAATCAATTTTTCAATTCAAACCTAGTCGCACTCATTCTTTTAAGAGGGTGAGTTCTAACGAGAGAGTACAGAATTTTTCCCGCTTGGGTGAGTATTCCTCGAGTGCGAAAAATCTGGGCGCGACACAAAAGAGGGTTGAAGGCTAGTGTATGAGTGTATGGGAGTGTGTATGAGTGTATAGAAGGCTAGGGTTTGTGTATGGTGGCTAGGGTTTGGGAAACATAAGGAAGCTAGGGTTTAGGGAGTGTTTAAGCTCTGTATATCGAATTTTAGGGTTTTTAGACTGAGTTTTCGAACCTTTCAAGCTAGAAAAGGCTCTGTATTTATAGAGATGGGATAGATATGACGCTTGTTGCAGTGGTGCCAAGCCAATTTTCTTCTTGGCGCCACTACTAGTGGCGCCATTCAGTTAGGAAAGTATTTAGGTCGGCAAACAACATATCTTTGACTAGATTTGGGCGCCTGTACTAGTGACTACCATGCAATTTTCAGTCTGGCTTCACTAGGAGTGAGTTCAGAAAGTCCGGGAATGATTTAAGGGACCAGGAATGGCCCGGAAGACCGGAAAAGAGCAGGAACACTTGGAACATCATCCTGGAGGTATTTGACTTGAAAAATGAGGATAGGATGTGTCGGAAGGGTTAACCAGGCCTTTAGGGGCAAAACGGTCAATCGGGCCGAAAAGCTACTGGGACGGACTCGGACTGTCCCTGAAGAAGACTCGAGATTTGGAAACATTATTCAGAATGTTCCCAAAGGTTGCTGGTTTGATTCCCAAAGCTGGTGTGGTCAAAAAAGGTGACCGGCCCACTAGGGGCAAAACGGTCATTTCGCACCGAGTTTGCCGGAACTGACTTGGAACGATCTGAAAGGACAAAGAAAGGTTGAGGACACTATAAAAAGCATTCTCGGGAAGTTACCGGTTTGATACCCAGAGCCGGTGTGGTCGGAAAAGGTAACCGGCCCTTTAGGGGCAAAACTGTCATTTTGTACCGGGTTTGCCAGAATTGACTTGGAATGATCCGGAAAGGTAAAGGAAGGTTGAGAATACTATAAGAAGCAATCTCAAGAGGTTACCGGTTTGATACCCAGAGCCGGTGTGGTTCCCGGGGCATTCGGATGCCTAGGGGCAAAATAGTCATCTTGACCGGAAAGTCTCGAAAAAGGCCCAAAGGACAAGTTGGTCATTTTTCACGGAAGTGGGCTAGCAAGCACCGATGTTGACCTAGGTTTTGAGTGTTTCCGCCACTTTGACGGTCGTCCCGTGATACAAAGGTTTGTTGGCAATTCCCTATATCGACCTGTTTACGAGTATTTTTGCTACTCTGACGGTTGCGATGTTTGCGAGTATTTCTGCTACTCTGACAGTTTGCGATCATTCTAGAGACTGCCTGATCTCGGAAAGCTGCTAAAGGGGACTTAGCGCCTGAGAAGTCAACTTTCTCGGAAGGCGTGCCTAAACTGACATTTCTACATTGGCGGGCTAGTAGGTGCCAAAGGTGGATCGTTCTACCATCTAGAGGACTTGGGGTCTCGTCCCGGTCGACAGATTTAAAGAGACTTACCGTTTCGAAGAGATTTTCTTCAAAAAACGCGTCGAACCGTCTCGAGGAATAAACTGTCTTGAGAGAGGGATTGAAATTGGAAAGGGGTCTTATCGTCTTCGGAAAGACGTGCCTGATTTGGAACCGTCTCGAGAAATAAACTGTCTCGAGAGAGGGGTTGGAATTGGAAAAGAGGACTTACCGTCTTCAGAAAGACGTGCCTGATTTGGAACCGTCTCGAGGAATAAACTGTCTCGAGAGAGGGGTTGGAATTGGAAAAAGGGACTTACCGTCTTCAGAATGACGTGCCTGATTTGGAATTGTCTCGAGGAATAAACTGTCTCGAGAGAGGGGTTGGAATTGGAAAGAGGACTTACCGTCTTCGGAAAGACGTGCCTGATTTGGAACCGTCTCGAGGAATAAACTGTCTCGAGAGAGGGGATGAAATTGGAAAGGGGACTTACCCTCTTTGGAAAGACGTGCCTGATTTGGAACCGTCTCGAGGAATAAACTGTCTCGAGAGAGGGGTTGGAGTTGGAATTGGAAAAGGACAATGCCCCCTAAGGGCATTTTGGTCATTTTGCCTTTATTTGGGCCTGGTGGGCCCGCGAAGCAATGGACAGACGGGATTTAGACTTAAAGAGTTGGTTTCGATTGAAATACATCTATATTGACTTGAGTATAAGTCTGGACGGAGCGTAGACTGCCGAGCGGTCAAAAATGGGGTGCTTACAATATTTTTTGTATTTCTTTCACAAGTCCAGAGTCCCCTCTAACAATTAATTCTCTTGACTCTTATAGCATCTCTAGGATCACCAAGAAAGTAAACTCCTTCTTTATTGGCTAAAAACATCTGGCTAAAGAGTCCTATAAAATTAACTTACTTAGATGTGAGAGTATTTCAACTCGAACAAAATTTTTCTGTATCACTCAAGTGAACTTCTAACTAATTTTGAGCGATACTCTTTGGATTTTTGCTTCAACAGAATTTTCACGTATCGCTCGAGCGAACTTCTTATCGCTTGAGCAGACTTCGTTTGAGCCATGATCTTTGCATATTCAGATTGCTCTTAAAAGTTACATGGAATTCATATATTATGGAGTTTGAACAGATATCTGAACAAAGAGCTATGGCCTTCTAAAATTTTAGCTCTGCGTGTTTTAAAAAGGTTGTATTGCAGATTGCTTGTATTCTGGCATATTGAACTTGAATCTTGGACTTTTCAACCTAAATACAACTTAAAATAAAGTTACAAGGAAAGTATCTTTGTCCACAAAATTAGTCAATACTAAAAACCTAACAGTTCTCATTTTCTTTCTTTGCATATATGTGCATGCATCTCTATTCCGCTTTCTCTTGCTGTACTATTTGTCTCTCCTATCAATCTGTTTCTTCACATTAAAATTACACTCTCTAAATATATCTATCTTCTCTCCAACTGCAGACCTATCTATTTGTTAGGTCTTATTTTATTTATTTGCACACACACACACACATATATATATACATATATATTCCCGCTTTCTCTTGCTATACTCTTTCTCTCCTTTGATCTTTCATCTTAATTTTTTTTTCTTTTACAATCCCTTTCTTCACCTCAGAATTACTATCTACATAACCTATTTAAATTGTTATTACTCCTGAACAAAATTGTTCAGGAAGTTTTGGATTCATAATTCATTTTAATTTATTATGTTAGTAAATTAGCAGGGCTACAAAGAGAAAAATTCTAGAAACCCATAGAACTTTACACTTTTGAGAAATTGTATGGGGATCACCCTACTTTTATCCATAGATTATTTTAAACATGAGAGATGGGGCTGATCCACAAAAACCATATCGATGTTTGACTCATTTGGAGGGTAATATGACAATAGATATTATTTTTGCAGAATAACTAGGTAATGAAAATGAGGTAAATGCCTCTGATGCGCTCTAACATTTCATATGAAGGCATAGTCATGTTTTACAAGATGAGAATCAATAAGCAGCAAGGTTTTGAAGGTTTTTGTCATCTCTGCACAAAGAAGATAAGAAGGGACAACCCAAGATAATTTAAACAAGACGGAAAATAGATACAGCCCAAGAAAAAATAGGAATTTCCTTCAACTTGAGCTATGGGAATTCTTATTGCCATATGTACATGGCATCATTTCATTTTATCACATATTTGAGTATTTAGTGAGATTAAAAGTCAATTAATAACACAATTTTAATATGTAGTCATTTTGTGTGCTATCACGTAAACAGGGTCGCAAAAATTCCTCAAGCCAACCTGAAGGAAATCCTTGTTTCCAAGAAAAGGATATGTTTCTCTGAAAAAAAGTAGAGGAGAAATTCTTAAAAGTGCAAGCATGTAGGCTTTGATCTGAGTAATTAAAACTGTAAAGACGCGGCAAGCAGTTATTTAAGACTTGGAGACGACTCCACATTTAGCAACATCCAATGTTGAATTCTTGGATGGCCACGTGTTTCTCGTTTTACTCTTCAACCAAGGGATTTGATCAATCTGTTATTAACTTTCATTCCCTCACGGATTTGCTTCTTGTAATTTTTGTAGAGCTAAATGTAATAAAAATCATTCTTTTAACACCCAGGACTCAAGAACAATGTTTTTAGCTAGTTTAGTGTGAAACAAAACTTTTTAAAAATCGAGTGCGTGCATGAGACGCCTTATCCTCCCCTTTGCCTGAAGAATAACACAGAATCAATCTAAAGCAAACAAACAAAGATTCACTTGCAGCTGGAGTTCAATGAACCCAGACCGTTTGCAAATGCAACGTAATTGAACATAAACCTTGCCCCAGATGTTTTTTTTTTTTTTTTTTGGCTCAGCAAAAAGAAAAGATGTGGGGTAACAAAATTAACTTAGGGTAGTACGACTTGGCTTTATCTTCTGAAGAGCCAAAAGCTCATGACGTAGGGTGTTAGGCAATCATCAGAGCAAGTATGCTCGAGTCCCAAACTTTTGTCCCATAAAACAAATATTTGGACGTTATATACAAAATTAATTTTAGCCTTATGATGCATCATCTCATTGTTTATCTCAAAAGGGTGGCTCAGTAGTCGGCTTATTTTTATGTTAAATATAAGGTCTCAAGTCATCCTCACGCCTCTTTATGGTTAACTGTCATTCATGTGACGCATAAAATTTACATAATTTGTGTGAACGGTGGTCCTGTACGAGCTCGAGAGAGTACTCGCCCAAATGCCTAGACACCCTGTTGCGGATGAATTGCTCTCTAGTTTTCGAATTAGCGAATTGAGAGCTAACATTTGTCAAGTCCTCGAACTTAAATAGTCAAATTCTTGAATTTTAATTTGGACTAATAATTTATTGTCACATGTATTGTTATGTTATTAAAACACATAATAATACATCTTCTATCGAAGTTTTGCATAAAAACTTCTTTAATTTACTAAAGAAATGACTATTTATAAATTTGGACATTTTTGAAGAAATTGATGGCTACAAAATTAAAATTATTTAAAGAATATAAACATGTATATATTTTTATATTTAAACATTATATATGAGTATGCCGATAGACGCTCCAAGCTCTCAACATATTATTACAAATGATGCTCCCTCTCCCTCTCCCGCTCCGGCCTTGAGAATTGATGACTTAGGCATAAACTTTAATTATTCGCATGTGTGCAATTGTATACACAAAGTGGGCACACAAGCTTAAGCTTCTTCCACTGAGAATGCAAAAAAAAAAAAAATTAATGAGAAATGCTAGCCAGCTCCGTGAATAACATCGATACTCGAGCATGTAATATACCACGAACAAATTGTAATAAAAAAGCGTAACGTGCTCAATGGAATACCTGCTTAATTAGATCTTTTGAAATCTTGCTTCCGGTGGATTGTTCGCTCACCATAGCAACAAAACCCCGGCCACCCCACTAAGTGAGAACATGACACAAGTAATCAAACTTTTATCAAAATCTCTTGTGTTATTAATTCGTTGGGTTACTCTTAAGGTCTTTGATCTAGTAATTACTTGGCTTGTATGAGACGAAGAGACTATACAAGGCCCGAAATTAATTAAAGGGCATGGAACTTGTGGCTTGAACACCCTGTTAGTAAAAAAATAAAATAATCAAAGTTTCATAAGGTGGAGAAAGCATGTGTTCTAAGGAGCAGCTTCCTCTCAAATTTTCAAAAACTTCAATTTTGTCTACAATTTTATAAAGATGTTTTAATTTGTTCTTTGAAAATTTATAAATATCTTCCTTAAATTTTTAAAGTTTCATATTTACTTATAGTTCTAAAACAATTTTTCAATTTGCCTCTCTAAAAATTTATAAATGTCTCTCTTAACTAGTAATTTTGCTTTAAGAACACATTTATATTATATATATATATATACATTATAAATATGTATAGAAATTAAGGTCTTAATGTTGACTAAAAAAAAATTCTTAATTATCATTCTTTGTTGCCACTTAATTAAAGAAATTTTTTGATTCTGCTACTAACATCTAGTTTATATACTACATCAACTGCAAATTTTCCTAGATGACAAATACCTTTGAATGACTCCAATGGCGACAATAAATTTTTGAATGGTTCTAGGAGCAGATTTTACAGGTAAGAGAATTTTTTAGATTGACAGTCTGATGACCGGCAGTCACCTGGATTTTAGTAAAAATACAATGCATCTCAAAGCAACTTGTTAGACTTTCGGTCCATTTGGTAACACTGTCAATTTTTATTTTTGCTGTGTATTTTTATTGTGTGTTTTTTGTGGTTTGGTGATGATCGTTTATAGGTTATCGTTATGCCAAAAATACTAGACCAATGCTTTGATAAGAGAAAATATACTCATTTTAGTGTTTTTATTTTTATTTTTTTAAAAATTTTATAAAAAAACTAAAAAAAAATTAAAACGCCATTTTTTATTTTTTTTGAAAAAAAAATAAAAAATAAAAACAATAAACGTTACCAAATGAGGCCTTCAATTTTGGACCGTAGTTATTATTTTATTCTCCATAGTTGATTGGTTTGCTTCCGCACCACAAGAATTTGATATTAAACATTTTTTTCACCTTTGGTCCTCCTTTTTCTGTTTTTCACCTCTTTCAGAATTGCAATGGATTATTGCTTGCAGAAAAACGTTGCCATGCAATCAATGAGTTCTCATTTTTCTATTCCATACCTTTCATGATTTCATCCTGCTTTTAGACGTCCTATTAGGAACCTGTTCTCGTGCAATCTATGATTATCATTTTCTCCACACTTTCATAGCTTTTTGACATCTTTACGGAATATGTTCTGGCAACCACAGCTCTCTTTGTCAGTAGGATTTTTCCCCCACTGGTCATGTGTTTCACTTGATTAGTAAGACGGGTTTTCATTGTCTTAGATGAAAGAGTTAGTTAGTAGGATTGAGTTTCTATTGTCTCAGACGAATTGTATTCATATTTTGTATGAGGGATCAATTCTCTATCGTTGTATAAGTTTGAGACTTATTATTTTATGTGTTGTAGGGCCGTTGCGTGCAATACCAACCGAGAGATATTTCCTCCGGCGTAGAAGAATTGTGTGCCAATAAATGTAAGTATGACAAGGATGCATGGTTTTCAAGAGAAATTGAGAGGAGCAAAGGATCAGTTTTATGGGTAGATATATTATCAATTGGTAAGGAGCAGGAGTAATCAAAGATATTCTAACTAGACATTTGAAGATAAAGGTGAAGGATGGTATGAACTCAAGTTTCTGGGAGAAAGTGTGGGTGGGGGAAAATTTTTTAAAAGAAGCCTTTTCTAAGTTATTTAGTTTGTCAATCCAGAAAAAAGCCAGTATAGCAGAGGTAAGGGATGATAGGGGGGATGGACTTTGATATGTTGAAGGAATCTATTTGTATGGGAATCTAAGTATCAAAGCAGGTTATTACCTTTGAATGAATCTGTTCCTTTTGAGAATTCAAAAAAAAAAAAATAGATTCAATTATCTGGATTAATGGAAAGGAAGGGATATTTTCAGTGAGCCAAGTCAATAAGGAAGCTAGGAATTGGGTTAGTCATGATAACCTAGTTTTATGAAAATTGTGGAAAGTGAAGGCTCGTCTGAAGTCAATTGTGTTTGGCTGGATGGCTATTCAAGAGAAGGTCAAGTCAAAAGTAATGCTAACATCAAGAAGTAGCCTTCCTCTGGGTTGCTCTCTGGTTTGTGTATTATATTAGCAGTTTGAGGAAGACTCAAATCACCTTCTCCTTAACAGTCAATTAACCTAGAAAATTTGGCGTGCAGTAATTAAATGGTGGGAATTGCATTGGGTAAGCCCCAAGTCTTTAAGAGAGCAGGCCCTGTGATGGTGGAGCTTCAAGTTCAAAAAGGTAGAAAAGCAGCTATCAATTTCTTTATTCATATCAGTACTGTGGCGTATTTGAATGGCTAGGAATGAGGTATCTTTCAACAAGAAGTAAAGTGGTGGGAAGTGCTGAAACATGCTAAAGTTCAAGCAACCATATGGCTAAAAGTGGGATGTGCAGGGTTGTCCATATCAATAATTGATATTCTGTATTCCTTGGATGGGGTAAGAAGTATCCAAGTTTAATCTTAGGGGAGGTGTGCTGCTATGATTTCAGAGGGTGTTTTTTCTTTTGATATATTTTTTTGTTGGTATCTCACAAGTTGGGCCTTATGTAATGGGTTATAGTTGGTTGGTTTTGCCATAGAACAAATTATATTATTTTATGTTATGTTTGAAATTTAAATTTATTAACAAAAGAGCAAAGAAAAAGAAAAATGAAAAAGTGAGAGAAAAAAGAACAAAATAAAAAAAATTATTCTATTTTTCCTCACTTTAATTTTTTTTTTTCATCCAATTCTTGACCCAAACACAGCCTTAAATTAATAACTTAGACTTGCATTGATTTCACTTAGGACCCATCAAATTTGGATTTGGGGGATGAAATTGCAAACATGATCTAATTAACCTGACACACCACAATATACTCTCAATGGCTACCTACATTTGCATTCCGCAACATGTGATCATAATCGTCTGAGATGCTTCTTTTTAAAATTAGGCGGTTAAGGTGTTTAATTGAACACGTTTGTCTGTACACAATGGTCATGTTTATCTCTTTCAGTAATGATCATTTTGGAAGGATCCTACGTCTCATTTGTTGTTAACAGGTGTTCTTTTATTATATTCACAAGTAAAACCGAACATTCAATGGTGAGCCACGTCCATTTATTTAAGTAGTGGTTGAATTGCTATGGCCAGAACAATAATTATGGATTTCTTCTCTTCTGACTTCCCTCCATGGCTTCCTGCTCTCATCCTACTGCTGCTTGTTGCCCTGATTTCGTTGTTTTCTATGAAGAAAATGAAAAAACCGGCCAACCTTCCACCGGGGCCTCCAAGGCTTCCCATCATAGGCAACCTCCACCAACTTGGGAAGCTCCCTCATCGCTCGCTGTGGGAATTATCACAGAGATATGGTCCTGTTATGCTATTGAGACTTGGCCGGATTCCAACCCTCGTGGTTTCTTCCCCAGAAACGGCCAAAGAGGTGTTGAAGACTCACGACCTTGATTGTTGCAGCAGACCCATCTCTCGCGGCCACAAAAGGCTCTCTTACAACTTGCTAGACGTCGCTTTCGGGCCTTACTGCGATTACTGGAGAGAAATGCGAAAGCTCTTTGCCATCGAACTCTTCGCAGTGAAGAGGGTACAATCATTTTCGCACGTTAGAGAAGCAGAAGTGGCTCGCTTGATCAGCTCTCTCTCTCAAGCTTCCCCTAATCCAGTCAAGCTCAGTGAGGAGATATTTTATCTCACAAACTCCATCATTTGTAGGATTGCGTTTGGTAATAGCTACGAGGGGAGGCAATTTGAGACTGGTAAGTTTCAAGAAACTATTGATGAGGCCATGGCCATGTTGAGTAGTTTCTGGGGGGCAGACTTCTTTCCGTATGTCGGGTGGATTGTCGATGTTTTCGCGGGGCTCCATTCGAGGCTTGAGAAGTGCTTTCGTGACTTTGATGTGTTCTTCGAAAGGGTGCTTGAAGAGCATCTTGATCCTACCGTGCTCAAGTCCGATCATGAAGACATCACTAGTATCTTGCTGCGGTTATCCAATGATGAAACAGCTTCTTTTCGACTCACCAGAGACCATATAAAGGCCTTGCTCATAGTAAGCTATCTTCATTTTTACCCTTCTCCTGAAATTGTCCGGCATTTAATATGGAGATTAATCGCTATATACCTGTACATTGAGTAATCTATGACAAATTGACAATTAGTCCTCCCTTTGTTTTTTTTTTCCCTTTCAGAAAACCAACCTGATTGATGACCAGAAATCCCTAAGTTAAAATTAACAATTTTCCAGGAAAAGTCTACTGTTGTGTTCTTGTATGAGAGCAAAATAAAAATCATGGCCATAATCTACTGAAAGTGAATACCAACTCTTTGCTCGGCCGCCATTTTAGACTTCACATGGAAAATCTCCCTCTAGATGCCCTCTCATGCCTCGCTCAACTTGTCTTGGATATTTGTGTGTACCCCACACAGACATACAGACATTGAGTCTCTTGTAAAGTATGTCGGTGACAAGTGGGTGACAAGCCATCACACCAAGGTCTCTTGCGTATGTCGGTGGCAAAGAGAAGTCACCACACCGTATATTGTGATGCTAGCATCTCTTGAGTGTATCTGAGACATGAGCCTCTTGTGTGTGTCAGTGTGTTGGGCATACCATGAAATTGAAGTGAAATAAGTGTGAGTGGTGAAGTGAGCACTCGTGTGTAGTGTATCATTGTAAAGGCTAATTTTACTATGTAACACATAATTGTAATATTGCATAATTATTTATGAGCTTCCGCTGCATTCTCAACATACTTGTGTTTAGACCAAGTGGTGTAGAAAGCAGTGAAAACACCCTTAGTTTGGAATTGATATATGTTTCCATGATTTGGGGAATCCCAAACTTTCAATTTAATGATGTGTATTTCACATTTCAGGATATATTTATCGGTGCAATAGATACAAGTTCTCTTACAATGGTATGGGCAATGACGGAGCTTGCCAGGAACCCAAGAGTGATGAAAAAGGTTCAAGCAGAAATAAGGAGTTGCGTAGGAAGGAAACCGAATGTACACGAAAGTGAGGTTGAGCAGCTTAAATACTTGAAGATGGTAGTGAAGGAGACTTTCAGGCTGCACCCACCGGTCACGCTTCTATTACCCCGCGAGTCAATGCAACATTGCCAGATTGGGGGTTATGATGTTTACCCCAAAACAAGGATCCTAGTTAACGCATGGGGAATTGGAAGAGACCCTGGAACCTGGAAGAACCCAGATGAGTTCTACCCAGAGAGATTCGAGGATGGTGCCATTGATTTCAGGGGTCAAAGTTTCGAGTTGCTGCCATTTGGATCCGGTCGAAGGATTTGCCCTGGCTTAACAATGGGCGCCACGGCAGTAGAATTTACACTGGCAAACCTCTTGCACTGTTTTGACTGGGAACTGCCCAGTTGGATAGAGAGGGAAGATATCAGCTTGGAAGAGGAGGCTGGCCTGACTGTGCATAAGAAGTCACCACTTTACCTTGTGCCTCTCAAGTATAATTGGCAAGACTACAAACGCTAAGCAGTACCTTGCTCTAGGACTACAAGAGCGAAGCAGGGCCCAGTTCTCTACCTATGTTTCCAAATATAACTATATGAATAAAGTGATGAAATAACTGATAAAAGCCTTGCTTTTTCTGAAATTGTATGTTAAAAACATCCATTATCCCATTTTTTATGCAGCTTTTTCCTTTTTTTTTTTTTTTTTCCATCGCTCTTTCGATTCATTATTTGGGCATTTCATCTCATGCGAAAAGCATCCATCAAATGGTGGCACTTATCTTTCAGTGAGCACACCCTCTTGGCATAAGCGTGTAAAGAAAACTTGCATTCATACATGATTCGCTCTCAAAATGTATGTTGAATTTAAGCTTCTCTCAAGATTTACGGATATCGATCGAAGTAAAATCTGGTAAGCCCCAGTATCGTTCTCCCAAAGGATCACACTCAATATAGGCAACACATGTAAGCAAAACAACCAACCAATTGGACCGAATTAGTGAATTACTTAACAAATTGAAATTAACTAAAAATAAGACAAAAAAATCCTTGTATGGTGAGAGGTTGTGAATTACTAAACTAAACTAATTATGCTTGAAATTGAAAACAATTATACTAAATTTGAAACAATTAATAAAGGTCTTGGATACAATTGATCCAATCTACCAATTCTCTACAAGTGTCCCAATGGAGGGTTTTATAACTCAAATTAAAGATTCACTCCGCGGAACCTTAATTCGGAAGATTTAGACTATATAAGCTGGGATTCATGCTCAATTGGTTGTAATTGATGATCAATTGCTAAGATTCTTAGATGCAAATCTTAATTTGTGCAATACCTATACCAATTGTGTAATTGTGCATAGAAATTATCAAAAGTGATTATGTATCCAAGTTTTCTAAGGAATTACAACACAATTGATATGAATTTGGATGAATTCATAAGATAAAGCATTAATGTGTATATACCTCCGTTGAAGCCCTTACAAATTCTTGGTAGATTTTCACAATTACTTCCAAGAGATGTCTAGTTACTTGATTCCATAGAAGAAAGCATGAAGAATTGATAATTGCTCATTAATTGATGAAGAAAATAGTGTTTGGTAGCTAAGAAAAGCTAAGAAAATATAAGAAAAAAATATAACAAACCCACTTTCTCTCTCTACAATACGTCTTAACAGAAAATCTAAGCTATAAATTAAGTTCGACACAAAAATCGTGTCATTTCCCTAAAATATAGCTAAAAAATACGCACAGGGAGCGCCGGGACCGTACGTACGATCCAAAATACCGTACGTATAGACTTCGTATGATGCCAAATACACTGAATACAGCCTTCTGAAGTTTAGAATTTTGGTAGACCATACGTATGGTGAAAGCCGTATGGTGCCAAATACGCTGAATACAGCCTTCTGAAGTTTGAAATTTTGGCAGACCGTACGTACGATTGACTTTCACTGTACATACGATAAGCCACCGTATGTACGGTCAGCTTATTTTGACAGATTTTTGAAAGTTATATGAAATCGATATATTATGGATTCGGGTAACCTTTCTGGTTTGGGAGATATGGCCTTCAAAGTTTCAGCTCTGTGTGCTTCAACTGGTTGTACCACATCTTTAACAGCTTGTACATTGACAACATCCTTTTGAAAAACACACTCATCCTTCATTCGAAATGCGCCCGAAACCCTCCACATTCAGCTCAAAACCTATAAAAAGCAAAATAACTTAGTTAATACTAAAATCTACTTAAAGAAGTATATAAACTCTTAAACTAAGGTTAACAATTGGCAAATTAAGGTGTTATAATTGCACTTTTGGAGTCCAATTACACCCCCCAACTTACTTTTTGCTAGTCCCTAGCAAAATACTAAAACTAAAACAAGTATGTACAAATGATAATCTCCACTTTCGTGGGAGTCCCGAATGCATTAGCGTATACATCAACCCTTTGAACCCCTAGGTTGTCCTAGTGGACGAGTGGTGTCTCATGAGAATTTTCATTGATGATACCCACAAACATCCTTTCATAAGTTGCAACATTTAGACGAGATTAAGGAACTACAACTAATCAAGCCTCAATCAATGCACTTCACTCTCATTTCTTAACACTTACAGGATCATGCCACGCGCTATGCAAAAGAGAGGTTTAAGTGAGTGTGTGAAATATCATGATGAAAAGTTTAATTTGAAACATCTCTAAACATAAATCCATCTTTTAAAGCTTTGATCCAAACCTCATTAGGAATACACTCTCAATTCAAAAACCCACATGGTTCTCACAATGGTATGTTTAACAATGGAGTAAATGTAAAGAGACACATTAAGTGAACATACCAATTACAAAAATCAAAAAGATAGAAGTGTATTGACTTTAGCATAGCTCCATGAAAGAATGTTCATAGTTATGAATTGATTCAAAGATATTGACAAAATATAGCTTATTTTCTATTGAAAACTTCAATCAAATACAACTTGGATCATTAATCCATGTAAAGGTGGAAATAGCAATGTAAAATAGGTGAAGGGTGAGGGTAAAGAGATAATAAATGGTCATATCATGTGTGATCAAGATGTGAAATGATAAATGCAAAACAACTACAACTCTTTTCCTTTTTAATCGTTTGATACACTCTTCTCTATTTCTTGCCCTTCCTCGAAATATTTTCACATCAATTTGTTTTTCTTTTCCATTTTTTTTTTATCTCGAACTCCTTTTTCATTCTTTTCTTTCATCATCCCCTTTTTTTCAACATCTACTTTTTTATACTTCACGATGCACTTTTGTGTTGAAATTTCCAAATCGATCTCTCTCTCTCTTTTTTTTTTTTTTTTAACTATAGTAACGAAGCAACACTCTCTTTTCTCACATAAGCGTCCTTTTATGATACAAGAAAAGAAATTACTTTGTATTTTTCAAATAATAAAAGCAAAAGATCAACAAGGGTCAAAGGAACTGTATGGTTTGGCAATGGAAGACTAATGGCTATCAAGAAGAATATGGTATAAAATTATTTTCAAAGTTGTACAATTGAAGCATTTCATAGAATACAAGTGTCAATATCAAGATCAATATTCAACTCATGAACCAAATACAAATATAATGAAGCTATTGAATTAAATGAGGGTAAAGAATCTATCCTTGAGTAAACGTAAATGCTCCAAAAGGCGATAAATACTCTAAGCTCACAAGGTAATAATCTCCACTACTGTAAAGATGAACATGCTAGAGGTAGTAAAAATTGATGTTCGTCATCATAATTGTGCACAATAAAGTGGTCTCCTCTACTTAAGCATGAATAAAGCACAATCTATAAAGAAATCAAGTATAGAGAGATAATGCATCAATCTTAGCAAAATAAAAGCACATGTTTCTCTCTTCTCATCTGAAATAGCACTCTCTCAAGTCATGTCATGGTACTCGGAAACAAAGAGTTAACACATCCACCATGCAAACTAGACATCAATATAGAAGAATATGGAAAGAATGTGCTAGACTGTAAAAGGAAATGATACCGAGACCATAAGATACTTCAACTTCTTACCAAGATCCCAAGTGATGGAAAGATCATCATTCAATATAATACCTGAGAAGAATCAATATACCACAAAGAGATCGAAGTGTAACGAAAGATATATATGCAATCTAAACTCTACCTCTAACTAAAGGAAATCATGAAATTTTTTTTTATTTTATAGAAGAGGGAGCAACACAAATAAACAAAAATCAAAGTGCAAAATCAAAGAAACAAAACACAAATAAAAGCAAAACCTCTACTCTGCCCCCAACTAGAAGGATGCATTGTCCTCAATGCATGAAGACAAAACATGGAATGACATGAAAAGATGAAGGAAGAAGAGTTAGGGTGCCGAATGCACCCCCCCCCCCCCCCCCCCCCCCCCCCCCCCAACTAGGCTGAAAATAAACTAAGAAAACAAAGAAACAAAAATAATTACTTCTACTCATACATGCCTTGAAGGGAAGATCACCCAATACCACAAAGTGGAAATTTGTCAACATCCCACACATCGACGCGTGCAACTTGTAAAGAGTTCAAACACACATAAGAATAGACAATGGTAACCTCTTTAATGAACTCAATAATAGAACATGTAAGCACACAAGGGTAAAAAGTGTCATGATATGTAGAAATGCTAAATGATTATGCATAAAAATGCCAATGAAGCTCATACTATGAGGCAATTGGCCATCCCATTCTTTTTGTTGGTTGGCAATAGGAAGGATGATTGGCTCTAATGTTGGGGCATGGAGATCCAACAACTTTGAAGGTATAGGACTAGGTGCTAGAGGTAGAAATGTATGGATCTCATGACCTATAGATATGATAGGAATGACCTTTAGACTAACATCATTCTCTTTGACACGCACATCCCTAACATTTGAGAGACTAAAATCCTCACTCTTCTCTTCTTGTTTGGAGTCCTCATTCTCAAACTCCTCTCTCTCTAGTTGTTTTCCCAGGTGAAAGGTAGTTGGTTCGAAAAGGGGGGGTTCAAGCTTCAAAGGAGTTGGTGTACTAAGACTAAATTCTAGAGGTTTAAGGGTAGAGGTCGCTTGACCATCTAACATGGTGGATATATTCTCTAAAATAACAACATCCGCATTCACTTGATCATGCCTAACATCAAAAGATTCAAGACCTTCATCAAAGGCAATTGTTCTCTTTAGAGGGTCATCAATATGCGCTTCATCATTTTTAACCTTAGACTCCTCTTCTCTCTCACAAGGTTCTTCATCCTTAGAGACATTTTCAATAATGTCCTTACTTACCTTAAGAACGTCTTCCTTAGACTCAAAGGCTTGAGGAAAGGAGGTTTGATCAATGGTGATGCTCTCATTTCCAAGGTTAGTGATAGGGTGGATGTGCTCAATTGGATGGACTTGCTCTTGGTGAAGAGTTAGATTGGACTCACTTCCAAGTATTTGTTCATGAGAATTAGGTTGAAATTGAGTGAAAATCTGTCCCCCCCTCTTGAACACCTAAGGTTTGCATTAATAGGGCCAATTGACCCTTAATATCATCAAGAAGTTGACCTTTGTGTTCAAGGCCTTTGTCTATCCTAGAGTTTACACCATTTTGCATTTGCATGAATGGTTGTAAGGTGTCCTCTAGTGTATCATCGAAAATGAACTCTATTGTGTTATTGTGAGGAAAGGTGGGATGAACTTGTTCTTGGTAGGGGTAAGAATTAGGATGGGCTTCACTAAAGTTTTCATGATGAGGATAAATTGGTGGTGAAGCTTAGGAATGGTTATAGGGTTCTTGGTAGTGATAAAGTGGAGGTGATGCATGGTAATAGTCAAAGGGTTCTTGGTAGGATTGAGTTGAGTTGAGTTGAGATAATGATGTGAATATGTGCTCTTATGTCCCCTTCCAAGGTTGGATTGATTACACCCTTGGTTTCTCATTGCATTAACTTGAATATAGTCTCTAAGAGACCAACATGAAGGGGCGTCTACACCACCATTCTCAATCCATTGAAAATAGTAGTCCATTGTGTCTATGCCAATGTGGTAAGATGGTGATGTGTGTGAAAATGAGCCACTAAACGTAATGAAGTGCACAATGGAAGATGATGCAATGCACAAACAAATTGGCAATCCGTGCCTGAACAAATCAATTCACAAATCCCTTCCAGCAATTTGCCTTCTGAACCCTCCAATCTTCATATAAAAATTTCTACCAATTTAAGTAATTTCAAGTGCAATCCAACCGAGCCTCCAATCTCCTTATACAAAGACAATACCACCAATAAACAAATAGCACATAAGCCTATCCACCAATTACTATCCACCAATTGACTTCTCAATGTAATAAAAAAAATTTGCACTAATCAAACAAAAATAATCCTAAAATAAAAGAGAAAACCAAAAATCAAAATCTATCTTGCTATCACACAAAAAGGGTAGAACGAAGTTTCGTATGGCCTTAGCCGAAATTCCTTCGTCGAGGGTGAGTGATCAACTCCCACCCATTTAGTTTTCTTGTGCTCCTTTATTTGCAATTTTTTTGTGTCTTTTTTTTTTTATATGCAATTCGCCAAGGGCTTCTCCAATCCGCAGCTTGTTGGTGTTAGCCTCATGCTTTTGATCCCCGGCAACGGCGCCAAAACTTAATTCACTCTCAAATATACGTTCAACTTGAGCTTCCCGCAAGGTTTACGGGTTTCAATCGAAGTAAAATTCGATAAACACCAGTATCGTTCTCCCAAAGGACCACACCCAATATAGGCAACACATGTAAGCAAAACAACCAACCAATTGGGCTAAATTAGTGAATTAATTAACAAATTGAAATTAACTAAAAATAAGACCAAAAAAATCCTTGTATGGTGAGAGGTTGTGAATTACTAAACTAAACTAATTATGCTTGAAATTGAAAGCAATTATACTAAATTTGAAACAATTAATAAAGCTCTTGAACACAATTGATCTAATCTACCAATTATCTACAAGTGTCCCAATGGAGGGTTTTATAACTCAAATTAAGGATTCACTCCGCGGAACCTTAATTCGGAAGATTTAGACTATATAAGCCGGGATTCATGCTCAATTGGTTGTAATTGATGATCAATTGCTAAGATTCTTAGATGCAAATCTTAATTTGTGCAATACCTATACCAATTGTGTAATTATGCATAGAAATTATCAAAACTGATTATGTATCCAAGTTTTCTAAAGAATTACAACACAATTGATATTAATTTGGATGAATTCATAAGATAAAGCATTAATGTGTATATATCTCTAATGAAGCCCCTGCAAATCCTTGGTAGATTTTCACAATTACATCCAAGAGATGTCTAGTTACTTGATTCCATAGAAGAAAGCTTGAAGAATTGATAATTGCTCATTAATTGATGAAGAAAATAGTATTTGGTAGCTAAGAAAAGCTAAGAAAATACATGAAAAAATATAACAAACCCACTTTCTCTCTTTACAGTACGTCCTAACAAAAAATCTAAGCTATAAATGAAGTTCGATACAAAAATCGCATCATTTCCCTAAGATTTAGCTGAAAAAGACGCACAAGGCGCGCTGGGACCGTACGTACGACCCAAAATATCATACGTACGGTCAAAATACCATACGTACGGACTTCGTACGGTGCCAAATACACTGAATACAGCCTTCTGAAGTTTGAAATTTTGGCAGACTGTACGTATGGTTGGCTTTCACCATACATACGATAAGCCACCGTATGTACGGTCAGCTTTCACTGTACGTACAGTAAGCCACCATACATACAGTCAGCTTATTTTGACAGATTTTTGAAAGTTATATGAAATCGATATATTATGGATTCCGGTAGACTTTCTAGTTTGGGAGATATGACCATTCAAAGTTTCAGCTCTGTGTGTTTCAACTAGTTGTACCACAACTTTAACAACTTGTACATTGACAGTATCCTTTTGAAAAACACACTCGCCCTTCATTCGAAATGCGCCCGAAACCCTCCACATTAAGCTCAAAACCTATAAAAAGTAAAATAACTTAGTTAATACTAAAATCTACTTAAAGAAGCATATAAACTCCTAAACTAAGGTTAACAATTGACAAATTAAGGTGTTATAATTGCACTTTTGGAGTGCAATCAATACATGGTTCCCAAAATCAATGATAGCAGTTAGTACAAATATTGACAAAGTCTGCCCCTTCACACATTAACAAGTGCAAAAAAAAAAAAAAAAGGTTAATAATCTTTGGTAACATAATGCTTCAGTCCAATAGTGCTTGGGTAGACTAATCTTCCATGCTAGAGCATTCACCAAGTTCTAGATTGGGACTAGAAATAAGAGGAATAAAACAGAAACCAAGTGAAAACAAGTTAAGAACAGGGTTAAAGAATTGATAAAATAGGCTAACCACTTACTGCATAATTCAGATCATCAGAGCACCCAAACCAATGCAAAAGAAAATTTGAACAAATATGCGACCAATGCACACCAATGCATTAATACTCATGGCAGTCGATTGTATTTCATAGCTGAGATGAGACTTCACAACTACTTTACGCCTGCCAGCTATATTTTATAGACACCAAGTAAAGAGGTAATTTTTTGTCGACAGTAAGGATGTCATCCTATTCCATGTTATTCAAACCATGTCTAGCTAAGAAATGGAATTAGAGTTTTCTCCTACTATGCCTTTTTATTGTCCGCTTTGCACTGTTAGGCTTATAGGGCCAACAAATCCATTACGCCATCAAAGTTTTTTACTTTAATTTGATCTATAGCTAGCATTATTGTGGTAAATGTTGCAACACCAGAGGAATCATTACATCATTTACTGATGCGGATCACATAGCCGAAGATTACTTGGAGTCGCGGCGGCGGCGGCGTTATACCCGGGCCGGTGGTCGGTAAACTTCAATTGGCCATAACTTTTGACTTGTAACTCCGTTTTCCTATTATAATATGTTTTTGAAAAGCTAGCGACGAGCCGAGAAAGGGGAATATAATATTTCGTTTTCCTATTATAAAATGATTTTTTGGCCTAGGAAAACGTGAAAAATGCTTTAAGTATGGTTTTTAGCTCGTTTTGTATTTTGGGCCTATTTTTGGGCTTTTGTCAATCTTTTATTTTTACCCGGTTTGTCCTGGGGCCCTAGGGTTTCGTGACTCTTATTTAAGCTCTTGTTAAGACTTTTTCTAGCAGCTTTTGAAGATTAATAAAACTTTGTGCGTGAATTGCACTTTTTTTCCAATCGTTCGGCATTCTTGTGAATCAACGAACGCTTGACGCCTTTGAACCTGGGATTCATGGTGAATCTGCAGGTTGAAAGAAGAGCTTTAATCCGGCATTCGTGGTGAATCAACAGATTAGAGTTGGGTTTCTTGTTCTTCACAGTTCCGCTGCATCATTTACACAATCAACAGTGCAAAAATTTAAATTTCTCAACTCGCTGCTTTAAGAAAATGTAAGTAAGAAGCATAAATAAATTGTTTGGAAGACGATCAGATATAGTGCAATTCTACCAGGGGCATCTTTGTCACACTAATGATGGGGTAGTTATCGTTACGTCATTTGCACAATCATCGAAGCAGAACTTCACAACTCACTATGTAAAAAATGTATCTGAGGAAGCATAACTAAATCGTTTGCAATTCTACCAAAGAGCTCACATGAAGAAAACTCTTTACATGGCTTTAACAGTTGGTTAGGTAAATTTGGCATTGATAGCCTAGAAGCCAAGTTCCTAGACAACTTAAGCCTTAACTATAAATTCAGATGACTTAGAATCAAGTAAAAAGTTGGTATTGGAATCCCAAGCGTCAAGGTGTAACAATAATTAATAACCTAAAAAAAAGGTATGTTATGGGCATCTCCATTTTCTTTTTTAGTGACCACTAATAGACATTACCGGCCCGCTTAAGAGGGCATAAACAGAAGAAGTTCATGTCATGAATGAACTACAAATTTGGCAGTAAAAAATTTATTTTTCATTTATTTTTCGTTTGTTTGGTGTAAACCAAAAAAATTTTTGGAGAAAAATTATTCTAGCCACAGTTATTATTTGGACAATATCTAGTGATTTAGACATTAAAAGAGAGTGAGAGAATATAAAAAATTAGAACTCTTCATTATGAAGTAGAATTACGGGAGATTAGGTTAGAGAGAGAGAGAGAGAGAGAGAGTTGAACTCTTAGTTTGAAGATTTGATCTAATCTTTCAATTCTCCCACCCACGGAAACAACTTACAAGACAAAATGTTGAATGTTATTTTCCAACCTTATATTTGGAATATCTTTTCTTAGAATTTACGAATTTTCAAACAAACAACTTTCTTAATTTCTCAAAAAATATTTTTTTTCGATATTCTCTAATGATACAAACAGGGCCTTTATGCTATACAACTAGAAAAGTTATATATAATCTATATACTGAATGATATGGTTAAATAATAGTTCATCACTTTAAAATAAAACACTCATAATGATAGCCTTTAATTACAAAAATATTATCGTCACATTATTATTGTGAAACTTTTTGTACAAATTTTCTGAAAGTACAACATTTTTCTTTTTTTTTTTTTGAATGATTAATCAACTACTTGTCTCCACCACCTTGAGGTAATAGCATAAAATAGGAATGTCTTGATAATTTTCATTACAATAGGTCTATGAACATTAAACAAAAATTACAATTTTCTAATCAAATGGGACATGCCTATCCTAATAAGCACACATCATACGTGTCTGTCTTAAGACCGAAAAGAAATTTAGTACCTTTGGAGCGCCATATAGCTCTTGCTCTTCTCACAATCCAATGGAGCTTCTATTGAACCCACCTTGAAACTCTACCTAACTTGGGAGAACTATTGTATTGTAGGAGAAGTAGCAAGAGTAATGTGGCATTGCGGTTAGGCATTCCAACCACAGCAGGTAATTTTTCAAAATAATAATAATAATAACACAAAGTTTGCATGCTTTGTATAATTTGGCTATAGTAGAACCAAGATAATGTTTGAATAGTCATCTTCATTTTGCTTATGCAGGATACAAACTATCAAAGTACCATTAGAATAACTATAATACCATATTAGAAGAGCTCTAATATTATATTAAAATAAAATATAAAGGAAAAAAGAGAGGGAAGAAGAATCATCGAAGGGAGAACAAAATTTGGATATTATAATGTATTGTTAAGAGGTCTTATATTCAAAGAATCTTCATATATAGGCACAATTGAAATGTTGAATAAGAAAATAGAAAGATGAAACTAATTATATAAGAAAATTAACTAATATTATTTTAGGATAATGTTAGAGCCATCAGCATTTTTTATCAGATTATCATTACGAATAGATATAAGTGAGTCAAATTCACTCACTTATGTCTATTCGTGATGATAATTCAGTAAATAAAACAACTATAACATTTTTTTTTATATTTTAACACAAACTATTGGCTAGGTATTACTTATGAAAAATGATAGCATCATCTCCATGTGTAGAATAGTTGCCGACTTGATATGAATCACCTTAGCTGAGAGCCACCAGTTACTAGTGGACACAACTGATGCAAACAGTCAAACAAAACTCTTCCTTAACTGTAGAGATTAAGGAGAAATGAAAATAATAATAATAAACACACATCCAATGCAATACCGATGTTGTGCAACAAAAGCTCTCTGTAAACACACATCCTCAACAAGAGCTCTGTAGGGAGAGGTAGGAGCAGCTCCTTCCTTGATAAAGTTGACAGCAGCTTGGGAATCTGATTCAATCTCAATTTCACTTAGCCCTTTTTGAAAGATTATAGTGATTCCTCTGTAGATTCCCCAAAGCTTAGCTTCTAAGCTAGTACAGTCTACAAGCTTCCTAAAATAACCACTAATCCAGCTTCTCTTTTCATCCCAAAATAAGCCTCCGAATCCAGCTGTCCCCAGATTACCCTTCGAGCATCCGTTAGTGTTCAACTTTAG
Source organism: Euryodendron excelsum (assembly GCA_033060915.1). Lineage (NCBI taxonomy): Eukaryota > Viridiplantae > Streptophyta > Magnoliopsida > Ericales > Pentaphylacaceae > Euryodendron > Euryodendron excelsum. The sequence goes on along the minus strand of CM065380.1, from coordinate 9,913,089 downwards.
CTTGCCTGCAGAGGGAAAAAACCATTTGATTAGCCTGGTTTCTTTATTATAACTAGGTTCTAAGGATAGGAAAGCCCCTTGTATTTCCTCAGCAAACTCAAGGATTTTTTGGACATTCTCTTGAGTATTTAAAAAAGTGTTTTCAAAAACCCTTAAGTTTCTACTTTTCCAGATTTTCCACATGGCAACAGCAAAAACAATTCTCCAGGGAGTGTTGTTATAGTGAATGGACTTGGACTTGAGATTCTGTTGTATCCATTCCTGTAGAGACCTTCCTGCTTCTCTATTGGTCCATTTGTCACCTCTTAAGGCTTTCCAAAGCAGCAAAGCTTCCTGACAATTTCTGAGAAGATGGTTCATATCCTCTCTGTAAAGCTTGCAGATGGGGCAAGCATTATCATTATCAATACCTTTAATAAGTCTCATGTGATTCGTAAGAAGTTTACCATACATTGCTAACCAGATGAAGGTGATGATTTTTTGGGGAATATCCAGTTTCCATAACCAAAGCCAATCAAAAGATTCAATTTCTTCATCATTTATCAACTTATAAGTAGAAGAGACATTAAAAGAGCCATTTTGGGTACCTTTCTAAGAAGGAAAATCAGGATAAGACACATACCTAGGAATGTGCATGCTCTAAATTTTCCTCACAGTAGGTTGGGGGAGGATGTGGCTGAGTTTGTTAAAATCCCAGTCTCTATCTTCTTTCAAGACCTCACTAACTATAATGTCAGCACTAATTTGAGTATCATGGCACAAATTAAGGGGCTTATCTCCAAACCACTAGTCATACCAAAAGGAAGTGTTTTTATCATTACCAATTATCCATTTAGTACCTTTTAAGAGAATGTCCTTAGTTTATAGGATACTCCTCCAAAGATGAGAGGATCTATTCTTTTTACAGTTCTAATTGGACAAATTATTTCCTTGAGTGTATTTGGCTTTGAGAATTTTAACCCAGGGGGTTTTCTCATCCATGATTAAATTCCACCCAAGTTTGGTTAATAGGGCAAGGTTCTGGCTTTTGGCTTTTCTAATGCCAAGGCCCCCATTTCTTTTACTTCTACAAACTTGGTTCCAATTGACCAGGTGAACTCTCTTAGAGCTGTCGGAATCACCCCAAAGGAAGTTCATGTTAATCTTATTAATGACATTACAGACTCTGATAGGAAGAGCAGCAGTTTGCATAGTATAAGCAGGTAAGGAAGCAGTAACAGATTTTATTAATGTAGCTCTCCCTGCCAAGGAAAGGGTCTTGGCTTTCCAACCTAAAAGTTTGGTTTGCATCTTTTCAATAATGTTATTAAAATGCCTATTACTAACTCTATTGTGGATAAGAGACACACCCAAGTATTTACCAAGTTCTTGAGTAAGAGAGATATTACACTGTTGGCTGAGAGCCATAGCTCTACCCCTTGTAATGTTAGGGGAGACAAACATTTTGGATTTTTGAGAATTCACCAGCTGGCCAGATGCCTCACAGAAGTCATGCAAGACCTCTATAATAGTGTCACAGTTATGGTCATCAGCCTTGGTAAAAAGAAGGAGGTCATCAGCAAAGAAGAGGTGAGAAATATGGGGGCTTTTTCTAGAGGCCTTGATTCCTTGCTAGTCTTTATTAATGACTTTATGGTTTATCATGTTCGAAAGCCTTTCCATACAAAGAACAAAAAGGTAGGGAGAAACGGGGTCCCCTTGTCTTATACCTCTTTTAGGGGTGAATTCAAGAAGGACCTTTCCATTAAAAAGAATAGAGATATTAACAGAGATGATACACCATATGATAAGGTCAATCCAATTCTGAAAAACCCCAAAGGGTTCAAGGGTGTTTCTAATGAAGTTCCAAGAAATTCTATCATAAGCTTTCTCAAGGTCAATCTTGAGGATCATACCTCCAGATATGAGCTGCTTGTATCTAAAAGTGTGTAAGATTTCTTGTGTAATGATAATGTTATCACTAGTGGACCTACCAAGAATGAAGCTACTTTGGTTGGGGTTGATAATGCTGTCAAGAAGGGGTCTTAATCGATTAACCAAAATTTTAGAAAGAATTTTGTATATCACGTTACACAAACTAATGGGTCTAAATGGTTTGATAGTTTCTAGGTTGTCAATCTTAGGGATAAGGGCAACAAGAATTCTATTAATAACCTCAGGAAACTCTTTCTTAATAAAGCAATCTTTAATGAAATTGCACACAGATGGACCAATAATGTCCCAATATTTGTGATAAAAAAACAGCTTGGAAGCCATCCATTCCAGGGGCTTTGAGAGCTTTAATGCCTTTTATAGTCTGCCATATTTCACTATCTAAAAGATCTTTATTAAGATCATCATTGTCTTGGCTCCTAATCTGGGCATAGTAAAGGTGCATCCTATTATCCCAGTGATCAGAGCTATCATCACAAAAGAGATTGGTAAAATAATTTTGAATAATCTGTTTGATTCCCTCAGAATCAGAGACCCAAATACCATTATTGTCTTTGAGGAAGTCGATTTTATTTCTTCTTCTCTTAGCTAGGGTGGAAATATGAAAAAATTTGGTGTTTCTGTCACCTTTAGTAATCCACTGAGTTCTAGACTTTTGAAACCACAACATTTCTTCTTGCTGAAGGATGTTGTTGTATTGACATTTAAGGTCTTTCTCAAGGAGGAATAAGTTGTGGAAATATTTCTAATCCTAGGATTTTTGGATGCCCCCAATGCGCCCCAAGAGCCATCTTTTGTTTATGAAAATATTGCCAAAGGTATCTTTATTCCAAGCTAGGGCTTTGGGTACCAACTGACTAATGGCATCAACAAGAGAGGAGCCATAATTGTTCCAAGTGGTTTGGACAACTTCCTTGAAGCCAGGGTGCGTTGTCCAAGCAACTTTGAACCTGAACGATTTAGAAAGGGGAAAAGGGATTTGCACACCTTCCATTTGGACATTAAGAAGAGAGTGACCAGAGTAGGTGTGAGGGAGGTTTCTCACCAAACCTTCAGGGAAAATCTCTCTCCAGTCATCATTGCAGAAAGCACGATCAAGCCTTTCCATGGTATTCGCCAAGCCAGCTCTATTGTTAGACAAGGTAAATCTAAGACCAGTACAACCAAAGTCCATCAAGTTACATTTGTTGACTCTGTTATTGAAGTTTATGGTTCTTGTTTGGCTTGGGTTAGGGCTGAAGCTTCTCCTTTCATTAGGTTGACTAAAATCATTAAAATCTCCAGCAACAAGCCAAGGTTTCTGGGAAGAGGACATGCTTTCAAGATTGGCCCAGAGGATGTCTCTATTCCTCGGATTAGGGCTACCATAAACAGCAGAGAGGATCCATTCTGGATAGTTCTCTCTGCTCACTATGGCATGAATGACTTGGGTCATATGTTCAAAGGCTTTGACATTAACTTGAGTGGGGTCCCATAGCAGCCAAATATCACCCCTGCGACCAATGGGGTCGATATGGGAGGAGGCAGTGAAATATAGGTTGTTGAAGAAAGCACCCATGGAGATAAGCTCAACTTTAGTTTCCAGGAGAGCTATGATATTAGGCCTATGGAGGCGCACAAGCTCCTTGAAGTTTCTCTTAAAGGTGCTATTGCCAGCACCACGGCAATTTCAAAAAAGAATAGACATAGATGGCATATTAAAAAATGACGAAAAGGAGTGGGTATCCAAGATGTTCATGATGCTACCCACACTCTGGTATTCGTCTAATTAGCCCCTTTGTTATGGCATTTGCACTGAGTGTAGGGCTGGCCTCGCTGCATTCTTCCACCACGGTTTTATCAGCAATCTTATTGCTTCGATCCCCCAGTCAGTGACGACATGGTGAGCTGCTTCGGTATTTGATTGTAGGAACATTTCTATCACATTGGGTTTCATCTTGTGCTTCCCCACCGCTATTTTCTCCATTGTAGATAGCTTGAAGGTGGGTTTCAATACGGTCAGGAGGTTTAGTTGGTAGATCAGGGGGTTCTGTTAGTTTCAAGGTGGGGTTGGGGACGATGGAAGGGAGGAAGGATAACATTGGTAAGAACAATTGGTCTTGAGCTTTGGACGAAGATTCTCAAGGATAAGATTTTTTTTCCAAGACTCAATATTTCAATGGGGCGTTCAAGAGCTTTGCCTGTATCAAGGTGAGTGGGGAATGTAGATTTAGTATGCCTTATCGCTTGTCTGTTAACGTGTGTTGCCTTGACAGGTCCATTTAGGATTATATCCTTATTTGCAACAACTTTATCTTCAATGGAAATGAGATTGTGGGTCTATGTTCTGCCAGAAGTTCTATTTGGTCTAAGCTTAGGAATAGGGTTAGGTTGCTTATGCTGTGAATGAGTACGATTGGGCTTAGGAGCACCCTCTACAACATGGGCCTTTCTGGTACTTTGTCGATCTCTGTACAAGGCCTTAAAGCGATTATTCTCTCTAAAAGTGGGGCCTGCTGGTTTCCTCAGGACATTGGCCTTTCTTCCTCTCTTATTAACAAGCATACAAGGACCAAAGCCCATTTCTTGGTGAACTTCCCCGTGGCCATCCAAAGGCCTAGCCTCTGCTGATTCTTTAGTCAAGTCCTCATTCACCTGTGTGTCAACGGTCATATTTTGCCCTATCATCTCCGACTCCGGCAGCTGACCTTAGTTGCAATTCTCTTTACGGTAACCTACCCTGCCATAAGTAAAGCAAAATAGATGAATATGTTCATATTCAATAAAGTAATTGTACTTACCAATTGCAAATTGGGAGGCCAATGGTCTTCGGAGATCAACTTCCACACAAACTTTAGCATACCTCCCATGGGTTGGTAAGGCAGTATTAAGGTCTACCTTTAGCGGTTTACCAATCACCTTGGCAATGTGAAAGAGAACCTTTTCATTGTAATACTCTATAGGGAGCTTTAGAAATCTAACCCAAACAGCAGTGTTCACTTCCTCTGCCTCTAAGGGTTTAAAATCATGTTCCCATTTTTGGATGGTGAGGTAGTGATCCATTATCACCCAAGGTCCCCTCGTCGCAACTTTTGCATAGTCAGCTTTTGCTTCAAATCTCATTAAAAAGAAACCCATCCTAAGATCAGTAGCATCAAAATCTCCCTGTAGCCCCCAAATACTCTTGACTTTTGAGCATAAAAGCTTGTACCTAATGGTTTTGCCAAGGAGCTTAACAATAAGACAATCCTTCCATGTCCTTCTAATCTTTCTCAAGAGACTACCCGATAGTTTAATTCTCGGGATATTGTTGTTAGGGATCTCCGGATACTCTGTTTCAGCTGTAGTGCCTTCATCATCGCTCATGAAATCCTCACCAATCGACAGGTTTTTAACATCACTGTCAAAGGCTCTCTCGTTGAACTTCGGTTCTAGTAGAGCTTGCATAAAGGATTTAACCACAGGTGGTTCCTTGATTTGTTCCTCCATATTCTTTGCTGGTGCCCCCATTTGGGCATCTTCCATAGGAGTCTCAGGCACCATCTCCATGCTTTCAGATGGGCTGGGTGTGTGTCCGTCTTTAATCTTCTTAGTGCTTCTGGCCAGATGATCCTCCTCTTCGGTGGAATTGCCATTTTCGCAGTTGACGGCATCGTCAATGGTGGTATCCATGTTCAACGGTTGGAATAATGTTTTTGAGAATATAATAATCATAGTGGTAATCTGTTGAGATGATGTTCTTGAGAATATCAAAATTCAGGTAATTTTATAGATAAAATCAAATAATCCAAAAGTGTATCTCTCAGTAAATTATGTTCTATATTCATTAGAGGACATGAGAAAATTAAAAATTTAATATAGAATAAATTACACTAACCACCCTTAAAATTTACCAAAAATCAAAATACCACTCCTGACATATTAATATTTACACTGATTTTTTTTGCTTTTAAGATTTTGTGACATATTCCCCTCACCGTTGTTGCCGTTATGAGTTCATCATATAAATACATAAAGTACCCAAACTACCCTTATTAAAATTAATAAAAGAAAAATAAAATTACCACCAGTAATATCATGCCACATGTCCCATTACTTTCCATCCTCCTCACCGCAATCGGCTACCCTTTTGCCCCACGAGCCACCATACCATCACACTTATCTTCTTCCCCACACCAAGTCCCAACCCACAGACCCATTCCCCCCCCCCCCCCCCCCCCCCCCCCATCTCCTTTTCCCTCACCCCAACATCTTCTCATCCCATGACCATCTCCTTCCCTACACCTAACTTTAATTTTGTCTTTGTACAGTAACCATGACCATCTAAGCAATCAAAATCTACCAACATGAAAGCAGCCTTTGTAATCGAAGTTGAAAGTGCAGACATCAATTTTCGGATGGGGCAATTGGCAGAGCACCGTCGCCAATGTCTAATTCATGGTTAGCTCAAAATATCAAATTTGGATTCTCTCTCTCTCTCTCTCTCTCTCTCTCTCTCTCTCCATATATATATATATATATGTACATATGTGTGTATATATAAGCTGCTCTATACATTTCCAAGGTGCTTGTGATCAAAGGAGGGGGGTAATGGGTGGTGTGATATCCACTAGGTGTAGAGATATATGTACTTCTATAGGTAGTGGTGATGGCAAGTTGTGGACGAGGCCATTAATGGGTGTGGCCGTGTTAGCTTGTGGTGATGCCAAGGGTTTTAGCGGTTGTAGTGATCGGTGGAGGTAGGAAGAGAGAGAAAGGGGAAAGAGTCTAGTGGGGTGGAGTCAGCTACTGGGGGAAGAGGAGGTTGGTGGCGGCGACCATGGACGTGGACGGCTTTTGTGTATATTGTATATATACGGCGACCATAGAGGTGGACGGCTTTTGTGTATATTGTATTTATACATATGTAAATGTAGAGAGAGTTATTGTTTGACTTTTTGGAAGGGATCTGGTTTTATGTAAGTAGACCTTGACCAAAAAATTTGTATTTTTTGCATTAGAAAATTGTTAAGACAACAAGGGTAATTTAGTAATTTTGCATTAAATTCTAACGGCTTTTTCTATTTAACTGTGGAGAGGTCAATGTAATTGTCAGTATGTCAAGGGCATTATCTTGATTTTCGTTAAACCTCAAGGTGGTCAGTGTAATTTACCCTTTAATAATAAGAAAAAATTATTCTTACAAAAGATTCATACAAAATTTGTATACAAAATAATGTTGCAGTTGCAGTTTTGTAATTAAAAGTCATTATAGTGAATGTTTATTTTAGAGTGAAAAGCTCTCATTAAGATATATTATTTTGTATAAAATTTTTGTATAAATTTTTTGTTTATATAACATTACCCTTTATAATATTGTATCCTAGCTTTGGCAAGTGTAGTTCTTAGGTGTGCTGTTGTTATTAGTAGTTGATGTTGGATCCTCTCCAATTGTTAGTGCTGTGGTACATTTGAAAGTGTCATTGGCAAGTGTAGTTCTTAGGTGTGCTGTTGTTATTAGTAGTTGATGTTGGATCCTCTCCAATTGTTAGTGCTGTGGTACATTTGAAAGTGTCATTTTGGTGAGAGTTTTGGCTGAGCTAAATTCTTGCTCCTCTACTAAACCTATATCTTGATGTATCTTTTTTCATATATTATATTTTCCTTTGTTTTTAAAAAAAAAAAGGCATTACAAAATTCAACTAATTACAAATAACAAATAGAAAATTTATATAAAAAGACGTGATTTAATAAGAGTATTTCACATTTTGTGTAAAATAAAACACTTGTTAAGATGGTTCTCAATTATAATATTATCTTTACCACATCATTCTTAAAAAAAATTCTATAGAATTAGAATTTTTGTTTTCTTGCATGCTAACAATAAATGTTGTCTTGACAAGATTCATAACACATATGGAGGAAGGCAACTAGAATGAGGTTGTACAAAAATCACAAAGAGGTGACTCAAAAGTCTGTTGGTTCTTGTACTAAACATGATTTCTCAAATCGATGCCTCTGCACGTCTCTTTGTGGTCAATCATCATAGTTCGTATTGATGGTGACCGCTTGAAAGAATAGTTAGTCAAAAACTTCGACAACCTGTAATCAAATAAAAAATAAATTAAAAAAAAAAACCTGCACAGAGGCACCGTAGAGATGGTCCAGTAGTGCATCGTTTTAAAACCATCAATACACAATTTCACAACGTTTAGTACACAATTTCACGTGTTGGTTTGATTATAGTTGCATATGTGTCCATGCATCTCTATTCCGCTTTCTCCTGTTGTACTGTTTGTCTCTCCTATCGGTCTGTTTCTTCACATTAAAATTACAATCTCTGCAAATATCTATCTTCTCTCCAACTATAGACCTATCTATTTGTTAGGTCTCATTTTATTTATTTGCACACATATATATATATATATACATATATATTCCCACTATCTCTTGCTATACTCCTTCTCTACTTCGATCTTTCATCTTAATTTTTTTTTCTTTTGCAATCCCTTTCTTCACCTCAGAATTACTATCTACATAACCTAATTAAATTGTTATTACTCTTGAACAAAATTGTTCAGGAAGTTTTGGATTCATAATTCATTTAAATTTATAATGTTAGTAAATTAGTAGGGTTACAACGAGAAAAATTTTAAAAACCCATAGAACTTTACACTTTTGAGAAATTGTCTGCAGATCACCCTACTTTTATCCATAGATTATTTTGGACACGAGAGATGGGGCTGATTCATAAAAATTATTAGAGTTAGTGGCTCATATTGTTAATACTAAGTCCGGGAACAATGGGGCTTATGGGCTGAACGGAGCAAAGTGGAGCCCACGATGGGTAATCTGGTTTAGTCCACCTGGGTCAGAATAACAGGTTGGGGGAACGGTATGGTACAGGTATTTTAGAGATTTGGACATTGTATCCAGAGTTAGGGTTTCATCTAAATTTGTGTAACCCTAATTAGTTGTATACTTTTCTTCAGAAGTAACAAAAGAGAACTCCGTTAATGCTGACGACGTAGGTAGTCACACTAACTGCTGAACCTTATTAAATCTTTATGTTTTATGCTTGTTTACTTCTGTTTTATTGCATCGTATATAGTTTTCAGCGTAATAAAAACCATGTCGATGTTTGACTCATTTGGAGGGTAATATGACAATAGATATTATTTTTGCAGAATAACTAGGTAATGAAAATGAGATAAATGCCTCTGATGTGCTTTAACAATTCATATGAAGGCATAGTCATGTTTTATAAGATGAGAACCAATAAGCAACTACGTTTTGAAGGTTTTTGTCATCCCTACACGAAGAAGATAAGAAGGGACAACTCAAGATAATTTAAACAAGAAGGGAAAGAGATACAGCCCAAGAAAGAATAGGGATTTCCTTCAACTTGGGTTATGGGAATTCTTACTATCGTGTGTACATGGCAGCATTCTATTTTATCACATATTTAAGTGTTTAGAAAGATTAAAAGTCAATTAATAATACAGTTTTAATATGTGGTAGTTTTGTGTGCTATCACGTAAATAGGGCATCAAGAAATCCTCCAACCAACCTGGAGAAAACCCTGTTTCCAAGAAAAGGATATTTTTCTCTAGAAAAGAGTAGAGGAGAAATTCTTAAAAGTACAAGCATGTAGGCATTGATCTGAGTTAATAAAAAATGTAAAGAAGCAGGTACTTAAGACTTAGAGAAGACTCCACATTTAGCAATATCCAATGTTGAATTCTTGGGTGGCCATTTGTTTCTTGTTTTACTCTTTAACCAAGGGATTTGATCAATCTGGTATTACCAACGGTGCCAAAAACTGATCACTCCAAATTAGTGCGATTGAAATCTACCAGTGTGTGGTTGTGATGTAGTAATAACTTGGTGAAGTCCAAGATCGATCCATAGGGACTTGAATTGACTTAACCTAATATGCAAAAATAATGATTCGTCTACAAGAAAACTAATACACCTACCAAGGTGAAGTGATAATAAACAAAAAATTGATAAGTTGAGAGATGAGTATTAACTAAAATAGAAATACAAACTAGACTTGTGGTTGAATGGAAGACTTGGAGTCAATTAATCCAGATGTCAATGTTTTTAGTGTTTCATTAAGATTCCCTTTTTATAACTCAAACCATTGGTTTTGTCATAGCCTTTGATTCGGAAGATGAAGCTTTAAACCCTAAGCCCTTGATTCTTGAACCTTGTTTTGCAATATTTTGCTTCAATGATTTATAACATCGATTCATGTAAATATAATCCCAAACCCTAGTTTGTGTATTACAACTCAAGAACATAGTCAAGAATCTCTTGCTTTCAATAGATCAAGATCATGGAGAATCAACAACGTTCAATTTAATGAAAGATTTAAACAGTTAAAACCATGTAATCTTAATGATTCACTAAAGATATATCAAACATCCATCACAATTGAACCCAAGGTTAGGTTTAGTGAAACATTACTATGAAGAACATATGTGAATTCATGATTAAAATTCTTAGGAAATTCATAAAGATTGAAGGAAAACCTTTACAAGCCTTCAAGACTCTTCAAAATATCATTCGAAGTACTCCTAAAATAGAACCCCCCCTCCTCTAGGGATAATTATAAGTATGTATATGCTAATCTAGAGTCCTAAATCAAAAAAGAAACAACAAAGTTCGAAGCTGGGCTGGGGCATCGTCCGGATGACAATTTTAGTACAATTTTGGTCGTTCGAATGGTGAGATGTTCACTCCTGGAAATCATTCGTTGGTCTTCTGAACGATGTCTGAACGACAATCCTTCAACGTCTAGACGGCGTCTGAACTAGCATTGTAGGTTCATAATCAACTCTCTGAATCTCTTGTCATTGTTCGGACGTCGGTTTCAGTTATCAACTTATGCAAGCTTCTCTCTTTGCTGCAACCAACGTTCGAACAGCGTCCAAACAACAGCAATAATGACCTACACCTTCAGCAATCTTTTCAACTCCATGTTTAATAGAAATCAAAAGAGAATCAATTAGTACTAGAATATAACTAAAACGGTATTTACAATCCTAAACTAAAGGTAACAAAGAACAAGTTAGAGTCTTATAGTTCCCCTTTTGGACCATAATCAATCTCCATTTGGATAATGTTCATTCTTTATTGAGGTTCAAGTTTCCCTTCAGCTTTCCATTTTCTGGAAAGAGGATGGTGGAATGCTTCATGAATTCTCTTCTTCACTAATTTGCTCCACACTGTGAAGTAGTATTCTCTTCACTTAAAAAAAATAAAGATATGGTCTTCATATTAAAGCTAAAAATTTTATGAGCCTTAGAAAGTTTATTTTGTATTAAATTCTCTACTTATCATTCTAGATTGGCACAAGTGCTAGTCTAGAACTGTTGGGTAGAGAACAATTTATTCTATCAATTGAAGATAAAAAAACACAATGAATTTTTATAAAAATCACTCACATAAATTTCAAACAATTACAGAGTACTCTCACTTTCACTCATACCCTCTTTTTCTCATTGATATACATTACAATCACAACCCAATACCTATATTTATACTACTCAGATGAAGCATCAAGAAGGTTGAAGAGATTTCTTCATTGGTCATCAATGGTGGGCCACTGTAGCAAACACAGCGTACACGGCTTTAACTCCCAACTGTCTGAAGTTTCTTGATCATTCTGGAACTTTCCATAGTTTAATCTTTAAATGCTTCATCCCTAAGTTTCCATGGCCGCTCCATCTCAATTTTGGATGCTTCTCAAGCTTGGGTCAAGTTTACACTTTCAACATCCCCCCTTAAACTTGACCAAACTAAGCATGAACTTCATTCTGATTCTGTTGAACACTTCATTCTTCAAAGGCTTAGCGAAAATATCTGCAACTTGATCATATGGCTTGACATCAAGTCGATAAATCCTCCATCTGTGTTATGGAACTAGTAAGATCATCAAGCTAATAGTTTCCATGCGAGCAACAGGAGCAAATACTCCTTTATAATCAAATCCAAGTTTCTATTTGTAGCCTTTAGCAACAAGTCTTAATTTATACCTCTGAACTTTTTCTTGTGCATTTTTCTTGATTTTGTATATCCATTCGACTCCGACAAGTTTCTTTCCTTTTGGAAGATCAATCAATTTCCATGTGTTATTCTTTTCAATAGAAGTTATTTCTTCATCCATTGCGTTCTTTCATCTTTGATCTGTTATTGCTTCTTCAAAAGAGATTGGCTCACTGTCAGCAAATAAACAGAATAATTCAAACAGATCACCTTATTCTTATTCTTCATTAACCTCATATAGCTCTCTGAGGCTTTTCATTTTTTTGGGTTTTTCTTTAGAGGATGATGTTGGTGATGCCCCTGTTGATGTAGGTGACCTTGGTGAGGGAGTCTGTGGATCTATTTCTTCTGTTATTAGTTGTTGAAATTGCTGAGATTCTTCATTTTCAAGAATCAAATTGATTTCTCAATTTCTTTTGCATTGTCCCAGCTCCAAGCTTTATCTTCTTCAAAAATAACATCTTGAGTCATGATTACTTCTTTTGTAAAGGGTTATATAACTTATACCTCATTGTCTTGTCTCTATATCAGGTAAACATACATTTTTGTCCTTTTTTATCTAGCTTGGTTCTTTTTGCTTCTGGAATTTGCACGTATATGACATAGCCAAATACATGTAGATGGTTAGCACTAGGCTTGTATTTGCTCCAAGCTTCTTCTGGTGTTACATCTCGTACAGAATTGGTGAGACATCGATTCAACAGAAATATTGTTGTTGATACTGCTTCTGCCCAAAAACTTTTAGGCAACTTCTTATCTTTGAGCATGTTGCATGCTATATCAAGAATGGTACAATTCTTTCTTTCAACGACTCCATGGAGTTGAGGAGTGTATCTTGCTGTGAATTAGTGTCTGATGTCATGCTCTCTACAGAAATCTTTGAATGCATCAGAAGTGTATTCTCCTCCTTAATCGAACCGCAATGTCTTTATCTGCTATCTAGTTTACTTTTCAACACTTGTTTTGAATTCTTTAAATATATTCAACACGTTAGATTTTCTTTTGAGAAAGTACACCATGTTTTCTTGCTATATTCATCAATAAACGTGAAAAAATACCTGTTCTTTTCATTTGATATTGGCTTCAACGGATCACATACATCGGTATGCACTAGCTCCACTGGCTTATTTGCTCTCTAGCTTGTATGTCTTGAAAAATTCATTCTTGCATGCTTGCCGTTGATACAACTTTTACAAATTTCATTAGAATAATTGATGTATGGTAGCCTTTTCAACATCTTATTTGTTAATAATAATCTCAAGCCTTCAAAATTTAGATATCCTAGCATTAAGTGGCATAACCAGCTTTTATCAGTGATAATAACACTTAGGCATTTCGGTGAATCATGACGAATGTTTAGAGTAAACATTCTATTCTTGAACATGCTGACATGTATAAGCTGATTACCACAATCATCTCTAACTAATAGGTGAGAATCTTTCAATCTTATATCATAACCCTTTTCTGCGAGACCCTAATCTCATAATTTCATAATTAATTAAATTAAATTTATCGCATGGTTAAAAGGTGTCGCACCCCGATTTTTGGACCAAGTCTTTCAGGCTCAAAAAAAAAAAACACGGAACTCTGTCATTAGAACTCACCCTCCTAAAAGGACGAGTGCGACTAGGTTTAAACTTGAAATTGGTTTGACTAAGGGCTTTTTAGAAAAATAGGAGTCACCACCGAACTTGATTAAAGTGAGTTAGGACACCTAAAACTAAGTATAATCTGAAGATTAGACGTAGGGTTATTTTGAAAAGGTTTTCAAAAACTTCCTAAAGAGAGGGTTTTTAAAAAAATAGATTGTTTGACAACCTTTAGAAAGTTTTTAAGCCCTTTGTTATAGTAACTCCATTTTGGTCATTCAAAAACAGTAGTCTATGGTCCGGGGGTTGGTTACATGTAGGGAAGATATCGTAAGATCATCACCCTACCCTACCCTTTCGGTACCTACATGTCTAATCACCCTTTGCTTATTCACTAGAATAACTGGTTACCATTATCCACTTAATATCCATTTTAGAATTTTGAAAACGGAGTTTAGTCATCACTTTTCGGATGAATGATGCATGATGCAAGTTTTGAAAGAAGCTTGAAAATATGGGAGTTTTGAAGGGATTTGAGATAGAAACTTTGAATTGATAGGAACTTTTGAAAAGGGGATTGGGTTGAAATAAAAGTTATGACCGCACCATTTTAGGTTGCTTACGTATCTCATTTAGCGAGAATCAGTTCATTCTTAGTTTGGGCAAGAGCCCGATGAAAAATAGGCGCATTAGGGCCTTTGGAATGTTTTGAAGTCACATTGAGGTCTTTGGAGAGATGTGAAGACACTTTGAGGCGTTTGAAAAAAGAGAACTTGAAAGTTCTGAAATCGAATTTTGGAGTGTTTTTGGAATAGGACTTGAAGGTTTTTGAAAAGTGCTCTTGAAATAGGGCTTTAAAGTGCTTTGAAATGTTTGGGAATAACTCGAAAGAGTTTTGGAAGTGCTTTGTGTTGGTCCAAAAGGCAACCCAAGAGGGGGGTGAATTGGGTTTTTCGAAGATTAATAACAATTAAGATTAATTAAAATTCATCTAAGTAATGTAACAGTGATCAATCTATATACAATGCAATATACTTAAAGAAAGGAAAGAAAACAGAGCATAAGAAAGAACACACAGATTTACCGAAGTTTAACCACAACCCGTGGTCTACGTCCTCACCCCAAGACCTCCTTAAAGTCTTTTTCCTCTATGTAATCACCTATTACAAATGGGCTGCCGGTTGACAAAGTGCTCAACTCACTATACACAAGAACTCCTCACCGAGCTCTTCAATCTCCAAGTGGTTTTGTCCAAGCTCCACTCAAACTTCCAAGAGTTTTGCTTTCACAAGAGAATTCTCAAACTCCCAATTACAAGTGTATAAAAGTATACAAGTAACTAACACACTCACTAGCAAGAGTTGATTTTACAATCTAAGCTCACAGATGAAGACAGGAAGAATATTCAGAGTATATCAGTAAATCAGTCAGCTTGATCTTGTTTTTGTCTTCAATTCCTTGTATAAATGTAGCTAGAGGCTAGTATATAAACCCTTGCATTGATTCCATCCGTTGGAGGTAGTTAAGCTTCATTAATGCACATCCAGTTCGTTATAACGTTAGGAAAACTAACCGTTTTATCCAAGGAGTCGGCTCTAAGTTTGTGGAGTCGACACTTTCTGCTTCTGCATTTACCAGATGTTGTTCACTGACTTCATAAGTCTACTCTTCATACCAATGAGGCGACTCATTGTTCATTATGTCTTCGCATCTTCGGCTTCTGCTGTCATGAGGTGACTATTTATCTTCAGGAGTCCGCTCTTTGTCCATTCGATCATCAGCCTTTCACTTCTGTTGTCATGAGGCGACTCTTTGTCTTCATGTGTCCGCTCATTGATCATGTCATCTTCAAGCCTTTGAATCTATCTCCATGAGGTGACTCTTCATTACAATGAGTCCACTCATTATCTACTTGGTCTCTAGGCTTGTTGCTTCTATGATCCGAACGCGACTCTTCATCTTTCATGAGTCCGCTCATTGTTCATTCTGTCTTTAAGCCTTTTGCTTTTATAATCAAGAGGCGACTCCTCATTTTCATGAGTCCCCTCATCGTCCAGAAATTTGCTTTCTGACTTCTAATGATTCAGCTTATCTCAACACTGATATAAGGTCTTCAAGGAGTTTGTCTTTGGGGTATGATGATTAATCAAATCTTTTTAACTCATCAGAGTTAACTTCTATTCAATTTAGATTGAATCAATCATTGGATATTAATCTTCTCTTGACTCTCAAACTGTCAAAGCTTTATTCGATCAATGTTCATCTTTTCTTCTTCATTTGCAAAAATTTCTTCTTTCATTGTAGAACATCTTCTTCAATGTCAAGCTTCCTCAATTATGTAGAGCTTCACAATGCTTCATTTATGATTTCTTCTCTTTGCTAGCAATTCTTCTTTCTTCTTTACAGATCACTTTAGTGAGACTTTTGCAGGCTTGATGAAATCTCTTCATACACCTAGTCTTCATTGATTCTTTATATTGTAGAAGAATTCTTCACTTGGATTCCAAGTAGAGATCAGACAATCATTGTGAGTCATCTTCTCAACAACTTCAATCACATTATCATGAATTGATCTCTGCATTCTTAATGAAGTCTTCTCTTGAGCATTTTCAATTTCTTCAACACTCAATTCATCTTCAACTAATCTTTGCATTCTTGATAAGATCTTCTTTTGACATTTACAACATCTCCACAATCAAATCGCCTTTAACTGAACATTGCACCTTCTGATGAAGTCTACATTCTTTCTTGAGTGCAAATCAGTCTTCATTGAGTCTATGCACACTTTGATGAAAGCTTTGTTTGAACACCTTCAATCTCTTCGAATGTAAGACATTTGTTTGGAGTAGAGATATGCATCATTTCTCTGTTTGGTTCATTGCATAGCTCTTGAATTTGTTGTGCATTATCTTTGACATGCATTAGACTTAAGATTGAAATTTAAGTCTAAATTATGAACTTTGTTATTCTGTACATTAAGTAGAATCATTAGTAATATAACATAAGGTTTAGTTATCATCAAAATCAATATGGGAATTAACTTCGAGTCAACAAGTATCAACCTTGAGTTAACAATCTCCCCCTTTTTGATGACGACAAAACCTTTGCAAACTAAGTTCATATAAGATTAAATGAAATGAACAAAGTTAAATATTATACCAGTAAGGAAACTCCCCCTTTGTTTTGTAATTAAACAAATGATGCTTAGAGGATAAGAACAATTTTCAGGGAGTTTTTGTTAGTGAAATTAAAGACATTTTGAGATAAATGATTCATGTTACTCCCCCTAAGAACATGTTCTATATATGTCAAAAGGTACTCATTTCATTTCAATTTCAGTTAATGCCAATGGAATAAACAATTTATGTTTATTTTAGTAAATTCCATTTCTTGTCCAATTCAGGTTCCCCAATATTGAAAAAAAATACTTTTCCCCCATAAGTCATGTTATTCCAATTTTAAGCGATGTTTGACTTATTTTTCAACAAATGTGCCTTGTACAATTTTCGTTTCAAAATTCTTCTCTCCCATAATTTAAACAGATTCTTCTTGTCAATTCTAAGTGATGTTTAACTCATTTTGCAACAAACATGCATTATACAATTTTGCAATACAATTTTCATTTCAAATTCTTCTCCCTCTTTTTGTCAATTCATCAAAAAGAGAAATAGAATAGGAATGATACCAATTTGAGTGAGAATGATAGACAGGTATAATAGCAAAAAAAATTTAAAGAACAAAATAGATTGTTTAAACAGGGAATAAATCAAACAAGTTATCAGAGCAATCACATTTGATACCAAAACAGAATGATATTTCACTGATTAAACCGTTGAAATTATAAAAGATTGTACAGTTATCATGTTCATAAGAATTACGCAACAGTTAGTTAAAACAAAAGAGACGTTATAACAAGGCCATGAGGAAAACAGATGTGATGAGGTGAGAGGAAATATGAGGTGAGGAGAGGTGATAGAGGTAAGGATAAATAGGATTAAAGAAGGAGAGTCTAGTGAGCTTCAGATTCAGTGGTCGAAGAGTCCTGTTCCCTAACTTCTTCCCCTTCCTGTGCTTGCTTTTCTTCCTCATTAACTTCTTCTTCCTCTTCTTCTTCTTCTGTAAATTTTCCTTTCTCATTTCTCAAAATTTGAACTTCCTTTTTGAGTTCTCTCATTTTTCTTTCAAAAATCATCATCCTTATATTTGTAATATCTGCCTTGTGATGCAATTTGTCCAGAGATTCCATAACTTGAGTCATAAAAGAACTTAAATCCCTTGTATTTTCTTGTGATTCAGAACTCAATAATTTTGTTGTGCTTCTCTGCCTCGAGGTGCTCCCAGATAGAGCTTTTCCTTTAGAAGTACTTTCTCCTTCAGTTTTCTCGGGAATCCATTTGTCATTCTTTAGCATGCACCCCATTCTTTTGAGTGTTCTCTCATTGTATTCGTCACTAATGGCCTTGGGGATTATCTTCTTCTCATTCTTCAAATCAATATCAAAATTCTTGAAAACTTTTGTCAGGAGAATTCTGTATGGCAAGGTGATTTTGGAGATGGTAGCCTTATATATATGATCCAAGATGAACAGAGGCAAATCGATTCTTGAATCAGTTATATATGCCCATAGGAAGAACAACTCATTTTCCGAGACATAATCATACTTTCCAGTTTTTGGAGTGAATATGGTGTAGATAAAGTGATGAATAAGCCTTAATTCAAGAGGTAGATCAATAGCAAGAGGCTGTACATTTTCATCCATGTCTTTTCCATAAAGGGCTTTTAATTGGTCTTTTCTGGAGACACTATCTCTATAGACTTCTCCACCAATTTTGATTCCAAGAATGTTTCTAGTCACTTCTGTATCCAAATTGATGGTAATTTCTTTAACATAACTTTTAACAGACACTTCTCCAGATTCCCTTTCAGCATTTGAATAGAAATGAGCTACGCAATCAAGGTAAACATCATCCCTGAGTGTTGTCATATATTTTCACCCTAGATTTTCAAATTTTGTACCAAAATCGAACTTATGAAGATCAAAGAATTTATAGTCTATCCATCTTCCATTTAATACTTTTTGAAGAGAGAAGATCAAATTGTACCTTTCCTGGGCCTTGCCCTCACTAAAATAAAGTTCATTCCATTCCAGGACTACTGAGGATGAAGCTTCTCCAGTTTTACTCCTCTTCCGCTTCCCTTTGTCTTTGCTAGACCCTCCTTTGGATTTTCTCTTTGGCTCTGTTGAAGTAGGAGCTGGTACTACTACTAGGGCTTTAGAGATCTTTTTCGATTTAGAAGTTTTGGGAGTCATTGTAGGAGAAAGGAAGGTTGAGTGAAAATGGAAAGTGGTCGATTAGGGTTTATAGAGAGATTAAGATGAAGATTCGTGATGGTTGAGAGTGACGGTTGGGTTTTGGTGTGAACAGGGGAGCGGGAAAGAAAAAGAGTGAGAGTGAGAGGGAAATTTCGAATGTTTGTAAAATGGGCTTCATCAAAGTATATAGGCCCGAAGCATGAGGCGACTCATGAACTAAATGAGCCGACACATGCCTTGTTAATGAAATGATTTAAATCCACTGTCGTGATGAGCCGACTCTATGAAATAAAGCGTCGACTCTTTCACCCACACTGAGCATGTGAATCATAAAGATTTCATGAAATGATCTTTTTCAAGTTTTGAGATAAAGATTGTCTTAATATGATCATATAATGCATCATGAATACAAGAAAAGCATTTCATATGAATGATAAACACATTTAAACATTCAAAATGCAAATTTCACTCGAATCAAATACAATTTAAGATATAGGATCACTCATCCCTAATTCTCTTCTAATCATACAAAAACGATCTTCACTTAATGGTTTAGTAAAGATATTAGCTAATTGCATATCAGTGCACACAAAGTCAAGTTCTATATCACCTTTTTGCACATGATCACGTATAAAGTGATATCTGATTTCAATGTGTTTTGTGCGAGAGTGTTGAATAGAATTTTTAGTCAAGTTTATTGCACTAGTATTATAACATTTAATATGAATATGATCAAACAAGATTCCATAATCTTCCAATTGTTGTTTGATTAACAACACCTGTGCACAACAACTCCCAGCTACTACATATTCAGTCTCAGCTGTGGAGAGAGCAACTGAATTTTATTTCTTGTTATACCAAGATACAATCATATTGCCTAGGAGTTGGCAAGAGCCACTTGTGCTCTTCTTATCAACTTTACTCCCCGTATAGTCAGCGTCAGTGTAAGCATTTAGATTAAAACATGTATTTCTTGGATACCATAATCCAAGATTTGGTGTGTGCTTAAGATAACGAAAAATCCTTTTTATAGCAATCACATGAGATTCTTTAGAATTAGATTGAAAGCGAGCACATAAGCAAACACTAAACATTATGTCAGGTCTACTAGTAGTTAGATACAATAGAGATCCTATCATACTTCTATAAAGTTTAGTATCTACTGATTTACCTTTCTCATCACTATCCAATTTAGTTGTAGTACTCATGAGAGTACTTATAAGCTTTGCATCTTCTATGCCAAACTTTTTGATTAAGTCCTTGATGTACTTGGCTTGGTTGATAAAGATGTCTTCCTTTGATTGCTTGATTTGAAGTCCGAGAAAGTAGTTGAGCTCTCCTATCATACTCATCTCGAATTCTCCCTGTATACACTTAGCAAATTCTTCGCAAAGCAATTCATTAGTAGCACCAAATATGATATCATCCACATAAATTTGCACTACAAGTATATCATTGTTTTTTATTTTAATAAAAAGAGTTGTATCTATTTTTCCTCTAGAAAATTCTTTTTCAATCAAAAACTTACTTAATCTTTCATACCAAGCCCTTAGGGCTTGCTTCAAACCATACAAAACTTTTGTTAGTTTGAAAACATGGTCAGGAAGTTTTGGATCTTCAAAACCAGGTGGTTGTTCAACAAAAACTTCTTCAATGATAAAGCCATTTAGAAATGCACTTTTCACATCCATTTGATATAATTTAAAATCTTTAAAACAAACAAAAGCAAGTAATAATTTAATGGCTTCTAGTCTAGCTACAGGAGCATAGGTTTCATCAAAATCATTGCCTTCTTCTTGACTATAACCTTGAGTAACAAGTCTTGTCTTGTTCCTCACAATAATTTCATATTCATCCATTTTGTTTCTAAATACCCATTTAGTTCCAATAACTGGATGATCATTAGGTCTAGGAATAAGGTGTCATACCTCATTCCTTTCAAATTGGTTCAATTCTTCTTGCATTGCATTTATCCAAAATTCATCATGTTCAGCATCATTAAAACACTTAGGCTCTATTTGAGATAAGAATGCAAGATGATTACATATATTTTTTTTTATAGAGGATCGAGTTCTTACACCTTATGAAGGATCACCTATGATTTGTTCCGTCGGATGGTTATGCACAAACATCCACTCCTTAGGTAGTCCTTCATTAATTTCTTGTTGATTGGTAGGAACTCCTTGTACTTTTCTTTCCTTTTGTGGTTCCTCATTTGAGCTTGGTTGAATGTTCATATTTTCCATTCCGAATTCTAGCTCATCTGTATCATCACTTGCAACATTCTTTGAAGAAGGATTAATTTCATCAAAAGTGATGTGGACATATTCTTCAACAACTAGAGTCCTCTTATTAAAGACTCTATAAGCCATGCTATGTGTTGAATAGCCAAGAAATACACCCTCGTCGGATTTAGCATCAAACTTGCCGAGGTTGTCTTTATTGTTATTCAATACAAAGCATTTACATCCAAAAGCTTTAAAGTATGAGACATTTGGTTTCCTTTCTTTCCAAAGTTCGTAAGGGGTTTTGTTCAAAAACTTTCTAAATAAAATTCAATTTAAAACATAACAAGTTGTGTTAACAGCTTCAGCCCAAAAGTATTTTGGTAAACCATTTTCACAAAGCATGGTCCTAGTCATTTCTTCCAAGACTGTTTTTCCTCTCAACAATCCCATTTTGTTGAGTTGTTCTAGGAGCTGAGAAATTGTGATCAAAACAATTTTCATCACAAAACATTTCAAAAGATTTACAATAGAATTCCCCTCCATGATCAGTCCTAATAGAAGCAATTGAAATTCTTTTTTCATTTTGGACTTTTCTACAAAATTTTGTGAAGAAAACAATTGTCTCATCCTTATGAGCTAAGAAGAATATCCATGTAAATTTAGAATAATCATCAACAATAACAAGTGCATATTGTTTACTGATTACACCTTAAAAGTGTAATCATTAACTCTTCATTTGTACTTTGTTAGACTTACATTGTAATTAATTATCTTGTTTTAGTTAAATATTTGTTTGAGTATGTTTTGTATGTGTTTTGTAGGTTATATAAGCTAATAAAGGCAAAAAGAAAACAAGAATAATCAAAGCGGGTTCAAGGTAAATAATTTGTTCATGAAAATTCAGACCTATCTCGATATTTTGGCCATAACTTTTTTCTCCGATGTCCGATTGAGCTGATTTTTACGTCATTGGAAAGAAGACTTCAAGCTCTACAACTTTGCATCTAATGTGCATCGGTTGAATCGAGCTCTAGGGTGGTCAAATAATGCTTCGACATTTCTACAGTCGAACAGCCATGAATAGTACCCGTCCGAACGGTACTGTTCACCATCTGGACGGTTACTATTCAAACGGGGACCGTCCGGATGGTATTCGGACGGTTACTGTTCATCCAAATTATGTTTTTTGCATTCAAAGCGACATTTTTTTAGGATTTTTTGTAAAATTTTTAGTTAGTTAGGGTTAGTTTTGAGCAAGGGGCGGCGGGAGAGCTTCACCAAGGTTGGTTTTTTTTTCATTTTTCTTCATTTTTAGCTTTGTAATGGTCATATAGGAATAGAACTTGTAATTTCCTTTCATTGTATTGAATTTTCTTTCACTTTCTTGCACTTTCTTATATTTTCCTTGTATTCAAACACTCTTAATCTTTAAGTTAATTTTAGTTTAAATCTCTACATGCTTTGTTTCCATTTTCTATGCTTTTATTATGAGTTTAAGTAGCTAGAATTTACATTGGGTTTAAATGTGAAAATCACCCAAATAATCCAAGAAATTCAATTTGAGGTACCTCATGGATTAATTGTCATATTTTCTTAGAATTCGAATTTCTAGTAATTAGGTGTGAAATTTTAGAAAACTTAGATTATTGACTAAATTTGGGGATTTTCATCACCCAAATCAATGGTATTAATTTAGGACTCTTGACTAGAAAAATACTCCACAATTGCTAGAAATTCAATCCCAACAATTGATTGAAGATGCCTTAGAAAATCTAGGTTATTGACTATGTTTGACTAATCAATGCACAAACTAAAAATTTGGTATTGACTAAGTTGAATCGATGGTATTAACCTTTGATTCCCCATTGAACATGTATCTAATTTCAATTGCTTGAGAATTATCGGTTTTCAAAGTTAAATCTTCCGAATCAAACACGCTTAAATGTTGTGTTTGATTTGAGTTATAAACCCCATTAGAAACCTTGGATGAAATTAAGTGATTGGATCATTTGAGCCCAATTCCCTTTTAATTGCTTTAATTCTATTTTCACTTTGCTTCCCTTTAATTGTCTAGTGTTAATTGCTTTAATTTCCATTGCATTAGGTTAGTAATTCAAAACCATCATAAAAAATCCAAAACATTTTCAGTCCTTTTATTTTTCTTTTTATTTCAGATCCAATTCTCCTCTTTAATTGCAATTCGATCCTAGGTTAGGTTAGTGTGAGTTGAGTGCCAGAACCTATATTGGGCTAGGTTCCTTGGGAGAGAACGATACTGGATCTTCCGGTTTATACTTCATTGCAATTCCCATACTCTTGCGGGGTGCTAACTTCATTTGTAGGAAATTGCATTTGGGGGCGAGTCAAGTTTTGGCGCCGTTGCCAGGGACCAAAGGCACGAGGCGAGCATTACTGAGGTTTGGATTGAAAAGCAATTGGTGGATTGGATCTCCATCCATCTACCACGGCGGAGGAATTTTCAGCTTAGGCCATCGGTAACTTCGTTCCAATTTTTGTGTAAATACCATGTTAGATTTTCATTCTTTCTTTTTCTCTTTATTTTAGGCTTGTTTTGTTTATTTTGTATAGATTTTGTTTTATTTTAATAATTTGATTGGAGGATTGCTAGAGGAGAATTAGGGATTGTGTAAATTGCAAATTGGTGGTATATAACTTGTGGAGATTGGAGGTTTGGTTGGATTGAACTTGATTAAATTGGTGGAATTTTTATGTGGAGATTGGAGGTTTGGATGGAACACTATTGAGCATTGTTGTGTATGATGTGTTGAGGCGCGGTGCGCTACATTTGTTTGTGCATTGCATCTAATTTTCATTGTGCATTCCATTATGTTTGGTGATAGATTTTCACACCTTCCATCATCTAACATGTCTCTTAGGGAACACCTTAAAGCTAGTGGCCAAAGGGAGTCTCCACAACCACCTCTCATTCTTGAGGGGTGTGACCAATTTAACTTTGGTAGGGAATATGAGAGCACATATTCACATCATTATTTTGAGCCTCACCCTTCCCAAGAGCCCTTTAACTATTACCATGCACCACCTCCACCCTACCAAAATCCACCTTGTGAATACCCCCAAGCCCAATTTTTACCCTATGAGGAATATCACACTCCTCACATTGGCACACAAACGGACACCATAGAGGATACACTAAAGAACACACTTCAACAAGCCGTAAAATTTCAAAGAGAAGTGAACTCTAGAATAGATAAGGGCCTTAACGAGATAAAGAGTCAATTGACTCTTCTAATGCAAACCTTGGTTGTCCGAGCGGAGGACAAGTCCCTAGTGTCATCTCCAATCATTCCTCCTAACCAAGGGTGTCCAAGTGAACCCGCTCATCCCATCACTAACCATAGGAATGAAGAAATCATTGATCAAAACACCATTTCCCAAGACTTTGAGTCTAAGGAAGACATTCCTAAGGAAAGTGAGGAAATAATTGAAAATGAATTTCGAGATGAAAAATTTGAGAGAGTGGAGTTCAAAATTGGGGACTCCAAACACGAAGAGGAGGGTAAGATTACCCTTAATGATGATGTTGGTTTAGATGTTGGAAATGTGCTTATCAATGAGGATGTTGATGGTTTAGGGGTCATCCCTACCATGTCTAGGGATCATGTGATCCCTATTTTTACACCTCGAACACCTAGTCCTATCTTACCGAAGCCTTGCTCCATGTCCCAACACTTAAACCAAACATCATTCCAATGGCCGACCAATCAAAAGAAGGGGAGGGTCAAGCACTTCATGGCATGAACTTCATTGGCACAATTGTGCGTAATCATTCTTTATTTTCTACTTACCATGACCTTTTTTACCCTTATGTGCATACAAGCTACATCCTCGAGGTCATCAAAGTGGTTGCCATTGTACATTCCCACATTTGTATGCAATTTTTGAAAATCTCTAAGTTGGTGTGGAATGATGGCCAATTCCCACTTCGTGGCATTGAGTGATTTTCTTACTCTAATTTGTGTAGGAATAGGAGTAGTTTTATTTCTTTATTTTTCTTAGTTTATTTTTTCATTTTAAGTTGGGGGTGCTTTAAGTTGTTTAGTTTTTTTTTTTTCTTAGTTTATTTTGCATTATAAGTTGAGTGTGCCTTTTGCACTCTATTTTTCTCGTTTTTCACCACTGAATTACATTTAATACTTTGTTCTCATGCATTGAGGACAATGCATCACTTTAAGTTGGGGGTGGGGTAGATGCTTTGCCTCTATTGTTTTGTTTTTGTTTATTTATTTTGCATCGTATAAAAAAAAAAAAAAGCTTTATCTCTATTGTTGTGTTTTTGTTTCTTTGTTTTGCACCATATAAAATAAAAAAAGAAAAAAAGAAAAAAGAAAAAAGAAAAAAGAAAATCTTTTTACTTGTGAAAGTGCCTTTTGAGATTAGAAGATAGGAATTTTTGCATGCATCTTTACTCAAGATGATGTTGAATCACTCCTCATACCCAATATGTTGTGGAGATTGCTTAATTCATGCATTTGTAGAGGGAATTACATCATTGTACACAATCATGCTTTTTAACACAATTTGTTACTAGTCTTGGCACTTTCACCCTTACATTAGTGGAGATTATTACCTTGTGAGCTTTAGAGCATTAATCGCCTTTTGGAGCGTTTACATTTATTCAAGGATAGTTCTTCACCCTCATTTCATTCAATAGCTTCATTATGCTTGTATTTGGTTCATGAGTTGAGTTTTGATCTTAATATTGACACTTGTACTCTATGAAATGCTTCGGTTGTACAACTTTGGATATGATTCTATACCATATTCTTCTTCATAGCCATAAGTTTTCCATTGTTAAACCGTGCATTTCCCTTGACCCTTGTTGATCTCCTACTTTTATTAGAAAGTGCATTGTGATTTTATCTCTTGTATTGCAAAGGGATGCCTAAGTGAGAAAAGAGTATTTTTGCATTGCTAAAAAAAAAAAAGAGAGAGAAGAGATTGATTTGGGGAGTTCAATGCATATGAGCATATTGTAATATGAAAAGGAGTTGTTGAATCTAAAGAGGAATGATAAAAGGATGGAAATAAAAGGAGAAGTAAAAGAAAAAAAAAAGGAAGTAAGAAAAGAAAAAAAAGAAAAAGAAAAAGAAGAATTAAGAAAAAAAAAAAGAAGAGAATTAGAAGAAGAAAAGAGTGAAAGATGAGTTCAAAAGTTGAAAATATTTCAAGAGAAAAGTGAGAAGTGTATTTTGTGTATTAAAAGTTGAAAAGGGAGAGTTGTAGTTGTTTTGCATTCATCATGTCATGCCTTGATCACACATGATATGACCTTTTGCTCCCTCTCCTTACCCTTACCTTTCACATCTTCTATATTACCCTCTTCACCTCTACATGGCATAGTTGATCCAATGTGTGCTTGATTGAAGTTTTCAATAGAGTATAAGCTATTTCTTGTCAATTTCTTTGAATCAATGTTTAACTTTGAACATTCTTACATGGAGCTATGCTAATATCGATACACTTCTATCTTTTCGGTTTTTGTAATTGGTATGCTCACTTGATTTGTCTATTTACATTTACTCCATTGTTGAGCATACCATTGTGAGAACCATGTAGAACTTTAATTGTGAGTGTATGTCCTATGAGGATTGAATCAAAACAAAAAAAAAAAGGGTGGATTTGCATAAATGAGTTTCATTTGTGTTGTTTAGCATGATTCTCCACCCACACACATGAACATCTCTTTTGTATGACTTATTGCATATTAATACAAGTGTGGAGTTTGGAGTGGCATCAATGTTAACTTGAGTAGGATTATGCATCTATTCCTCATTCTTATCTTAATTGGCAATTCATATAAGGATGTTTGTGGGTATCATCACTAAAAATCCTCACGAGACACCACTCGTCCACTAAGGGTAACCTAAGGGTTTAAAGGCTTGGTGTATAAGCTAAATGCATTCGTGACTCCTACGAAAGTGGAGATTTTCCTTTATGTTTTTTTTTTTTTTTATAGTTTTTACTAGGGACTAGCAAAATGTAAGTTGGGGGTTGTGATTACACCCTAAAAGTGTAATCATTAGCCCTTAATTTGTACTTTGTTAGACTTACATTGTAATTAATTATCTTATTTTAGTTAGATATTTGTTTGAGTATGTTCTGTATGTGTTTTGTAGGTTATATAAGCTAATAAAAGCAAAAAGAAAGCAAGAATAATCAAAGTGGGTTCAAGGCGAATAATTTGTTCATGAAAATTCAGACTTGTCTCGATATTCTAGCCATAACTTTTTGCTCCGATGTTCGATTGAGCTGATTTTTCATCATTGAAAAGAAGACTTCAAGCTCTACAACTTTGCGTCTACTGTGCATCGGCTGAATCGAGCTCTAGGGTGGTCAAATAATGTTTCGAAGTTTCTGCAGTTGAACAGCCTTGAATAGTACCCGTCCGAACGAGTACTATTCACCGTTTGGACGGTTACTATTCATGAACAGTACCCGTCCGGACGGTGAACAGTACCGTCCGGATGGGTAATGTTCACCGTCCGAACAGACTTCAAACGGGCGTCGAACGGACCGTCTAGACGGTATTCGGACGGTTATTGTTCATCCAAATTGTGTTTTTTGCATCCGAAGTGGCATTTTTTTAGAATTTTTTGTAAAGTTTTTAGTTAGTTAGGGTTAGTTTTGAGCAAGGGAATGTGGGAGAGCTTCTCTAACGTTGGTTTTTTCTATTTTTCTTCATTTTTAGCTTAGATTTAGCTTTATAATGGTAATATAGGAGTAGAACTTGTAATTTCCTTTCATTGTGTTGAATTTTCTTTCACTTTCTTGCACTTTCTTATATTTTTCTTGTATTCAAACACTCTTAATCTTTAAGTTAATTTTAGTTTAAATCTCTACATGCTTTGTTTCCATTTTCTATGCTTTTATTATGAGTTTAAGTAGCTAGAATTTACATTGGGTTTAAATGTGAAAATCACCCAAATAATCCAAGAAATTCAATTTGAGGTACCTCATGGATTAATTGTCATATTTTCTTAGAATTCGAATTTCTAGTAATTAGGTGTGAAATTTTAGAAAACTTAGATTATTGACTAAATTTGGGGATTTTCATCACCCAAATCAATGGTATTAATTTAGGACTCTTGATTAGAAAAATACTCCACAATTGCTAGAAATTCAATCCCAACAATTGATTGAAGATGCCTTAGAAAATCTAGGTTATTGACTATGTTTGACTAATCAATGCACAAACCAAAAATTTGGTATTGACTAAGTTGAATCGATGGTATTAACCTTTGATTCCCCATTGAACATGTATCTAATTTCAATTGCTTGAGAATTATCGGTTTTCAAAGTTAAATCTTCCGAATCAAACACGCTTAAATGTTGTGTTTGATTTGAGTTATAAACCCCATTAGAAACCTTGGATGAAATTAAGTGATTGGATCATTTGAGCCCAATTCCCTTTTAATTGCTTTAATTCTATTTTCACTTTGCTTCCCTTTAATTGTCTAGTGTTAATTGCTTTAATTTCCATTGCATTAGGTTAGTAATTCAAAACCATCATAAAAAATTCAAAACATTTTCAGTCCTTATATTTTCCTTTTTATTTCAGATCTAATTCCCCTCTTTAATTGCAATTCGATCCTAGGTTAGGTTAGTGCGAGTTGAGTGCTAGAGTCTATATTGGGTTAGGTCCCTTGGGAGAGAGCGATACCGGATCTTCCGTGTTATACTTCATCGTGACTCTCGTACTCTTGCGGGGTGCTAACTTCATTTGTAGGAAACTGCATTTGGGGGCGAGTCATTTACCATCAAGACTCAAAGTTCTTGTTGGTCCAAATAAGTCCATATACAATAGTTGAAGTGGCCTAGAGTCAGTGAGCATATTTAAGGATTTGAAAGAAATTCTAGTTTGCTTACCTAATTGACAAATATCACAAACTTTTTTTTTTCAAATTTTATCTTTGGAAGACTTTTGACCAAATCATTTTTAGAAATTTTGAAAGTATGCTCATACTAATGTGACATTGTCTTTTATGCCACAACCAACTTTTATCACTATTCACAGCAGCAAGATATTCTATTTTGCATGAAGATAAATCATTAAGATTGAAAACATAAATATTGCCTTGTCTATGTGCAGTGAGGATTGTCTTGTTATCATACATGTCAATTACATCACATTTAGAGGATTCAAATACAACCTTGCATCATTTGTCACAAAGTTGACTAATGCTCAAAAGATTGTGTTTGAGTCCCTTAAGAAGTAATACATTTTCGATAGAGGTAGAGGAATTCTCACCAATGCTACCTATACCGATGATCTTGCCTTTGTTATTGTCACCAAATGTGACAAGACCTCCATCCTTTGGTGAGAGAAGTGAATTGAGCTTCATCTCCTGTCATATGCCTTGAGCATCCACTATCCAAGTACCAATGATCTTTCTTGAATTTGGCTTGAAAGCAAACCTGCAACAGGGTTTATCAGACCTTAGGTACCCAAATCATCTTGGGTCCTTGGAAGTTAGTCCTCAATGGTCTTTTAGAGACCCATGCATTGCTAGGAACATTTGATTTTTGTAAAGCAAAACATTTACTAGCAATATGTCCCCTTTTATGACAGTAAAAGCATGATATCTGTGTTTTTTCAGTTGAAGTTCCAAATCTCCCTTTTGAAAATTTCTTCCTTTTAAATGGATCAAAACCAAAGCCAGCTTTGTCAAGTGAACAGTTTTGTTTTCCTAAAATTGCATCCAGTTTTTCTTTTCCATTTACACATCTATGAAGACTTGTTTCCAAGTTTTTAACTTTATCAAGCAACATGTGATTTTCTTTTGAAAAATCCTTTTCAAGAGAATTTTTCTTAACCATATCCTTTAAGATACAGACTTCATTTTTCAAAATTTCATTTTCCTTTTGTAAATTCTCATTTTTAACAGTAAGAGTAGAAATCATTTTCTTAAGAAGTCTATTTTTAATTCCTAATTTTTTTAATTCACAAAGTAAGTCATCAAAAGCATCTTGTAATTCATTAAAAGTAAATTGGGAAGAATCAGATACCTCACTATCATCTTTATGAGCCATGAGACATAGGTTAGCCACTTCCTGTGGTTTAGTTTCTTCTTCGGAGCTTAATTCTTCATCATCACTCCATATCATGGCTGTTATGGCCTTCTTCCCTAGATATTTTTTTCCTCTCTTTCTGAGCAGAGGACACTCTGCTTTCATATTGTCAGGCTTCTTGCATTCGTAGCATGTTATGTTGGGTTCCTTGCTAGGTTCTCCTTTGGCTTCATGCTTCTTTCCACCTCTCAATTTCTTCTTTATGAATCTATTGAATTTTTGAGTGATGAGAGCAATTTCATCTTCATTCTTATCACTTTCAGATTCATCATCTTGACAAGTGGATTGGAATGCAACTACCCTTTTCTTCTTTTCTTCATCCTCTTGGGCATGTTATTTTTGTGTGAGCTCATGTGTCATTAGAGAGCCCAAGAGTTCTTCCAGTGGTAGAGTGTTGAGGTCCTTTGTTTCTTGGATTGTTGTGACTTTAGCCTCCCAAGCTTTTGGCAATGACCTTAGTATTTTCCTCACTTACTCATTGTTAGGATACACTTTTTCAAAAGATTTTAAACCATTAATAATATTGATGAACCTAGTGAACATTTCAGTGATGGATTCTTCATATTTCATTTTGAACAATTCATAGCTATGTACCAATATATTAATTTTAGATTCTTTAACTTGATTGGTACCTTCATGTGTGACTTCCAATCTATCCCATATTTTCTTAGCTGATTCACAAATGAAAATTCGATTAAATTCATTGGGATCAAGTGCACAATACAAAATATTCATAGCTTTAGCATTTGATTGTAACATTTTCATATCATCTTCATCCCATTCAGATTCTAGTTTAGGGACAACTATTTGTTTTATTCTGGAGGTAGGAGTTTTAGGACCATTTACAATAAGTCTCCATAGTTCATAATCTACCGATTGAATGTAAATTCTCATTCTATTTTTTCAATAATTATAATTGGTGCCATTGAACATAGGTGGTTTATTTGTGGATTGACCCTCACCAAGAGAGCTTCTGAAATTGGTTGCCATGGATCTATTCCTAGGATGTTAAGCCTTAAAAACAGGAATACTAGCTCTGATACCAATTGTTGGTCCAAAAGGCAACCCAAGAGGGGGGTAAATTGGGTTTTTCGAAGATTAATAACAATTAAGATTAATTAAAATTAATCTAAGCAATGTAACAGTGCTCAATCTATATACAATGCAATATACTCAAAGAAAGGAAAGAAAACAGAGCATAAGAAAGAATACACAGATTTACCGAAGTTTAACCACAACCCGTGGTCTACGTCCTCACCCCAAGACCTCCTTGAAGTCTTCTTCCACTATGTAATCACCTATTACAAATGGGCTGCAGATTGACAAAGTGCTCAACTCACTATACACAAGAACTCCTCACCGAGCTCTTCAATCTCCAAGTGATTTTGTCCAAGCTCCACTCAAACTTCTAAGAGTTTTGCTTTCACAAGAGAAATCTCAAACTCTCAATTACAAGTGTATAAAAGTATACAAGTAACTAACACACTCTCTAGCAAGAGTTGATTTTACAATCTAAGCTCATAGATGAAGACATGAAGAATATTCAAAGTATATAAGTAAATCAGTCAACTTAATCTTGTTTTTGTCTTCAATCCCTTATATAAATGCAGCTGGAGGCGAGTATATAAACCCTTGCATTGATTCCATCCATTGGATGGTAGTTGGGCTTCATTAATGCACGTCCAGTCCGTTATAACGTTAGGAAAACTAGCCATTATATCCAAGGAGTCGGCTCCAGGTTTATGGAGTCGACACTTTCTGCTTCCGCATTTACCAAATGTTGTTCACTAACTTCATGAGTCCGCTCTTCATACCAATGAGGCGACTCCTTGTTCATTCTGTCTTCATATCTTCGGTTTCTACTGTCATGAGGCGACTATTTATCTTCAGGAGTCTGCTCTTTGTTCATTTGATTATCAGCCTTTCACTTATGTTGTCATGAGGCGACTATTTGTTTTCATGTGTCCGCTCATTGATCATGTCATCTTCAAGCCTCTGCATCAGTCTTCATGAGACAACTCTTCATTACAATGAGTCCACTCATTGTCTACTTGGTCTCCAGGCTTGTTGCTTCTGTGATCAGGAGGCGACCCTTCATCTTTCATGAGTCCACTCATTGTTTATTCTGTCTTTAAGCCTTTTGCTTCTGTAATTAAGAGGCGACTCCGCATTTCCATGAGTCCTCTCATTGTCCAGAAATTTGCTTTCTGACTTCTAATGATTCAGCTTATCTCAGCACTGATACAAAATCTTCAAGGAGTTTGTCTTTGGGGTATGATGATCAATCGAATCTCTTTAACTCATCGGAGTTAACTTCTATTCAATTTGGATTGAATCAATCATTGCATATTAATCTTCTCTTGACTCTCAAACTGTCAAAGCTTTATTCGATCAATGTTCATCTTTTCTTCTTCATTTGCAAAGCTTTCTTCTTTCATTATAGAACATCTTCTTCAATGTCAAGCTTCCTCAATTGTGTAGAGCTTCACAATGCTTCATTTATGATTTCTTCTCTTTGCTAGCAATTCTTCTTTCTTCTTTACAAATCACATCAGTGAGACTTTTGCAGGCTTGATGAAATCTCTTCATACACCTAGTCTTCATTGATTCTTTATATTGTAGAAGAATTCTTCACTTGGATTCCAAGTAGAGATCAGACAATCATTGTGAGCCATCTTCTTAGCAACTTCAATCACATTATCTTGAATTGATCTCTGCATTCTTAATGAAGTCTTCTCTTGAGCATTTTCAATTTCTTCAACACTCAATTCATCTTCAACTGATCTTTGCATTCTTGATAAGATCTTCTTTTGGCATTTACAACATCTCCACAATCAAATCGTCTTTAACTGAACATTGCACCTTCTGATGAAGTCTACATTCTTTCTTGAGTGCAAATCAGTCTTCATTGAGTCTATACACACTTTGATGAAAGCTTTGTTTGAACACCTTCAATCTCTTCGAATGTAAGACATTTGTTTGAAGTAGAGATAGACATCATTTCTCTGTTTGGTTCATTACATAGCTCTTGAATTTGTTGTGCATTATCTTTGACATGCATTAGACTTAAGATTGAAATTTAAGTTTAAATTATGAACTTTGTTAATCTGCACACTAAGTAGATTCATTAGTAATATAACATAAGGTTTAGTTATCATCAAAATCAATATGGGAATTAACCTTGAGTTAACAAGGATCAACCTTGAGTCAACACTTTGAAATAACTCAAGAGGGTTTTGAAAATATTTTGAAAACCTTGGAGGTATGATTTTGGAGTGTTTTAGTAAATTGGTCTTTGGAAAGCTTTTGAAAGTAGCTTTTGAAAACACCTAGGACTTTGGAACTCTAATACGGACAACCTTGAAAGTTGAACTTAATGTATTAACTTTCCTTGGGATCCTTAACCATAAAAGGGGTAGGAACATCTTAGAGTTGTGAGTTCTTGAAAATATTTTGAAAAATAATTGAAAGATAGAGTGTAGAAGTATTTGAAAAGGTTATGGAGTTGGTTTTTGAAATCTCAAAAGGGTAGGAGGTATTGGAAAAATTGGTTATAGGAATAGTTTTAAATAGAAAGATCATTTGAAAGGGGTCCATGAGTTGGAACCTTGAAGTATACAATCTTGGGTTAGGTTAGCCCAAAATTAGGGGTGACCTCAGGTTAATTAACTTGGGTTAGGTTAACCTAGGGTTAAGGTGACCTAGGGTCAACTAACTTGGGTTTGGTTAACCTAGGGTTAATCAACTAGGATTTGGTTAACTTAGGGTTAAGGTGACATAGGGTCAACTAACTTGGGTTAGGTTAACCTAGGGTTTGACAACTAGGGTCAAGTTAATCTAGGGTTGGATGGGAAGATGGTTTTGAAAGGTGGTTTTATATAGTTTTTAAAAGAGTTTTGGAAAACAAATCATGTTGTGCAAAGGACTTTGGTAGACAAACCTTTTGAAGATCATTTCTGTGAAAATTTGACTCTAGCCAAGAATATAGTTTATATGGTAAGTGCTTGAAAACCATTCCGAAGAAGGTTTTCTTAGGACCATTATAACATTTATCTTGAAAAGAGTAGGGATTTCAAAAATCAACCCAATGATAACAACTTTTTGAAAAACCATTTTTAATGCAAAGATAGAGGGAATGAACTTTTGAAAACCATTTTTGAGAAGAAGATTTTGAAAACCGTTTTCCAAAAAAAACTATTCTAACAAGTTAAGGTTCCTATGACCAATGTGAAGAGAGACCACTCAATAGAGGGTTCCATAAGGCCATTCCAACCACTAAACTTGAGAGAATAGAAATTCTAGAAATCAAAGAGTTGGAAAATCATTTTTGTGCAAGAATAAAAAAAGAAAAGAACCATTCTAACAATTTAGGGCTCCTACGACCAATAAAAGAGAGATTACTCAAGAGAAGGTTTCATGGGGTCATTTCAACCACTAAACTTGAGAGAATAGAAATCTTGAAAATTAGAGAGTTTGAAAACCATTTTTATA
The DNA here is from genome assembly GCA_033060915.1 of Euryodendron excelsum. NCBI lineage: Eukaryota > Viridiplantae > Streptophyta > Magnoliopsida > Ericales > Pentaphylacaceae > Euryodendron > Euryodendron excelsum. The sequence goes on along the minus strand of CM065380.1, from coordinate 9,878,413 downwards.
CAAGTTAGAATGCAAAGATGCAAAAGTATAAGCTAGGGGTTAATTTTTTTTTTTTTTGCCGGGGGGGGGGGGGGGGGGGGTTTCCTAAGGCATGATTTCTTAGAGTCTCATTCTAAACTTCAAGAGGCCCAACTCTTAACCCACTTTTATGGGAACATTTGAATAGGAGGCTTGAAGATGACATAGAAATGGAAATAATGAAGACTTGATCAAAATGGTCATAAACATAAAGACAAGGCCAAGTATGCAAAACACGAACTATATAACTATATGCAAAGGGGGTCATGAATTCATACAAGGCTTTAGGCTACACCACATAATCAAGGGGTTCCAAAGCCATACCATCTTAAAGTAGACTAGTGAGAAATCCCCCTGCACGACGGCTCTTACTAACTTTCCTCTAGACATGAACTAAGAGCCCTCTTGCTTCAAGCAGTAAGAAAAGGGGGGCAGAAGATGGGGATTAAAATAGAGAATAGCCTAAGTAGACAAGAAGGGAGAAAAGAGGAGTGGGGGAAACAAAAACATAAAAGAAATACTACCTTTTGCCTTCAATACACTTGCAATCTTCTATGGATGTTTTGACTTAAGCTAGGATGGCTTTAAGTGTGCTTGAAGGGCTGAAAGGAGGTATTATATCGCATGGGAGGCTATGTAGGTGAAGTGTATGGGTTAGGGGGAGGAGGAATCTAGCCTAAGTGTTTAAGTTGTGCGATGTATATAGGAATTCGAGGTTTTGGAGCAGTTTTAGCAGAGTTTCGCTATCAATTTTGATTTTGGAATATGCAAAGGGGGGCTTGTATTTATAGGCAAGCTTGGAGAGGCCTGGCGCATGTAGCATATGTGTCAGTACTATTCCATTAGCAGAATGTCATGTGGCACCCAATGTACTGGTTAAATCTTGACAGTTAATCAAATTTTGGTCAATCTGATCAAAATCTAGGCGCATGTAGCATACCTCCGTCACCGGGAGTGTTCGTTTAAACTTTTCCTTGATAATTAAGCCAACTGGGAAGGTTTCAGAGGAATCGGTTACATCCACGGTGTTCTCCTAAGGTTTCTCGTGAACTTTTCAGTTTTAAAAAAGTTTGAACAGTGTCCGGAAGTGTGAGATATTGTCTCGGAAAGTGTGTATGAAATCGAATCTCTGCGGAGCGTTTATGATACACTTCGCAGGGGTTCAAAAGTAGATATTTTTGTGCCGTATGATCAAGACCTTCGGGAAACGATCTCTTCGATCAGACCGTACTGATGGAAAGTACTCTGGAAATACTTTTAGGAATTTGTTGATTTATGCATTTCTTAAGTCGTTTGATGGTGCGTTATAATCAGGGAATTACGAAAAAAGTTAATCTTGGCAGAGCGTCTGTGAGACGCTCTAAGGGTGGTTGAAAGTAGCAGTTTTCGAGCCACGTGATGAGGGACTTTGGGGAGCGATCTATCCGATCGAGCCGTATCGATGGAAAGGCCTATGAATGAGCTTCTAGGAATTCTCTGGTTTACGCATTTCTCAAGACATTTGAAGGTGCGTTATAACCAGGGAATCGGGAGAAAGGGCAATTTTGGCGGAGCAAGACACTTCAAGGAATTTTTTTCTAGTCGGGGGTGTTTAGCGTCGTAAGGTCCTCTTTAGGTTAAACAGGGGTGTATGACAAGACCCACCGTTCAATATTCAAGGACCAGTGTAGTTTTCGGGGCACGTTCGAGTTGTTAGGGGCAAAATGGTCATTTTGGCTAAGTTTGGTTGAAAATGGTCAGGAATGGATCAGAGTGTTATGTTAAACGTACCGGGTCACTCAGGGATGATCCCAGGAGAGACTTTCACTGCTCAGTGGGATTTGTGTGGTGCTGGAGTGTTTAGGGGCAAAACGTTCATTTTGGCCGGGTTCGATTGAAAATGGTCAGGAATGGACCGAAGTGTTATGTTAAGCCTGTCGGGTCATTCAAGGATGATCCCGGGGGAGTCTTTCACTGTTCGGTGGGATTTGTGTAGTACTGGGGCGTTTAAGGACAAAACGATCATTTTGACTGGAGTTAGCTGAAATGGGACTGGAATTGGACTAAAGCATGCGGAGTGCGCCGAAATGCTTAGTAGCATTTTGGAAGGGTGGACTTACCATTTTGAGGGATTTTAAACTTTCTCAAAACGTGCTTGGAGGCCCAAGGAACAGGTTTGGTCATTTTTCACTGAGTTGGGCAAGTAGGCGCCGGTGTTGACCTAGGTGTTTGTTCCCGAGACCGCCTGGTCTCAGAAAACTACCTGTGCGATGTTGGTCCCTGAGATCGCCCGGTCTCATAGAGCTACCTGTAGGGTGGTGTTGGTTTTCGAGAACGCCTGGTCTTAGAAAGCTACCTGTGATAGTGGTGTTGGTCTTCGAGAATGTCTAGTCTCGGAGAACTATCAAATGACAGACATTCTATATTGGTGGGCTAGCAGGCACCAGAAGTGAACCATCTGGAATTTGATAAGGTGTTGGTCCCTGAGATTGCCCAATCTCGGGAAACTACCTAGATGGCATTGGTTCCTGAGACTGCCCGGTCTCGAAAAGCTGCCTGGAATGCCTAGGGGCATGATGGTGTTTATGGCTTCAATGGGACCTTGTGAGCCCGAGAAGCGACTAGTTGATAGAATTGGAGTTTGAAAGACCCGTCTTGGGCTTGCTTGTGTTGTGATGTTTGAAAATTGGGTCCGGTCGGGCCGGAGATTGCCGAGCGGGCAAAATGGGGTGCTTACAAGAGGTATGTAAACTATGTGAGTGCATGTGTGAGTAGTGAATTTAATCCATGTTTAATGAGTTTAATTAATGACATTAAGTAATTAACTTAAGTACTTAGTTAAATTAAATTACCCTACCAATAGGAGTGTGGCACCTAGGTGGTGAGTCACCTAATGAGTGGGTGTTGGTAGGGGAAAGAAATGGGCAACACCTAAAGGTAGTAAGCCAAGAGGTGTTTCGGCTAGAAAAAAAGAAAGAGGAAAGGAGAGAGAAGAAGTGGGAACTTAACTAGTGAGAATAAAGGTTAGTGATAAAGAAAGAAAGGAAAAATAGGAGAGAGAAGAAGTGGGAACTTAACTAATGGGAACAAAGTTTAATGGGAAAGAAAGAAAAGAAAAATAGGAGAGAGAAGAAGGAAAGAAAAAGAAAGAAAAGTCAAGTCAAGTCAAGGGGGGAGGGCTGGCTCATCCGTATAGAGAGAGAAAAGAGAAGAGAAAGAAGAAAGAAAAAAGGAGAAAAAAGGAGAAGAAGAAGAAAAACTTAGGGAAGGGCTTGTTGCATCTTGTTTTCAAGATCGAAGGTGAGTTTCAACTTGTTCTATATTGTTCTTCTTGATTCTAGCATACTTGCAACTCATCTTTGTCATGGGAGTTGGAGAGGAGGTGATTGAGGAGATGAAAAATTAAGGTTTTCATGGATCATTTTTCAATTTGGGATGAAGGTGTTATGTTTGCTGTTTTGTGACGAATTGATTTATCTAAAAATATTATTTCTAGACGCATATTTGAACACTTGAATTTAGAGTGAAAATAGTAATTTGAGCTTTGGTTTCACTAAAAAATATTATACTTTCAAATTATGGTGAATTTTAGAAGTTAGACTATTACTACTGAAATCTGTTACCCTAATCTCGACCCCTACCTTAACAGCAATATTCGACTAAGTTAGAGTAGTCAAAACGTTGTACGATTTTTACTGTATCTATTAAAAATGTGTATGAGAATATATACCAAATTTCAGGTCATTTTGATGTCATTTGCCTATGTTAAGAACCGCTCAAAGATGGACCATCTGCAGCTGAATTCTCACTTCTGTAGCACTTTCCTGTTTTATAAAATACCAAATAAATACTTAGAGTTGCTTAATAAATGTGAAATTTGGTCTCTCTGAGATGTATATTTTGTATTCTCCAATTTTTAAAATTTTTAGATATAAGCTTATGAAGTTGTGTCCATATCATAAGGCATGTATCAGTTTTGGCAGATTAGAGAACTTAGTGGATTTTGGTACTTTTAAGCTATTGCATTGCATTTGGGAATATGAACTCGTGTTTCAATACCTCATTGGCAGTACATATCTCATGTCAAAGGAATGTGGATCATGATTGTGTATTGTTGAAATATTCTTAATTATATTTCCTAATCTAACATAGTTTTGGATGTTAGGTGCTAAAGAGGGGCAAGATCCTTCAACGTTAACCAATGAGTAACTCCATTGTGGTGTGTGTGTGTGCGGTGATAGGTGGGGAGTTTGGATAATCTTATTCATATTGAATTACTTGTCTATTGCTTACATTGGTAATATTGGTGATTACATGTGTGAGGTGATATTGGTGAATATTTATGAGGTGATATTGCATACCATTCATTCTGTATACCATGCAATGCACGAAAAAAGTTATAGCCGATGTGGGGCCAACCTAAAGATTAGCCGATGTGGGGTTGATCTAAACGGGTGTCTATGTGGGGCATCCTTGATAATAAGCCATTAATATATTGGTTCAATATTATCTAAATTATGCGTACATTTGTGGTGTTTCATGCTTTACATCACAAGAGATATTACATTTCATGAAGCATATTACATTGTTGGTGGTGATGAGAAGATCATTTCATATTGTTGATGTTTGTGTTATGTGGATGATTATATATCATTGATTGATGGATTAACTATTAATAGCTGATTCTGTGATTATGTATATATCATTCTTTATGAGTTTGATTATCTACCGTGAGCACGTTGACAATTAGTTCACAGCCACACAAACTATTTTGACAAGTAACGTAGAGATGACGATTTAGTTCATTGTAGTTCTGATCTTAGCCGCGCTGGCATTCATATCAGTGTCAGAATTGTCGTGTTTCGAGATTTGAAAAAGCTCTTGTTACTTTACTTTTAGTTTTTCGTCGTGTTTGTATAAGATATTGGGATTTAATTTATAATTATATTATACCTCATGTTAGCTTAAGATATAAAAGTTTGTTATGTACCTGGTTTTGTAATGATGTAAGTGGTTTATAGTTTACTTTTGATGTCCACTATGGTATGTGAGGACAGTTCTCGTTTATATATATATATATATATATCATTGGTGTATATTCCGCTGTATTCTTTTTCAGGTGTGAGTTAAGGTGTCATTCACAGGTATGGTGACCTGTGTAATCACACATTACCTAATGTGACATTAATGATATCTAATTGGGGTAAGGGTGTGACATTTTCTAGAAGCTGTCCTAGACTCAACAAATTATGTTTTATATCCGATACATAAAAAAACATAAGAAATATAATTATGACTGCCATTATTGAGCTTGATAAGAATGTTACCTTTTTCTTTCACTGAAACTTTTGAAAGATCGCCAAAAGAGACATATCCTTCCGTAGTATCGCCAAGCTCTACAAACATATGTTTTCTTTCACATATGTGATTGTTGGCTCCTGTATCTAAGAATCATACATCTTCATCTTTTATAGTCGTCTGATAAGCCATTAATATCATGGACTTTGGCTTACTTATGTCGCCCAGATTAGCTTGCTTGCCAATTATAGCTTTTGAAATCTGTGCATAACATTCATTGCGATAATGTTCATAGCCCTGGTATTTATAGCACTGCACATTTCTTTTATCAATATTTTGATGATCATTGAAACCAACTCTTCTACGTCGTCCTTGTTCTCTTTGGAAAGATTATTGCTAGAATCTTCCATTATTTCGGTCAATGTTGTTATAGCTCCTTTTTCTTCTTCCTCTGTTGTTGAAACTTCGTCATCTTTGATCTTGACCTCTTCCACGAAATGTTTGTGACATTTCTCTTGTCTCCTCCTTATTTTCTTGCAGATCAATTTCGAGTGGATTGCTTGATCAAGAGACTTTGATGATGATTTTTTATTAATTCGTTATTCATGAATCTCCAGTGAAGCTACTAGTTCATCGATTGTCATAGAATCAAGATCTTTTGATTGAAGGATTTTTTTTTATTACCTGAATATCTTCTATCTTCTTTCTATTACATTTGATTTTATTCACCAGAGTCAAAATTCTGATAGAGAATTCAGAATTTGACTCATTCTCGTGCATCTCTAGTAATTCGAACTTACTTTTTAGCATTTAAAAACAAATTCTCTTTGTCTTCTCAATGCCGCGAAATGAAGTTTGAAAGGCTCCCCATGCCTCTTTAGTAGTTGTTATTGAGGAGATCTTTTCAAAATTGGCCTTATCAAGGGCTTGGTAGATCAGGTACAATGCCTTTTTATCCTTTTTTCTTACTTCTCTGAGTGTTGCCTTCGCCGTCTCGCTCAAAGCATCTTTTACCAGCTTTGGAGGCTGGTTTTGAATAACCTCGTTCAACAATCTTCCATAAATCTTGTGACCCAATGAGTACTTTAATTTGAATACGCCAGTTCTCATAATTTTCTTTGCCTAACCGCGAAAGTTGACACTTAAAGAAATTAGTTGAACTTACCATATTTCACTTGACAGGGACTTAAGTGAATAATTTTAGATTTTTAGAGACTGATATAAAATTAGGCCAAACTTTGAGGGTCAATCTATAATTAAGCTAAATTTTTGGGGGCCAATTTGCAATTAAGCCAAACTTTAGGGGCCGATCTGTAATTTCAAAAACTTGTGTTGACAGGTTACTATAGCGTCACTATAGTGATGACGTCTACAGACATCACTTCGTTTTCCCTGTAAAAAACCTCTAAAGATCTGAAACTTTCAATTTTAGATCTACGAAGCATTGGACCTTCATTTTTTATGCCGTTTGTAATGTTGGACTCGTATTGTCGAGACGAATCTTCTGGTGCGATCAAAAATTGATTTTGACCAACTTGAATTTTGGGCAGAGGACCGCTTTATGCTCTGTTTTGCAAAAAATTGAATTTTACAATATTTTTGTGGTTTGTAATGACTCGTATCTAGCTTTGATACCATATATTGGATAGAGAATAATTTATTTTATCAATTAGAGATAGAAAACACACTGAACTTTTATAAAAATCACTCACATAAATTTCAAACAATTACAAAGCACTCTCAGTTTCTCTCATACCCTCGTTTTCTCATTGATATATATTTGCAATTACAACCCAATACCTATATTTATACTACTCAGATGATTCATCAATAAGGTTGAAGAGATTTCTTCGTTAGTCATCAATGGTGGACCATTGTAGCAAATACGACGTATACAGCTTTAATTCCTAGCTGTCTGAAGTTTCTTGATCTCTCTGCAACTTTTCATGGTTGAATCATCAAATACTTCATCCCTAAGTGCTTCATCCCTAAGTTTCCATAACTGCTCCATCTCAATTATAGAGGCTTGTCAAGCTTGGGTCAAGTTTATACTTTCAACAAAAATTACTTCAAAATAGGCTTATGATGACAATTTACAATTGTAGACATCAGAGTTCAACTCCAGTGTAGCTAGCTCAATGGTCGCTCATGCAAGATTGATCTCTTTGGATCTCACTTGAGCACAGCTTAGTAAAATCTACCGATGAATAATTCTATTTGGTATAGGATAGTATGCAGAACTGAAAAGATATATATTAGGCACTCATCCAACACAATTAGCAAGTTTAGAATATTTAGAAAAGTAGTCTAAATACTTCCAAACGCTTTAAGAGTCCTCTCTATGCTTCGTTGCCTCAAAATTGTAATATTCATATATCACCAACAACAAAATTTAAACAATTAAACAAGTTCATAATTATAATGCAGCAACTAACAACTTAAGGATTTGAAGAAATAGATGTTGATGTTTATTGTTTTGGTATATTAAAGTTTTGAAATTTATAAATTCAACTTCATCTCATAATTTTGATAATAACATTTCAACCCCGCCATGTCCCGAAACTTGTCCAAGTAGAGGAAAATATGTGTCCTCGATGTGTCTGGGATGTGTCTACTAAAAAATTTATCAATAAAATTATTGGACACGCTAATTGACATGTCCGACATAGCTCATGGCCTGCCCAAGAAGTACATGTGTCAGACATACATATGGCACCCTAAACGGAATGTACTTACTTCCTAACTCAGCATTGTGATGAAGCTCTTAAGAATAATGTCGTGGATATAGTCGGTGGTTGAATGAGAGCATTACTACCATAGTTCAAGTATTCGATTTGGGTTGGGTTGTAACGGGCATTCTTGCTTTTGTTGTTAATTAGCCCCTAGTTTGTAACTGCTATTTTAACTACTAATTATTTGGGTAAAAGGGGGAAATGCTTCCTGATAAGTGTTGGATGTGCATAAAGGCAGAGGAAACAATTAATTATTTTTTGTTGCATTGTGAGATACCAAAGGAATTGGGGAGCTTTGTATTATTAACTTTTTTGTATCAGTTGGGTCATGCCAAGTTCAATGATTCAATTCTTGGAACGCTGGGTTGATGGTTGTCGTTTAAAGAAGGTAAAGAAGACTTGAAAGGTGGCTCCATTAGGATTGGTGTGGTGTATTTGGAGAGAACAGAATAGACGCACGCTTGATTAAGTAGATACAAGGAGACTTTTGTCAGTCTACTTTTGGTTTTATTGATTTCTTAGGGAATCTTTCTTTAGTGCATGATGCTTAGGATTTTTGTATACTCCTGGTGTACAACGGTTGAGCCTTTGATTTTCTTAAATAATGTTATTCACTTATATTTAAAAAAAAAATAGTGATTGGTTTGGCTGGCCTCAAACCCATGGTTTTTCCCGTTGAGGTTTTCTACATAAAAAGAAAGCTATGTCTTGATTGCTTGTTTGTGGTTTGATTATTTGACATGCAATTAAGGTTCATTCTTAAAATCAGCCATTAAACCTACTCAAACCCTCCCCCGGGAAAAAAAAAATTGTAATGGGCATCCGCATTTGCTTTTTGTAGGATACACACCAACTTGACATGGACTGCTATGTTGAAAGGGTGTAGATAGAAGAAGTTATGCCATGAATGAATCAAATACTAGTAGGAATTGCTTAAACAAATTTGTTGTTGGTAAACTATGTTAACTGAACTCAATTACAACTATCGGATGCGAGTACTTGTTTAAGTGTTGGATTCATCTAATTCACATGTTTAAGGATATTCGAACACGGTTCGATTTCATATTTTTTAAATACTATATTTGTTTTTTTAAAGTAAAATGATGTTTACAAACTAAAAAATAACATTTTATACATAAAATAAAAGTTTTATGCATAGTTCTATAGTAAACTTATACATACTTGTTGATGCTTGTCCAATTAATCATATCGAACACATATCTCATACGCTTGTCTAAGCGTTAAGTGTTCGATATAAATATTTCACAAATTTAGAAGAGTATAGGTAACATAAGTGATAAGTTCTCTGTTTGTCCTCATTATTATGGTGAAAATAAATTATCAAACAAGGAACCACTTGTGCTATGCTAATGAGTCAAATACTACCCTGTTAATCTATCTAAGAAACCTAATCTTTTCACTAGGTGGACGAGTTGCACTCTAATCTTAAAATTGATGAATTGGAATTAAAGAGTAAATACCGGTCAAAAATCCTTGAGTTCAAATGGTCGAATCTTTGAATTCCAATCAAATTCTATTTTGACCATTAGTTGGTTATCACCTTCTATTGAATTTTGCATAAAAGGAAAAAAAATTATAATCAAATAAACAAAAAACTACTGTGATTATTGTATCTCTTTTATTTGTTTTAGATACTCTAAATATAGTTATTTTTTTTAAGAAATTGATGCATAGAAAATTTTCAAATTATTTGAATAAATATAGACAAGAATATGTTTATATATAGATATATGTATGTGTGCAAGCACCTAGAGACGCTCCTGGTCTTGAGTTATTTTTACAAATGATAGTCTACGCTCTCGCTCCGCAAATCAGTTACCTTGGTCTATATATATGCGTATGCAGAGTTCTTGAATGACTGCACACTGCTTGCCACCGCCCCTTGACGTAATAACGTGAAATGGACATGTCTTGATAATTTCCATTACAATCGGTTAAAGCACAGTAGTAGTCATGGCACATGTAATCCTTGTGTGTAATATGTCAAGTTAAAAATAATTTATTACAATGAACATCAACCTTTAAATTAAAATTATAAGATACATGAAGTTAACAAAAAAAATATCACTAACTTTAATTTCTAAATTCTTGTTGGACAAAATGACAGGTGAATTGAAAATTATAATCTTCAATACACATGTGACTAATATGGCTTTTAATAATAATCTTCAAACACATATAGCAACCCTATCAGAAGAACCCAAAAAACTTTATGAAAGAAGGAATCGAAACACGTGTATAATAAAACAATTATATATCTATATGCGTAGTTGTGCAACCGTGCAAACAAATCTATATGAAGAGGGATACGAAGGGTAGGAGGACATACAAGAGCTTGGATATGAGACGAACTTTGTTGGTGGCCCAAAGCTTCATACGGTAGAGGCATCTGTATCTGAAGGAGCGTTCTCCCAATAACTGGTACGGGTGAACTGTATGTGTAGCCAAAACAACATATACATAGATTTATGTATCTGTTTATACACACCCACCAAAAGCCTTATTGTGTGTGGCATGCGATAGGAAGACAGCACGTTTTATCACTACATCAGGATCTTCATTTGTTGCGCCGCGCATATAAACAGTCCATTTATGAGACTGGCACCTAATTGAACATTGACAAACTCTAATGGGCATTTACTCAAACAGAATAAAGACAGCTCAAGAAATCTTGTACTTTACCTATACTTTCTCGCTTGCCTTTTTACCTAGCTAGAATGCGAAGTCTTTGAGTTATCTGTTCAAGGTCTACACAGACTCCATGCGCAATTATAAAAGCGAAGATCAATTCTTCATAGAGATAAAACCTGTTTTTCCTCCAAGGATTGGTAATTTGGTAATAGGAGTAATGGGTAATTGTTGAAATTTTAATTGAAACGACCGTTACCTTCTTCTCTCAGTCTTTGGTAGATGTTGTCGTCCGGCTGCTCTGGACCGTGCTTCTTCGCCGATGAACTTTGAGGCATTCGAAACCCGGACGACTATCCCTTAACTTCCCCTCTCTCTCTCTCTCTCTCTCCAAAAGTAGGGATGGCAAATGACAATGGACTGACAAACAATGGAGATATGAGCGAATTCGTTTCATTTGGAGTGAGAACGAAGAATACGAAATGTAGATGGAGATTAAAATAAAAATTTATAGGAGTATGAGAGCGAGAATGGACCAAGTTTTTCTTCATCGCTCCCCACCCCACTCGGCTTCAGCTTTTGTAATTTTTTTTTAAATTTTTTTTTATAGAGTATCTTAGTTGATTGGTTACCTAAAAATTTTTCGAACTTAAGATAATGTTGCTGAAATATGATAATATAGATAATTTATCTTAATTGTCATTTTACATTAATTTAAACTTAAATTTGTAGGAATTGAAACTTACATATTATTACAGTGTTGGTTCATGCATGCTGTAATTTTGCCTTAAAAAAATATGCACTAGTCCTATTAGAATGTCGAAGTACCTATTCATTGCTCAGAATGGGAGACCCACATTTTATTCCTATTCATTGCCTAGATGGTCTTTAGTAAAGGTAATAGAAAAAATGATGGAAGGAAAAAAAATAAGGAACAGAGTACCAGCGAATTAATTTGGTATAATCTGGGCTTTAAAGAGTAAGAATAAAGCTACACTGTAATGAGTTTTGAAAAAGAACAAATTTGTCCCCAATATTGAGCGCTGTTTTCCATTGAAGGGGTGTTGTTACATATGTAGAATATATGCAATTCATGTTTGTGAAAATTTGCATTTTGAATGTTCAAGTCCGTTGAAGTTGGCTTTGGAGCTTTGAAACCGTATGATAGATTGTTTGATTCCTCATCCAACTATCAGTTTGTGCTTTTTTCCTTTTTTCTATTATGGGTGGAGGTAGGCTCAGGCTTGGGTTGGAGGTGGGGATGGGGATGGAGGTGGAGACGGAAATGAAAAAATTTTTATGCCCGTAAAAGCAGAAATAAAGGTAAATTTTTAAGATATAGACAAGGATGGAGATCTCAATCTCCATCCCGGTTCGATCCATTGACATTCCTATCCAATAGAACTTGAGGTAAGTGAAAGAACTTTTTCCTCGCTCTCCCACTGAGAAATCCATAATTGTTAATCAGTTATTTGAAATTTTGAAGTTTTATATTTTGATATGGTTTAATTATCTTTGAACTATGATTTATTTTTACTTTATCCCTTTAACCGAAAATGCTACACCTACACCTTAAAAAAAAAAACAATAAAAGTTTCAACTTTGTTTACTAACAGTACAAAACTAAAAGTTTTCTTCTAATGTTTTGGTATGGCACCGTCTCACCATTCTAAGGGGTGGTTCTCCTCCTCCAACTCCAACACTGCCTCCTCTACTATGGTAATTAATGTATCTGTATAAGTCACAAACTTGTGCTATATACATAGGCTAAAAATTTTAACAAATCCAAGTACCATAGTTCTTGATGTAACTCAAATCTTGTCTAGCTAAGAAATGCAATTAGATTTTTTTTTTTTTTTCCTATTGTGCCTTTTTGTTGTCTACTTTGCACCATCGAGCTTGCAAAGCCAATTATTCCATTAGGCTGTTAAGGTCTTTCCTTTAAACCCTATCAAGTGAAATTCAATTCATGAAATGATTTGATTTAGGAATAGCATCATTGTAGTAAAGATTGTAACGTCAGACAAATCATTACGTCATTTACACAATCATCAGTGCAAATATTTTTTAACCTGCTGCTTAAAAAATATAATTTAGAAAAAATAAATAAATCGTTTTTTGGAAATATAGAGGACATGGAGCAAATCTACTAGGGGCGTCTCTGACACACTCATTACGAAAGCGTCCTCATGTGATCATTACGTCATTTAAGCGGTGCAAAATTTTCTCAACTCACTACTAAAAAATGTAAGGAACATAATAAATTGTTTGAAAGATGGTCGGCCATGGCGCAATTATACCAGGGGCATCTCCGTCACACCAATGACAAACGAGTCATCATTACGTCATTTGTGCAATCATGCGTGTAGGTTCTCAACTTATTACTTAAAAGGAAAATGTTATTCTTTAATAATTTTTATACAGAATTTTATAATAAAATAATATAGTGATAGCAGTTTTGTAATAAATAAAATTTTGGTAAATTTTTTATTTTAAAGTGATAGGCCCACAATTTAGTCATATCATTTTGATACTAAATTTTATATAAATTTTTTAATTGTATAACATTACTTTACTTAAAAATATAACTGAGGATATATAACCAAATTGTTTGCAATTCTACCAACAGAGCTTGTATGAGGAAAACTTTTTACATGGCTTTAACAGTTGGTTGGGTGAACTTGGCATTGGTGGCCTAGAAGCCAAGTTATTAGACAACTTAAGCCATAACTACAAAATCAGATGACTTAGAATCAAGCATAAACTTGATATAAGAATCCCAAGCTTCAAGGTGTAACAATAATTAATAAATTTAATTTTAATACACTGTCAGTATAAATTTCTTTTACACAATTGATATACCAAAATGTGATATGTGTCTTTTAGAGTTTAAATATACTTAGAAAATAATATTTATAGATAAATCTCGCATTTAATATCTACTTGTATAAAAAAATTATGCACTAACATTATATTAAAATTAAACTCATAATTAATATCCTAAAAAATAGGTGGGGCATCTCCCTTTTGAGATACCATAAGAGCCCAATATCTCAATAGCTTTTGTAGGGAACACCATCTAGACAAAGACTGCTATGTTGAGAGGTGTAAACGTAAGAAGTTCATATCATGAATGAATCATATATTGGTACGAATTTCTCCATGCCCCAAAAAAAAAAAACGAAATTCTAATATTAGTCCTCATATTGTTTTGGGATTATTCATATCTAATATTTAATGCTATATGACCAGAGATATATAGAATTTATGTACAAAATAATATAGTTAAATTGAAGTCCATTATTTTAAAACAAAACACTTATAATGTAGATCATTAATTATAAAAATGTTATTGACACATTATTGTGGTTAAATTTTTTTATACACATTTTCTTAAACAACATTTTTCTTTTTTGAATGACTACGCAACTGCTTGTCCCCACCGCCTGAGGCATAAAATGGGCATGTCTTCATAATTTCATTACCGTAGGTCTTTGTACATTAAACAAGAATTACAGTTTCTAATCAGGACATTTATGTCCGAATAAGCATTCAGACGATAGGTGTTTCTCGTAATGCTCAAAAGATATTTAGAACCGGTGGAGCGCTACACAATTCTTACTCTTCTTATAAGTAACTTACCTACTTTATTTAATGTAGGAGAATTGTTGTATTGTGAAAAAAGTAGTAATAGTGATGTGATACTCTGAAAACACCAAGTAATTTTTTTAAAATAATAATAATAATAATAATAATAATACATAGTTTGTTTTATATAATTTTTCTCAAGTGGAGCCAAGATAATGTTTTAGTCGTCATCTCATATTACTAATGTAATATACAAATTGTTAAAACAAATTTAAACAATAACTATAATATTATGTTGAAATAACTCTGATATCATATTAAAATAAAGCTTAACATGGAAAAAGGAAGAAGAATTCTTAGAGAGAACAAAATTTTTATATCACGATGCATTGTAAATAGGTCTTATATTGATAAAATTTTTATATATATAGATACTATTGAAGTGTTGAACAAGAAATAGAAGAGAAGAAACTAGTCATGTTAAAAAACCTAACTAATGTCATATATTAACACATACTGGCAAGTCATTCCTTTTTTTTTTAACTGAATGGAAACAAACGCGCACACACAAAAAGCCAAACCACAATCCCCTGGCAAGTCATTACAAACCACAATCGAGCACCGACTACTAACCAACTCCTCTGTCAAGTCATTCCTTGATTGCATAGATCGATGAGAAATGAAAAAAAAAATAACAATAACAATAAACACATTCAATGTATTACCCACGTTCTGCAACACGTTTTTTTTTTTTTTTGGTACTGTTGTGCAACACGTTGTGGTACCCAATATCCACAATGAAGAGGGAGAAAAAAAAAATTCTGATGCTGCTCTACATGAAACAAAAGGAAAATTTGACAAGAAAGAATCAATGTCTGGGACCACGAGTGTGACATTTCTTAAAGCAATTCGGAGATGGTCGTGTCGTGTTGCATCATGCATCACAAAATTGAGCTGAGCTAATTACAAATAACTCAGATGTAGAAACAGAAAAATTATGAAAAAAAAATATATATATATATACAAAATTATGTAATTGAATAATAGCATTTGACATTCTAAATAAAACACTCATCTCGTTCTCAATTACAAAATTATCTTCTCCGCATATTTTAAAAAGATTTTTTGTATAAAAAAATTTTAAAAAATTAAAAATTAAAATTTTTTTTTTTCTTGTATGCTAACAATAAATGTTGTCCTGACAAAATTTGGAACAAATATGGAGAACATAACTAGTAGGCAGCTAGAACGAAGCTGTTTTTTTTTTATTGTCAGCAAAAGGGAAAAATTTTATTGATGAGCATGAAGAGCAACAAGGTCATCACTGGTACGGAAACTATATCAGACTAAACCAACAACAGTAGAAGGCAACTAAAAAGAGAAACATAAAGCTCAAAAACTTCAAATAGCCAAGATAGTTGGCAAGTAACCAACTAAAAATTTATGAAGGAGAGATTTTTGACAGCTTCAATGTTGTGAATGAAGTCCATGATGTTGGTCCAAAAGGCAACTCAAGAGAGGGGTGAATTGAGTTTTTCAAAATTTAATACAATTAAGATTAATTAAAAACTAATCTAATCAATAGAACAGTGATCCAAGATAGATGAAATGCAATGTAATCAATAAAGAGATGAAAACAGAGCAAGAGCAGACACACCAAGAATTATTGTGGTTCAACCACAATTCGTGGTCTACGTCCTCACCTCAAGATCCCCTTGAAGTCTTCTTCCACTATGCAATCTCCAATTACAAAGTAGGTATTGATTTACCAAGTGCTCAACTCACTTTTTATACAAGAACTTATTCTCAAGTTCTTCCAGTTACTAAGTGGTTTTGTCTAAAATCCATTTCAACTTACAAGCTAGAGTTTTCTTTTACAAGAGAACTCTTAAGCTCTTACTTACAAGTGTATGAAAGTTATACAAACGGAATACAAACTCTCTATCAAGAGTGGATAGGAAAATAATAGCTCAATTAATGCCAAAATGAAGACAAAAGGAATGTTAAAATTTTTCTTAGCTTGATCAGTCAATGGATATTGTTTTTGTTGTCTCTCTTGTATATGAATGCAGTTGGAAGCTTGTACATAAACCCTTGTAATAATTTCGTCCGCTGGTGGTTGTTGGAGGTTCATTTAATGCAAGTCCAGTCCGTTATAATGTTAGAAAAACTAGTCATTAGTCCCCAGGTGTCGACACTTGGTTTCATGTGTCGACATATTCAGCTTGCATTTTTTAAATGTTATCCACTGTCTCCATGTGTCAACACTTGATCATGCTATCTTCAAACTTTTGGCCTCTGTCCTTGGTTGCTCCCTTTCACGCTCACCGCGATGGGGGTGCTTGTAGTTTAAGTGGGGTGCTCCCACTATCGTGTTCTCCCAAGAGACTTGTGCCAATTTAGCAATAAGAACGAGTAGACTTTAGAAATATGTTCAGATTGCAACCGCAAACCAAAAATGAAATCGATTGCTATGTTAGCTAAAATTTGACCGAAAATCTTTTGGTGTTTGAGGGTTTGGTTTACTAACAACTAGGCAAGCAATTAAAATAAAATTTAAACCTACAACTTACTTCTAGCTAAAGTAAATTGACAATTATGAACATTCTACTACAACAACCACACTTAACACTAAATCAACTCTTAATTTAACCGGAATTCTAAATAAACACAAATAGAGATTTAACTTGATTAAAGAAGGGGGTTTGGGTTCAAATGTTCCAATTTACCAATTCTAGCATGGACTTTGAAATGGGGAGTTTCGATTAACTTGAATCAAGAACCGTACAAAGGCCCTTGATTCGGAAGATTTAGCTTTGAAATTTTAGGGATCTCTAATTATTTTAGAATTAAGTTTTATCATAATTTATGGGTTCTTAGGAAATAAATCACATGTTATTAACTATGATTATAGATCTAAGATTTCTACACAAATTAATTCTAACATAATTAGAGAAAAATAAGTAAACAAGATATTCAATGAGATTTAAGAACTCCGCTTTCATTTTCCATGCATTCCTTGGTAGATCTTTACATTTGCTCCCAAACAATGAGTTTAGCTTAAAGAACCCATGGTTGAAAGCTTTCCAAAGTGTAGAGACAACATCTTGATTTTAACTCAAAAGTGTATATATATTGAAATGTAGAGAATATGAGAGTTTACACTAAATCAACCCAATAAATCTATCTAAATACTTCCAAAAGCCCTAAATATAACAAAGTAAATTGAATCTAAGCAAAATACAAGATTTTCCCCTATTTTTCCTCTCTACCCGCAGCTGGAAACCCTAAAATCTAATATATCCTTCTTTTTCTTCGACTGCTGGATTATAGGGCAAATCTGCGCTCACCGTCCGAAGTGCGTCTTAAGTGCGTCCGATATGCATTCGGACGCACTGTCCTGATGGTGCCATAACCGTTCGGACAGTTATTTCACCGTTCGGAAGGTCTTCGGACGAGAAAACTCGGCTCTGTAATTCTTCGAACGGAAAAAGACGACTCTGGAACGGCTTTGGACGGAAAATAACGCCTCTGGAACGGCTTTGAACGGGAAATATAGACTCTAGAACTCCAATATCCGTCACATCGTCCGAACGGTAATTCGCCCGTCTGAACGAGGCATCCGAACGGTCCTTTGTCCGTTCGAACAGCCTAGGCGTCCGAACAGTAATTTGTCCGTCTGAATGCACCGTCCGAACGGTCCGTCCGGACGGTCTTCTCTCCTTTAAGCCCCTTTTTCCACCAATTTAACACCAAAAACCTGCAATATAGAAATAAAAACAGTTTAGATCAATTTATTGCTAAAAATCTATAATAATACCCATATAGAGGCTATCAAACACTTCATTAGGAGACAAAGATTACACTTTTAGAGTGGAATCAGTCCTCATGTGTCGACTCTTCATTTTCATGCGTCAACATATTACCCAAAAATCTTTATTCATGCTTCCTTTGATCAAGTTCAGCTTTAACAATATTATAAGATCTTCAAAGAGTCTTCTCTTTGGGGTATTATAATAGATTGAGATCTTCAATCCATCAAAGCTGACTTCTATTCAATATGGATTGAATTTATCTTTTGATACTCATCTTTTCTTTATTTTCAAGCTACCAGAACTCATTTTCATTATTGTCGAGCTCTTCTTCTTAATTGTCGAGCTCTTCTTCTTAATTGTCGAGTTCTTTCCATCTGCTATTAATGAATTTTTCATCCATATAAAGCTTAATGTTCATGATGCCTCATTGCCAAGCTCTTTCTTTTTGTTACTTATCCTTCTTTTTTCTTTAGGATCACTTCAATGAGTCTTTTATAAGCTTGATGAAATCTACTCTTGAACATCTTCAATTTCTTCAAACACAAATCATCTTCATTGACTTTTCACATCCCAGATAAAATCTTCACTTGGATTCTTTGTAGAGATTTTGTAATTATGATGAATTTTTTTTTTTTGAATACCTTCAATCTCTTTGAAATCAAGTCATCTTCAATTAATCTTTGCACACTTGATGAAGTCTTCTTTTGAATACCTTCAATCTTTTCGAATGCAAATTATTTGATTGAAGTTGGAATAAGTGTCATTGCTTTGTTTGGTACATGGCATGACTCTTAAAGTGCATTACTTGACTTGGTTTGTTGTGCATCTACTTTGAAATGTATTAGACTTTAAGTTAAAACTTTTTAAATCTAAATTATAATCTTTATTAATCTGCACACTAAGTAAATGAATTAGTAGAATAACATAAGGTTTAGTTGTCATCAAAATCAACATGGGAATCAACCTTGAGTCAACACATTAAACTAAAATTTGACCACCCCACTTTTGTTTTAGCTTTTAACCATACTGGTGGCTGACGCTTGATGAGGTACACTACTTCCTCCCATATCATCTTTTTGTTGTTGAAAGTGATAGTATCTTTAAAAAGCTAGATGTTCTAGATTGTTGCTAGAAACAGGGTATTCCAAATTGCTATTTTCTATCCGTAATATTTGATACCAAACCACCAAAAAGCATGGTTAGAGAGTTTTGCAGGAACCACCCAGAGAATTCTCCACCATCTTAGAATTGCTAAGCAAATCAGCCAAGAAATTCTATAATTCTGTAAAATGTGATCAGAACTTTCAACAGAGCCCATGCATAGGACACACAATGGATTTGTGGATTGAGGCAAACTTTTTCTATGAATCAACAAATCTTTTGAGTAAATTTTTAACTTGTAAAGCAAACCAACCAAACATTTGTATCTTTAATGGAGCAGCATTCGACCAGATAAGAGGGAAATTATAGGATGATGGACCTATTGATTCTTGAACATTACAACAGAAGGATTTTACAGAGAAGATCTTACTTGAATCAGCCTTCCAACATAAAACATCAGGTTTGTTGTTTACCAAAGATGTGGAGGATAACAACCTGATCAGCTTCACTAACTCCTTAGATTCCCAAGCTCTAAGATTCCTTTTAAAATTTAGATTCCAGCTGCTAGGCCCATTGAGATGACTAATAAATGCATTCTTGATTGATACTTCCTGATTTGATGAAAGGGAAAAAAGTTTGGAGAATAAGGTAGGTAGAGTACCTTGGTTAAGCCAGATATTAGACCAAAAGAAAATTGAATTACTAGATCCCACCTTAATCCTTAGGTTTTCATTTAGAATTTTGCTGAAGCTATCATTCCTGATACCATAAGATATAATACCTTTCCAGATTCCTAAAGCTCTTGAGAGGTCCTTTGCATAAGGAAGCTATCTTGAATTGTCCAAGTGACATTTGTTGCATATCACTTTTCTCCATAAAGCTTCTTTCTCTGTACCAAACCTCCACCACCATTTAGCAATCAGAGTTGCATTCATTGCTTGAAGGGGCCTTATTCCTAATTCTCCAAATTCTTTAGGTTGTGTGGCAGATGTCAATTTCACTAGATAGATTTTCCTCTTGAGTTCCCCACCCCACTAGAGAAAGCTTCTCATGAGCTTTTGAATGGTAACTCTGACTTTAGCAGACATTTTAAATAAGGAGATAAAGTAGAAAGGAAGATTAGCTAAATTGGACTTCAATAGAGTAAGCCTGTCCATTATTGAGAGATGAGATCTTTTTCAAGTTAAAAGCTTGACTATGATCTTGTGAATTATACTTGCCCATTTCTTTGAAAGTTTATTGTTGAAAATTTATACTAAAAGACATACTTTGTGTAATGGCATTAGTATTTATTAATAAATTAGTTATTCCATTTTAATGAGAATCTGTGTGAGAAATGTTTGCATTGCGTTATTTATTTAATGATTATGCATGTGTGTCTCTTATTCTATGTAGTAGATGATTTAGTGTATAGAGTATGACTTACACACGGAAGATCAGATTATCGGTTCTTATGGAATATAAGTTTATCGTTCACAGTCTTAGATGAAAATGGACACACCATCAGTAGGACTGTAGTACAAGGTTTTAATAGGTCTGTCTTGACTATAGAGAACCGCATAGTTTCAACTCCTTGCACTAGTACACTTTGTGTGTATTGAATAGGACCGTATTGAGATAATTGTTTTTATATTGACTATATAAAACAATTAATACCTCATGATTATTATGAGTGCTTATGCTCTTAATCCTAATGTAATAAATAGACACGTGCATATAGTATTTATTGTTTTCATTCACAGAAGAGTGAGATTCTTTGTGGGTTAATAAACTCAGTGAGTTGGACAATAACATTACGTATATGGTGAATATTTATTATTGATGAAATCCACGTCCCTGTATGGGGATTGATAATACCCCATTGAGGAAGCTTATAAGTTTTGATTATGTCAAACCCTGCAGGTGGATTATGAATCCGACATATCAAATAAGTTAAGTGGAAGGTCTCAATGAATTAAATAAGTCTATTAAATTTAATTGTCAGTAATTTAATTTAATAGACGGGTATCTGTAATCTTAACGTGGGGAGATAAATAGGCATTTAATAATATAGAGCTCGAAATATAATTTCTAGTATAACAGGGAGTGCAATTATAATTCTTTAGTGGTATAAATTATAATTTACGTAAATAAGGATTAATCCTGGTTGGATTAGAGTCCTTATTTGCGTAGGAAGCCCTACTTATACTAATCCTATGGTCCCTGTTGTAGCCTCTATATATACGCGCTCTAAGAGTTGCTGGGGTTATACACTCTACACATAATTGAGAGATACACGTTTTTGTGAGGAAGAGAAACCCTAGCAGCGGCGAGCCCACTCTCTATAGAGCAAGATGTGTACGAGAAATACAGCTGAAGTCCGAAGGTTGAGTTCGAGCAATTACTTCGTGCTAAGTGCTGATTCTTGTTATTCGGGATCAAACCAGAGAGATCTCGAAGGTACAATTCTAATCATGTAGATTAGGCTATGCTAATCAGATCAGAATTTTTGATAGTATGTATATACACTATAGCCAAGTCGTGAAAAATTCCGCAGTCCCTAACAGTTTTTGATTTGATCCCACGGGCATGCCCAAATAAGACATTAGTACCTTACCAGTGGAGCATCCAAATAAAGAGGCTGCCATATCCAAAAAAGGCTTTTCTAGTTCCAATACCATGAATGCAACTTTTGTCAAAGTTAAACTTTAGTCTTGAGATGAGTTCACAGCATCTGAGAATCCTTTTCAGGTTCATCAAATCAATGACATTAGCTGCATTGAAGCATACAGTGTCATCTGCATATTGCAAATGAGAAAGCGGCACTTGATCCGTACCAATTTTGATCCCTTCCATCAAATTGAGTTGGCATGCTCTCTTAAAAAGTATATTGAACCCTCTTGCAATGATAAATAAGAAAGGGGAGAGAGGATCTCTTTGCCTTAGACCTTTTTCAATATGAAATTCTTTGGAAGGGGAGGCATTACAAAGGATAGATATCTTGGCTGTAAAGATAGACTCCTTGATCCATTTCCATCATTTGGAGTAGTAAGTTCCAATATATAGAATCAAAGGCTTTTTCAAAGTCAATTTTGAAGGCAGTACCTTTAAAGTTTTTTTATTTTCATTCATGAATGACTTCACTGGCTATTAGGATTCTATCAGTGATAGTTTTCCCTTTTATGAAAGCATTTTGGGAATCTTTGATTACTTCATTTATAACTAATTTCAATTTGTTGACAAGGCATTTGGCAAGCAATTTGTACATAGAACTAATCAAACTAATAGGCCTGAACTGGTTAAGGGACTCAGGACAGTCCACCTTGGGTATTAGTGTGATAAAGGAAGAGTTGATACCTGAGGTGAGCATGTCATTCTTCTAAAATTCTAATAGGAATGCCATAACATCTTGCTTTAGAATTGTCCAGAATTTCTTTGCCACATTTTTTATTCACTGAAGGCTTGTTCCAGCTTTGTCCTGCTTTTCAACTTAAGCTTTATGGTGATCTCTCCCTCTAAAATAGGTCTGTCAATGAAAATTTCTGAGTAAGAATGCTTGAAATGGTTAAAGGCTTCTACTTCGATGGAAATATGATAAACTATCATGTTTCCATTTGAGAGAAGATGACCAATATTGTTTTTCCTGTACTTCTATTCACAGAAGCATGGAAGAATGCTGTGTTAGCATCCCTTTTTTTCAGTCAAAGATGTCTAGATTTTTGTCTCATGATGTTTTCAGCTTCTCTGTAAACTTTCCACAACCTTCCTATAAGGCATCTTTTAGATTTCTTGAGAACGAAGTTGCATAGAAACCATAGAGGGGTGGCTTAGTAGTAGGTTGATTCTTCTACTAAGTATGAGTTATCAAGTTCATACTATCTTGTGACCAATCATCATAGTTGGTGTGAACGGTAGACTTGTACAAATTGGCCAAAAACTTGAACACCCGATAAACAAAAACAAGAAAAAAAAAAAAAAAAAAAAACTGCACAGAATGACACCATATATTAATGGCCCAGACTTTTTAGACACAACGCAAGCAAATGAGTTATGCATGTTTTGTTAACGTGAGCCACATAAAAAAATGCGGTGGGGAATGCACGCTTTTCTTTTTTTTTTTCATGGTATAAACGATATAAAGTGAAACCAAAACTTACGTGTGGAAAGGTCATACGACATCACACGTGGACAGACGTGTTGAGAGATGTTCAAGGAATAGAAGATTTGAATTCAACCACCCGTGGACGTCTATATAAAGCCATGCAATATGCATAACGATGAACAGAACTCATTAAAAGCCTACCACTGAGTTGTGATCACAAGGAACACCAACTCTGCCAAGTCCTTTCAAACTCTAATGCTGTTGCATTCCAGACTTGAAATGGACAGCATTGGCCTTTCATCAACTCACTCAAGCTTTTGCTTATCCCTTCTCTTCATCACATTGACCTTCTTCATCTTTTCTAAGTACCAAAAGAGAATGGGTACCCAGAAAACCAAGGTACTGTCGCTTCCGCCTGGACCAAGACCATGGCCTCTGGTTGGAAGTCTTCCCGAAATGCTCAAAAACAAACCGACATCACGATGGCTACACAAATTGATGGACGAAATGAATACTGAAATAGCGTGTATCCGTCTAGGGAATGTCCACGTCATCCTCGTTACCTCTCCTAAAATTGCATGCGAGTTTTTGAAGGAACAAGATGCTATTTTCTCTTCAAGACCACTTTGCATGTCTGCTGATCTCACCAGTGGGGGCTACTTAACGACGGCCCTTACCCCATTAGGCCAACAATGGAAGAAAATGAGGCGAGTCATCGCTTCTGAAGTTCTTTCACCGGCAAGATATAACTGGCTTCATGACAAAAGAGTCGAAGAAGCTGACCACCTTGTCTATTACATGTACAACCAGTGCAAGAACTCCATGCAAGGCAGTGTAGTGAACGTGAGAGTGGCTACAAAGCATTACTGTGGGAATGTGATAAGAAAAATTATCTTTGGCAAAAGGTGTTTTGGGGAGGGAACTAAAAATGGAGGACCAGGTGCCGAGGAAGAAGAGCATGTTGCCGCGCTCTTCACTATTATTGACTACTTATTTTCATTTTGTATCTCTGATTACATACCATGGTTGAGAGGCCGATTTGATTTGGATGGGCACGAGAAGATCGTGAAGACGGCAATCAAAAGTGTGAAAAAATACCACGATCCCCTAATTGATGAAAGGATCAAACAATGGATGGATGGTACAAAGCAAAAGCAAGAGGACTTGCTTGATGTCCTAGTTGTGCTCAAAGACGCGGATGGTAATCCATTACTCTCACCAGAAGAGATCAAAGCACAAGTTATGGTATGACTCTCTCTCTCTCTCTCTCTCTCTCTAACAATAGAGATAAGGAAGCGACAGGTTATGGTAATGCTATACATACAAAAATTATCACTAGAATGAAGACATATAAAAATTATTATTAGAATAATATAATTAAATAAAAGTTATTTATTTAAAAACAAAACACTAATCATAATAACTCTTATTTACAAAAATATCATTGCCATGTCATTTTACAAATTTTCTAAAAGAATAGCATTATCCTCTTTTGTTATGCCATGCCCAGAGAAGCATTGTCATTGTTGTGTAACTCCCATGCAATATTGGTAGGAAACCTAAAACATTTCATCCTCCAACCGAACATGACAAGTCCTTTTTTTATTTTAGTTAGGCAACCAATAATAAGACCTCACCTGGTGTTCACAGGAATTGATGATAGCAGCGGTAGACAATCCGTCAAATGCAGTGGAGTGGGCACTTGCGGAGATGATAAATCAACCTAAAACACTCGAAAGAGCCATAGAGGAACTGGATAGAGTGGTTGGTAAAGAGAAACTAGTCCAAGAATCTGATCTCCCCCGACTCAACTACATCAAGGCATGTACGAAAGAGGCCTTCCGCCTTCACCCATACTCACCCTTCAATGTTGCTCACGTATCCATCTCCGACACAAACGTGGCCGGCTACCTCATTCCGAAGGGAAGCCATGTGTTGTTAAGCCGTCCTGGACTTGGCCGCAACCCTAAAGTTTGGAATGACCCACTCAAGTTCAAACCGGAGCGCCACCTGAAGGACAATGACTCAAATGTGGTGCTCTCTGATCCTCATTTGCGTTTGTTTTCATTCAGCACTGGAAGGCGTGGATGTCCAGGTGTCACACTAGGATCTACAATGACTACCATGTTGATGGCTAGGCTGCTTCAAGGGTTCACCTGGAACATCCCACCCACCATGTTGAGTATTGACCTCACTGAGTCCATGGGTGACCTCTCTCTTGCAAAGCCACTGCATGCACTTGCAAAGCCTCGGTTGGCTAAAAACTTGTATCTAACGTTTTGACATAAGTATATATACACATATAGGTATATGTGATTATGTGTGTGGAGAGCCAGAGGCAATAACTATGTATTTCTTATCTTTGGTCGTTTCATGTCATGGTTCGAGTCTTGCTATGTGTTGGTTGTCCTTTTCGTTGGTCTTTCATTATGTTGTATTTCCTGCTTTTATGTGGAATCAATAAAGCTCTTCTTCCTTGTCAAAAAAAAAAAATAGTTGTTTTAAAATAGGCTTCCCGAGCCATTTTACTATCACGCCCAAAAGAGATGGGTGATTATAAAGAAAGCACGAAGTAATAAAGAGTATATGTTATATATACACATACACTTGTGTTGATTAAGGATCCTCTAAATTCAATATGTGCAGTTAAAATTAAAGTATGTTTTATTTTCCAACTCAATCATATATTGTTGTTGGCTTTGTATTAGGCAAATGGTGTTGGAAAGTAAACTTGATTTGCATATTTTACATATTCTAGACACATGCACATACATGATACTTGTTTGAAGTGGCCCATCTATGTAACTAAATACATTATGTAGATGATGTCCTTATTATTTGGAAGCTTATATATTGATTATGAATGTATTGGTCATGTACATGGCTAGGTACATATTTGTATGCAATCTAGTCATCTAGTGTGATGAAGTAGTAAATGTGGAATGAAATTTAGAAGTATGTATTCCTCCCCATTTCTGTTCCTAGGTGTTTGAGCGTTTTTTTTTTTTTTTTTTTTTTTTATCAGCAAAAAAGAACTTCATTGAAATGAGAATGAAGATACAGAAGAAGGCTTCACTGATGTGGATAAACCAAATCAGGCCAGACCAAAAACATAGAAGAAGTAGCAAAATAAAGGGACAATATGCCAAAAGGAAAGAGAACAAGTTGGCAAGAGACCAACTGAAACCATATACATCAAAAGGAAATTAATAACTAAGGGACCTCACTCCCTGAATGTTAAACATGAATTCTTCTACTGAGAATGCATTGTCCTTCAAAGAAACTTTCACCCACATAGCAGTATGCAGCTTGATTGAGTGAACGGACTCTACCCAATCCTCAGCTCTTCCTTCAAAAATTATACCATTTTGAAGGAGCCAAATATTCCAAATAATAGTCAAAAATAGTGATCTCCAAATAATTCTTCCAAGCCCTGAAGTTATAACAGAAAACCACCACCTTGCCATTGTTTTAATTTCTCTAGGAACCACCCATTGGATACCCCACCAAAGTGGTATCAAATCCGCCGAAATACTGGAAGTCGCCATATCAGAGCAACATAGATCTTGGCTGTCAGAATTAATCTAAGCCACAAAGACCTTGGTAGATGATTTCTACATACTCACCAACGTTGGAGGAAGAAATCATAGTTGATCATATTGACGAGGAGTGCTTGACTTTAACGTAAAAGAAGTTGTTTCATTGAAGTGTGAGAATAAAGATAGAGATGAGATTTTTATAAGTTATCAACAAATTGGTTAGGAGAATTCTATTTTTTATATGGGTTAGGTGAATAGAATATGAAATAATTCTTTGTCCCACAAGAGCAAATGAAAGCAAGATTTAATAAGTGGAATAGTGTTTCAAAAAGATCATAGTCAAGCTTTACACATCCACGAAGATGGCCAGTTGCAATTCAAGGTGGTGGAAATGATTTAATTGACTTGTTAATGCATCAAAACCATTCAAAATTTGATTTTTTTTTATTTTTTTTTTGCATAACGAGAACCTTAATACAAAGTCAATTAAGTTTAAGAGGAGGTGTTGGAAAGTAAACTTGATGTGGGTATTTTAGATACCCTAAACACTTGCACAAACATAATACATGTATGGAGTAGTCCATGTATATGGATAGATACATCATACATGTATGTAGATGAAGAGTTATGAATGTATTGCTATATTGTACATCGTTACATGTTATTGGAAACCTATATGTAATTTTTTTTTTTTTTTAATCAGCAAAGAGAGAGATTTATTTATGAAAATAAAAATACAAAACTTGTCATCACTGAAATGAAAAAATCAAAACAGACCAGACAAAGCTAAAGCAAAACCATAAGAATAGAAAAACTAAAACAACACAGCCAGAAAAAAAGTTGACAAGTGATCAACTTCTTTTGGTATCGCCAAGTGGAATGAAATTTTGATGTATTACTCTTCACTTTTATCGTTAGATGTTTGAGTGTATATTCTAATTTTCAACAAAGTGGTATCAGGAGGGCTTACTACAAATTTTCAGACAAATGGACCATTAATTTTCCAGTACCTTCTTTGTTAATAATTTTTGCAGCGTTGTACCCATGATATACAGACAAATGGACCATTAATTTTCCAGTACCTTCTTTATTAATAATTTTTGCAGCGTTGCACCCATGATATACAGACAAATGGACCCCCATGGTATTCCTCTGTAGATCTCTCTTTTCTTCTGTCAGGTCTCATTTTCTTTCTTTGCAAATATGTGCATGCATCTTTATTCCGCGTACTCTTTGTTTATCCTATTGGTCTCTTTCTTCACAGTAAAATTACTATCTCCGTGTATATCTACCTTCTCCGCACCACCAAGCAGATCTATCTATTTGTAAGGTCTCACTTTCTTTGTTTATATGCGTATATAAATGTACTCCGCTTTCTCTTGCTATCCTCTTTCTCCCCTTTGATTTTTATTTTTGTTCTTTCTTTTATCGATTCTTCACCTCAAAATTACTGTCTACGTAAACTAAACTGTTATTACTCCATGATATCATATGATTGGTTTGCTATTGACCAAAGTTGTTCAGAAAGTTTTGGTTTCATAATTCATTTTAATTTATAACCTTAGTTAATTAGCAGGATTACAAAGATAAAAATTCTAAAAACCCACAGAACTTTACACATTTGAGAAAGTGTCCGCTGATTTGGATATGAGAGATGGGGCTGATCCACAAAAACTATGTCAATGTTTGACTCCTTTGGAGGGTAGTATGTCAATAGATATTATTTTTGCAGAATAACTAGGTAATGAAAATGAGATAAATCCCTCTGATGTGCCTTAACATTTCATATGAAAGCATAGTCATGTTTAATAAGATGAGAACCAATAAGCAGCAAGGTTTTGAGGAGATTTGTATCCTTTTACTATATTCTTGTCATCTCTGCACCAAGAAGATAAGAAGGGACAACCCACGAAACAAGGAGGAAAAGAGATAGATCTCTGCACAAAGAAGATAAGAAGAGACCACCCAAGATAAACTTTTTTTTTTTTTTTTTATGACAACCCAAGCTAATTTAAACAAGTTAAAAGAGATAGAGCCAAAGAAAATGATAGAGATTTCCTTCACTTTGGGCTGTAAAAATTTCTATTGCCATATGTACGTAGCAGCATACCATTTCGCTACATATTTGTATATTTAGGGAGATTAAAAGTGAATTAATAACATAGTTTTAAACGTACAGGTAGGCATCAACCTGAGTAACAAAATGTAAAGATGCAGAAAGCAGTTATTTAAGACTTAGAGAAGACTACACATTCAGCAACATCCGACGTTGAATTCTTGGGTGGCCATGTGTTTCTCGTTTTACTCTTCAATCAAGGGATTTGATCAATTTGGTATTGGCTTTCATTCCCTCACGGATTTGCTTCTTGTAATTCTTGTACTGTTGGGTGTGGGCATCCACTCGTGGTGGATCTCCCACCCCTTGAATTTTGGCCTCCACCAAAACGTGATTTGCAAGAGGAGAAGCCAAAAACACAAAAGATGAAAAAAAAAAATAAGAAAAGTAGGAAAAGGAAGAAAACGTGTCGACAGAGTTGGTTTCTTTCTTGGCTGTTTCTTTTTCAACCAACATGTTTTGAGTTTTTTTTCACACTGCAACAGATCGTTGAACAATCGAGTCGGCAAAGTCTTGTTTAGACGGACACAGTAGAAGGAGCAGTTATAAATATTTCTTTAGACAGAGGCTTTGAGAAATAGCAAAGTAGAAGAAGTGTAAGATTCATAAAGAGAATATATAGTGAGTAAAGACCGAAAAACATACTCTTGAGTGGAGAAACGATTATTGTTTTAAAGGGGCTCGGGTATTTTTGGTGTCTCATGATGTAAGCTCTACTACAATAGTAAAATCTCTCTCTTACTTGTGTGGATGTAACCCTAGTTATTTAGATGAACTCTATTAAATCTCGTGTCTCTTTGGTATGTGTATTTTTGTATCAGTGCTTTTAAGTTTCGCGCGTCCTGTGAATCTAACAATCCCAACATCTTATTGTGTAGATTTTCACTAAAAAAACCCAATATGTATATATCTATATATAGACATGTATATATATATATATAAATCAAGTGTAATAAAATCATCCTTTTTTGTTTTTTGTCAACTAATAAAATCATCCTTTTAACATTCAAGACTCGAACAATTTTTTTCGGTTAGTGTTAAACAAAACTTTGTTTTAAAACCAAGTGCGTGCGTGAGACGTTTTATCCACTCTTTTGCCAGAAGAATAGCGTAGAATCAGTCCAAAACAAACATTGGGTAATGTGTCAGAGAGATATCATATGTGCATAACATCTAACATAATAAACTTGACTTACGCTATGTTTAAACAAGAACTTGGTGAGAGAGAGAGAAAAAAATAAAAATAAAAGATACGAAATTACATTATATATTTGATTATTTGAGAAAATATAAAATAAATAAATATAAAAATTTAAAATCTCTCATCTTTTTTTTTTTTTTTTATATATTTTTTCTAATAAATTTGAGTTTCAAACATAATATTAAAATATTATGACTTGGCACTCTCGTGGCGTAGGGTGTTCAAGATTCATCACAGCAAGTGCTCTAGTCCCGAACTATTATATCACCAAAACAAATATTTGACAGTTATATACAAAATTAACTTTAGGCCAAACGCAAGGCCATATGATGCATACATCTCATTGTCTCTAAAGATATACATCTACCCTCATTAAAGATAATAATAGCATAGCACAAAGGTTTAGTTATCCTCATGTGTGCACAAGTTTAAGCTTCTTCCACCGAAAATGCCAAAAACTTAATGACATGAGCTTACCCAGAAGCAGGCAGGCTGGGATGTAAAGCCAATAGAGCAATAGCTTTGAGCCCTCAATTTGTTAAGATCTCTAATTTTTTAAAACCTTATATACTATAATTAAAATCTCATACATTTTTAACATATTTTTTGAACCAAAAAAAAAGTCCCAATCTAAAAAATAAAAAAAAGCTTACAAGAGAAAAAGTAAAAGGCCTCAGTCCAAATGAGAAAAAAAATCCACAAGAGAAAAAAAAAAAAATGATAAATTACACTGATCGCTGAGGTTTCGCAAAATATAAAATAATACTTCTCACTTACTGACAATTACCTGTTACTCTGTTACTCTAACGGAAGTTGACTTGATTAAAATCTGAAGTTTTTAAAATTTCTAATCTACCCTTAATAATGTAAATTACATTAATTAATAACATTAAGTGAACAATTGGTTTCTCCTTTCTAAATAATTGCAAAGCAATCCAAACTCCACCGCAGTGCATGCCAGCCCTCACCGACGGACACCCCCGCCTCATCACCATCACCACCAAACCAGCCAGGACCCTCATTCCATTCCCACATGTCACCACTTCCCTCTACAAGCAAACCCCAGTTCTCTTTCTCTCTCTACAAACCCTGCTCAATCAATTCTTCCATGTCGGAACCCCCCAACTCGATACCACAGCCGCTACACTGCCATACAAACTCCCAAATCAATCAACACAAGCCACGGTGTTGAAACCAACACAATACACACACCTACGTATATCTACTATATATAAAAAGAGCACTTCGACTGATTCGTCTGGTGGGTTTGCAAAAGTTCTCTCTTTGTAAAACCGCAGTGTCCTGACATTTTTGCCCTCATGTTAATCATTTATGCCGGTGCACAAGTGGAGCTCTTTTGTGAGAGGCGATTGTCTCATTTCTCTTACATGTATGTATATGTGCCTTCTCTCTTACCTGTATGTATCTGTGCCTTCATATCCGTGTGTGGTCTAGAGAGCTCCACCTCTTGCCTCATCTCCATCTTTGTCTCTCATTTCTATCTCTCAACCCTTTTTTTATTTTTTCCACAAGGATTCATATACAAGTATTTTTAGCAACGAGTGGAGACTTAAGAGGGCAGGAGAATTAGTATGTTAGTAAACTAAATTCAAGAGAGACGAAGTGGCAGAATGAGTAGATAATGTCTAGCTCACGCACCACGCTCCTGTCACGATTTGAACTCTTGACCTCGTCTAAGTTGAGGTTGAGTCACGATCATCCGGCCAAAGTCCCTAGTCTCTCGCAACCCTCGATTATCATTCTTTGATTCTCCCCTATTGCTTGATGTTTTTTTCCCCTCTCCTTGGGGAGGTTATCTATTGTAAATTTGCAACTCCACCTAATAATGTTCTCATTTCAAGTAAAAGAATGATTTCAATGGATATGTCACGTGCAGTTAGCTAATTGACGTGCTCATTTCAAGTAAAAAAGTGATTTCAGTGGACATGTCACGTGCAGTTAGCTAATTGACGTGCTATATTTTCTACAATGAATGGTGGCACTAGCACAACGTATTGTTCGTCCTTGTGCTAGGACAGGTGATATTCGCCTTCGCCCATTCTTTCTACAGGATGGCTTCGTCTTCTACCATTTGTCCACCTTTGTTTGTATAATCTTTATGATGTGGTTGATAATTCCAATACAAATTGTGATGATCCTAAAGATTAAATAATGGTGGTGAACAGTAGTAGTATTATTTATGGAAGTTATCTAAGCTTTTCTTGCAAGGATGGTGATTTTTTTTTTCCTCGTGCTTTTGGAAATCAGTAAAATGGTGATTTTGTGATCCTGATATCATGGTGCATGCTAACTTTGTCAATGGTCTCTTTTCTTCATTCTAGAGAGTTCAGCCTCTAGAAAGTTAATTCTTTATTTATATTTGCAGCTCATCTAAATAGCTCTTCATTTATATTTGCAGCCTTCTGGTACTGTTGGAATTGGCAATACATTGAGATGAATAAGCTGATCTTGTGTAGATTTACAAGAAGTATTTTTGTAGTCTTGGGAAGAAAAGAGTTAGGAGAAAATAAAAATCTCAAGAAAACAATCTGCTCAACCATCCGAATAGAAGAAAGAGGAGGCGCAAAATAAAGGAGAACATACGTGTATCTTCCAATGTGATAACGGTGTTCATTATGAGACAAAAGTTACACTATTTAGTAAATTACCAAAAAAAGAACGAAATGTTTGTTTCATACGAAAATCGTTTCCATTACCGAGTTAGGAAATTCATCCGCACCATTCATACTGTGCTCAATATAGAAAATTTTGAATTTGTCATCAACGTTTTAAATTTCTTTTGGTTTTCCAAAGTTTTTGACAACTAGGCACGGGCACCCCTAACTAGTGTTTGTATATGTATGTATCAGCATATATATAAAGTGGTTTGGCAAAGAGATAAGAAATATTCCATATTTTTTCAAGTTTGGTTTCTGCTCCCATTCATTTGTTATTCAAATTGATTTCTAGTGGGTTGAAATCACCACAACACGCGCACATTTGTACATTTGTAAGTATAGGGTTCAAATGTACACAAATATGCCTACATATAGCACATAAAAAAAAATATACATATGTATACAATGGCAGACCCAAAAATTTTGCAAAGGAGGGCCAAGGTTAGAAAAAAAATTAGTGGTATCATTGTATCATTCACTAACATTGTCACTAAAATTTAAACTTTATAGTATGAGACTCAATAGCTATAAGAAGGTAAAAATAGTAATGGATGTAGTACTAAAAAATACAAAAGCTACTTTCCTACTAATTTTTTTTTTTTCTAGACTACAAGAACAAAACAAAATTACTTGAATTTTGGAGGGCAAAGATAAATTACTTGGGTTTTTGATGGACAAGACAATTATTTTATTATGAATACTCAAAAGAACAAAGAGTTTAAGAAAAATTTTCAAAACTTTACGACAAGCCAATACATCTAATTTATCATAAATAATCAAAATTATGTAAGATATAAAAAAAATTTCAAAACTTAGGAGGCCAATATACTTAATTAATCATAAATACTTAAAACTATATAGGATATAGAATAATTTTTTAATATTTAGGAGGGCGTAGCCGCCGCCCACCCCCTTGTGCATCCCCCACGGTATGTGTATTTATATATATATATATATATATATATATTTGTGCATGCATGCCGCCTCCAGTGAATCCCCACCTAAAATCTGTGCAACTCATCATCATCGACAAAGTAGCACGGGTGTCGTCGTTCGGTGGAGAGAGAGAGAGAGATGGTGGTGTCCGGCAATAACGATTGAAGATGGGAGCGATTGGAGATGGGGCGATTAGAGATGTGTTCGGTAATGGCGATTGGAGATGGCGGTTGTTGCCATGGAAAGGGAAGAGGGGTTTCCGCCATGTGAACATTGATGGTGGCTGAAATGAGCAGTGGTGGGTAGCGGGAGAAGGTTATAGTGATGGCTGCCGGTGGAGAGGTGGTGGTCCCCGGAGTTGATGGGCAAGGTCTGTCATGTAGGATTGAGAGAGATTTTGTCCTTTTAACAAAAAAAATTGGTTTTTATAATGTAAAAAATCTAGTTTTTATAATATCAAAATATGTTTAAAAAAAGGACAAAAACGTAATTGAATAATCTCAGTTAACGCGGTTTGTCGACTCTGATAAGGGTAATAAGTGTAATTATCAATAAATAAAAAATATTATCTTATATTTCATAAAACTTTTGGGATGATCGTAATTTATTAAAAAAATCAGTCTAAATAATCAAAAAGACCCATAAAAAAAGAACAAAATAGGGTTCGATCCCAACGGAAAAAAAAAAAGAAAAGAAAAGGCTCAAATTAATTACACTAGTTATTTTTAAAACAAAAAATATCATTACATACATTATTACAAATGCAAGGAAGGTCAAAGGTTTGTACAAATCTCTTTAACATATAGTTGTATAAAAGTTAAACCCTAACACATTTTCTTTTTATCATTCTAATACAATTTCAAGCAGAAAAACAAATTGATAAAACTTACCAATAGCATCATTAATTAAATGGTTTGTTGAGATAATATTGTTAAATTTTGTAATAGATTGATTTTTGCTTCTTTTTTTTTTTAACATATCAGTAGTTACTACTTGTCACGGTGAAACACAAAAATTAGCTTTCAGAACTAAAAGTTTTAAAAGAAATATTAAAAATAGAAGAAAGTACTCCAATTAACGTAATAAATTATATAAAAATATCGGACTCATTTTCATATTCATATATTGTTTATAAAATATTGTTGACAATACATGTAGTAGTAGCTTCTGCAGAAAGAAGCTTTTCAAAATTAAAATTAATAAAATCTTATCTAAAATTAACTATGTCAGAAGAAAAACTAAGTGAATTAGCTATACATTTGATTGAAAAGGATTTGTTAGGTAAACTTGAATATAACGATTTAATTAATAATTTTGCATATCAAAAAGTAAAAAAAATAATTTTTCAATAAAAATTTTGTAAAAAAATGTAAAAAGTCTCAATTTTTTATTTATAAAAGTTCAGTGCACAGTTGTTGTTTTAGGTCTCAAATTAACTTAAGTTGCCCCTACCTAGAAGGACAAATCATAGATTTTATTAAGAGAATTTTTTAGATTGTCACCTGGATTTTAGTAACAATACAATGCATCTCAAAGCAACTTATGGGCAAATTTGGACTTGGGTAGTTATTTTATGGGTAATGTTATATAAATAAAAAAATTATACGAAATTTTTATATAAAATAATATGTCTAAATAAAATTTTTTCATTTCAAAATAAATACTTATCATAATAATTTTTAATTACAAAACAACTATTATTTCATTATTTTGTATATAAATTTTGTATAAATTTTTTTATAAAAATAACATTTTTCTTATTTTATTCTTCATAGTTGACTGGTTTAACGCACACCACAAGAATTTGATATTGACACTTTACCCACCCTTTTGTCCTCTTTCACGTCCTTCAAAACATGTTTCTGGCAATGAACCATCACTTGTGAAACACGATGGCGTGCAACCTATGATTTGTCGTTTTTTATTCCACCCTTTCATCCTTCTTTTTGACGTTCTATTAGAATCCTATTCATGTGCAATCTATGATTATCATTTTCCCCACCATTCATACCTTCTTGAGCTCTTTAAGGAATATGTTCTGGCGTCCCCGGGGTTACCTCGGTTGGTAGGAGGTTTTTTACTCCACTAGACTGGTCATGAGAATCAAGGACAAGAAGCAGAATTTTAGTTTACCTTAAGCAATATCAAAATGAACCGCCAATTCATGGAAGATTGAAAATTAGTCTCTTAATTATTATACTTAATGTCTTGTTAAATTCTATTATATTGAATCTTATCCCTTTCTACTCCATTGTTCAACTTCAATCATAAAAAATTTTTGTTAATATAAAATAGAATCAAACATTTCAACATGTGTCAAATATGTAAATAAAATATACGTTTCGCACTTACCTTACTTGAAAAATATAAAGACAACTTTCAATTATGCACTTTTTCGTCTTCAACCAGTCATCGTCTTTTTTATTTTTTCTTTTCTCTTTTAAGTTAGGAATAACTTTCACCTTCAAGCAGCTATGGGCTTCAGAGTATAAATAAAGAAATAAAAAATTAGCATCTCTACCTTTTTCTTAGGACACGTTTTTAATGGTTAAGTAATTAATTTAATTTTTTTTGTTTAAGAATTAAGATTAAAGTAAGCTGTGTTAGATAATTGAATTAATAATAAAAGATGTTGAGTTGAGCAGTAAAAAAAAATAAACTGAACTAAACAATATTGAGATAAACTAAATTTAGATATTAAAAAATATTAAACATTAAAAATAGAAGCTTCCATCTTATCTCCGCCCTCGATGAGAACTATTTTGGACTTCACTTTCAGACTGCTAGCACAGTTGGTTAGTCGAATAAGTTTTCGTTATTTAGATGAACTGTTTCTAGACTTTTGAGTGTGGATTCTGACTCTCTATCATTGTGTGTCTAAGACCTACCATCGTACGTACTGTAGGTGGATGCGTGCAAAACCAATCAAAGGAGATTTCATCCATATTGATCTTTCGAGAAAATCCGTTCGATGGTGGTCGACTCGAAATGATATGAAAACCAGCTAATTACTGGATGTCTAGATCAGTTTGCATGTATTTTGACTAATCTCAAAATTTACATAGTCTCTTATTTCATACAAATTAAATAATTTTATTATCAAAAGTCTTAAGAAAATTCTTGCGCTTGATAAAAGTTGAACTTTTAAGTTTCTTTTGGAAAGCCATGAGTTTGGCCAACTAAGCTAACAATTGGTTAAATTACTCTTCTTTTTAAAACAACAAAAATGAATATTACCAAAGTACACTAAGAATTGCGGGAATTATGTTCCTATGGTCTTCCATAAGCCAAGATTAATTAATTGTCCAAAAAAGTTATGTAATTTTTACCCTTTAGAAATCACAATTTAAGGAGTTGTTATGTAATTGATTACATTAAAAAAAAAAAAAGTCACAGTTTGCTGCATAAAATACTAATTAGAAGTACAGATATGAGATCATACAACGGCTTTTAAAAAGTTTGAGTCACAATACGGGAAGAAATACTGCAAAAATACATTTTTATACATTATACACCATAATATTTTACTCATAGTGATCCTATTTTTTTCATCGGGTCAGATAATTCGCAATATGTTTTGTGTCTAAATACGTGTCTAAAATATGCATGTTTCTAAATAAAATAAAATAAAATAAAATAAAACATATTTAGATGCGTACCCAACCAGTGGCCAACTCACAAATTTTTCTCAATGAACGCAAAAAATACTCTTAAATAATTATTTTATAAGTAAGATGATAAATGTAATAATATTGAAAATTTTATATATTGATAACAAATGTTTTTTTTTTTCTTTACTCAAAATAATGTTCAAATTAATGTGACAAACGATCAGAGCCTTTGGCCGAATGGTCATGGCTCCATCTCGACTTCGATAAAGTCACAGGTTCGAATAGCGGCAAGAGCGTGGTGTCTAAAACATATAATATCTACTCTTCCTATCATTTACTTTTTATATCATTTAGTCTACTAACATACTAACTTCTCCTTCTCCGCCCTTGCTAACTCCCTCCTTGCAGCTGTATTTGATCCCTTCTAAAAAAAATTGATGTGACAAACTACAACAATCCTCTTTGTTATTTTATATTCTGAAACTTTTGCAAAATAACTTGATTGTTTATGGTATTAAATATGTCTCTTTCAATATCTGTCACTAAGCAATCATTCATCAACTTATTTTTCATGTAATTATATAAAAAAAGCCTTAATAATATTCATTACAAAAAAAGCATAAGCATAAGCATAAGCATGAATATGTTCTCTTGACCCAGAATCTGCTATAAGGTTATCTTAATTGATCTCTACCTGAGGTAAGACAGCTAAAGAAACATATTCATTATTAGACCGTCGGTCTTGGGTATTTTGATTCTTTCAGTTGAGTATCTTTTTATAATTGTTTCAAAATAAATTTCAAATATTAAAAATCAACAACTCAACATTAAACAAATCCATAAGTTAGCACTAGCAGACTTACTTAACATTAAACAAATCAAGGGACATCGGACATATGATCTTTTCCCGTTGATTATTGACTGAACTAAACTTAAACATTAACCAAATCAACTTACTTTATGGTTCTAGCCAAACTGAAGTCATGGCAAAAGTTAATGGAGAATTTTTGTTGTATTTCTGGCCAAAAATTCAACAAGAAGTCTAAGTAATTTATTTCCCCTAATATTCGTCAATGTAAGGCTGGTGAGCTGGGTACTAAGCGTGGAATCCCTCTCACATAAGATCTTGGCAAATATTTAGGAGCTTGGTTGATCCAGTCTAGAGTCAACAAAGTACTTATAACTTTGTGCTAGACAGAGCTCGATCCAGATTGGTAGGTTGGAAGGCCCAACAGTTGTCTTTAGCTAGCAGGGTACTTAGGGGCGGACCGGCCAAAGGTCGAGAGTAGATGGTTGTCCCTTGAAATTTAGAGAAAAAAAAAATTTAACCCAATCTATTTTATATTTTGTTAAGTTTTATCCTAATAATTTTTTTTACTTGAGCTTATGGTACTTAATTATTAACTTGAGACCTACATTCTAGATGTAAATTCTAATGATAAATTTTCGAAAGTGATATGGATTGGTAGGCTTGCTCAAAAGTTAGTTCAAACTGAGATGGATAGTATCTACACGTTAGTCTATTTGCCTGTGAAGTTGGCATTGATCTTACAGGTTGCAATTGCATTGGTTGAGAGAGTTTTTTCTACAATAAAGATTATCAAGACTCCATTACGCAATCGCATGAGAAATAAGTGAATGAATGATTGATTGGTGTCATACATTGAAATAGACATACTTAAAATTATAGATAATGAAATTATTTTGCAAAGATTTTAAATTATAAAACAACGAATAAGATTATTGTAATTTGTCATTTACTTTTATTTGAACGTTATTTTATATAAGAAACATTTAATATTAGTATATAGAATCTTGAATATTAACGTATTCGTTGCATTATCTTAGAATTAATCATCTTATTCAGTGGCGGATGGAGGGAGGCATGAAGGGGCCATGGCCCTCCAAAGTTTTGAAAATCTCTTTTATATCTTATGAATTTTTAGATATTTCATATATAATATAGTATATTGTCTCCCAAAATTACTAAATTTCCCTTTACTTTTGTAAATTTTTGAATATTTAGAATATTATATAGTGTATTGGTCTCCTAAAAATTAAAATATTTTCTTTAATCCACTTATCAACCAAAAAAGAATTTTTTTTGCCCCCCTCAACCAAAATCTTGGTTCCGTGACTGGGGGCACTGCTTATTCAACCAATCTCAACAGCCATTCCAGCCTATGTAATGCAAACAACTCGAATTCCCAAATCTGTGTAATGCCATTGATCGCTGCCACAACCAGTTTTTATGAGGAGGTAATGACCATGAACGGAAACTTCATCTGTTAGCAAAGGACACTATGTGTCAACCCAATGACTTAGGTGGATTAGGACTGCGAAACATGAATGCTCTTAATGATGCCTTAGCTAAGCTAGGTTGGAGACTTATGCAAACAAAAGAAATCCTTTGGTATCCAAGTACTCAGCTGTAAATATTTGCGCAATGGCTCCAACCTTTGGGAAGCTAAACCCTCCTCAATGTCTTACACTTGGCGTAGTATACAAAAGGGAGCAAGACTAAGGTGGAGAGTTGGGAATGGTTTGCAAGTCAGATTTTGGTTGGATCCTTGGTTGATGAATGAACCTCTTGAAGACCTAATTGATGGCACAATTCCCAGTCATGAGCGAAATCAGACAGTTGGAAGTTACTGGTTAGACACACAGGAATAGGGTCCACGCCTAAGCCAACTCCTACCAGAATCTATTTGGCATCACCTTGTCCATGTTATCTTGGTCTGCCATTATAATAAATCCTGATTGCCAGGTATGGACACACTCACCTAATGGGGATTTTAGTGTTAAAACTTCTAACTGTGAATTAATGAAACAAACTAATGACCCTTTGGAGGATCACAAGTGGAAGCATCTTTGGGAAGCCAAGGTGCTCCCCAGGTGGAAATCGCGAATGTGGTTAGTGCGACAC
Source organism: Euryodendron excelsum (assembly GCA_033060915.1). Taxonomy (NCBI): domain Eukaryota; kingdom Viridiplantae; phylum Streptophyta; class Magnoliopsida; order Ericales; family Pentaphylacaceae; genus Euryodendron; species Euryodendron excelsum. The sequence continues at coordinate 9,838,145 of CM065380.1, read as the reverse complement.
GATCGACTGCTAACTAACCACTTGAAAGCTTATCAACACATCATAGAGGATGCCTGTTGTCCTATATGTGGCAACCAGAAGGAGACCACACTCCATGCGTTAAGGGATTGCTCTTTTTCTAAAAGCATTTGGCAAAGAGTGATTAGACTTGAATATGAACCTGCATTCTTCTCTATGCACCTGCAAGGCTGGGTTGACAGTAATATGAAGGACGCACATTGGTCTCATAGTTACGAGACTAATTGGGAGACCTTCTTTCTAGGGACTGTTTATTTCATTTGGTTTTGGTGAAATTAAAAAATCTATGAACCGACTTTCATGCTTCCAACTGACCCTCTGAACACCATACAACTGGCTGTGAGAGAGGTCGAATTAGCCCACGCTATGAGGGTTGTTAGGAGGACTCAATCGGGAGTGATCTATTGGTGTCCGCCTGAAGGTTTTGACGTCAAAGTTAATGTAGATGGGTCCTCCGTGGGGAATCCTGGCCTGGCAGGTGTTGGGAGCCTAATCAGAAATATTGATGGCGTTTGATTGATGGGGTTCACGCAAAACATAGGAACAACCTCAGCTAAAGGAGCAGAAATATGGATAATTTGGAAGTGGCGTGGGAGCGTAGCTTCAAAGACATGACTCTTGAATCTGATTGTGAATATGTCATTCAGGCTATGAGCCAGCCTAAATGCAACCACCCCTGCCTTATTATGATTATCCAGATCCAAAATCTGTTGGGACGTGATTGGGCCTGTAGGCTAAACCATGGTTGGAGAGAGGCGAATGGGCTTGCCGACAGGCTAGCCCAAGATGCTCTGCAACTCTCTATGAAACTTCAACTGCTTTCATATCCTCCTCTCTCTGTTCAACTTCTCCAGGCTAAAGATGGCCATGAACCAGGGCGGAGTTGAGGTTAAGATTTTCATTCCCACCTTCAACTAAAATATTCACCTTCATCCTAGCCTCTACCCCCACTCCCGCCTCTGCCTCCACTCCAAGCCCTACCTCCACATCTGCCCCTAACCTAAACACAAGTTCGAACTTTTCTGTTTTTCTTTTTGGTACAAAGGAAACGAACAACATGAAACAAGAAAAGAAAACATTAAAAAAAAAAAAAAACACTTAGGTATCATGAATATTAAGTCTTATAGTCTCCACTTGACAATAAAATGGCATTAACCTCTAAATATTTTGAGTTGCATATGCATTAAAATTGTGTTATTGTACTGTTACAAGAAACTAAAATTTAAAATAACAAAATAAGAGCACATCCAATAAATAACATTAAAAAAACTATTGAACATAAGTTGGATACCAATCAACACAAAGCCTAATAATGGTATCACTAACAACCAAATACTATAATACACTTCAAATGACCTATATAACATTTAAAAAAGAAATGCTAAAAGCAAGAGAAGAACTTAATCTATCTTCACCTCTATTTCTGTATGGATTTTTATTTCTACCTCCATCACTGCCTTTATCTTCATTTTGTATTATCTATCCCTGTCCTATTTAGGATGGATTCGATCGGACCTTCACTTTTTTTTGATCTATTACTATTCCTACTCTTGGCCTGAATACCTCCTAATGAGGTCTGCCTAGAAATGTCTTAGTCTAGCTTTGTTTCTTTTGGCTTTGGCTTCCATTGTACACAAAAAAAAAAACACAAAAGAAACAAGAACTTACTTGATGGTTATTCCAAGAAATCAACTTTAACATTAAACAAATCAAAAGACATAGACCGTTGATAAGTTCGAAGCCGTTAGCCGAAGCGTGAGAGATTTAGCTTCAAATCTTTTGAATTTCAAACTCGTCAATGACATTCAAAAAGAGAGCGAGCATAGAGCACGGTCAAGTTGAAAGAGAGAATACTTTGATATAGCTTCTCTTTTGAGTTTCAAACTCGTCAATGATGTCCGAAAAGAGAGCGAGTATAGAGCACGGTTAGGTTGGGAGAGAGAAAGCAAAGCATGAGAGAGTTTGTTAAGAGAGGAGAGAGAGAGAGAGAGAGAGAGAGAGAGAGAGAGAGAGAGAGAGAAATATTTAGGGCTTAGATTTGAGTATATTTTGGTATCAGGTATGAGTTTGGTCAACATGTACTGGGTTATTTAAATTAAATTTTAGGTAAAGTTCATGTTTTAAATGAATCGGATAAAAAAATTTAAAACTGAGTGAACGCGACCGCGGTCAGCCGTCGGTAACCCAACACTAGTTGAGGAATGTCCGCTCCTCACGTTTTTATGTGAGCACGTAGCTTTAGAAAACTAAATTTAAACAAATAATATTGAGCCACCCAAAAAGAATGAAACAAAAATGCAAATTAAAGTGATTAGCCTGAAGTAACTACATAAAGCTAGTTACGTTACTTTGACAAGCATTTTGACCCGATGGCCGATGCAACATACGTGAGGAAGCAACAAGTGTAAAATTGTATTGAGCAAAGTGACGATTGGATGAACAATTCCAATTTAAATTATAAGAGTTCTAGATAGTATTCAATTTAAATACTTGTCTTATTGGAATGGGTAAGAAACTAGTAGAATGTGCACAGAGAGAGAGAGAGAGAGAGAGAGAGAGAGAGAGAGAGTACTAACCAAAAAAGCAAAAAGAATTGTAACATGGGCTGTGAGAGAAATACAACAGCTATATCTGTAAATTGTAATTCAAAAGGAGTAACATAAAACTATAATTTAAAAGGAAGAAATATTTGAAAGAAAATTAAAATAGCCTAAAAATTGAAGCTTAGTCAATTACCCTTCATCACACTCACTCTCATGCTCCCCAACTACGGATGCAAGACACCCTTCATCAGTTGGGCCGTCTTCACTCTCACCCGCAGCTTGTGAGAGCAAACAGGGGCCCAATTCTGTGAGCCCATTCTGCCTCAAATACATCTCCAATGGAAGACTCGCAGCATGGACTAGGCTTGTCATGCTCAAACCCTTTGCTTCTGCCGGCATTTCTTCTTCGCGGTTAGGATGGCAATTCAAGTCTAACTGTCCCTTGCTGGTATCAGCGACAGCCTTTGGAATACTATTCTGGCTTCTTTCATCTGCGGATGGACTCATTAGCGGCAATGCATGTCCGGACGTGCCATCCATTTCCGATTCATCCTTGGGGGAAATCTGTTCCTTGCCATTGGCAATCCCTGCTGCACGTTCTGATTGTCGTTTCTTCCTACGCAACGTCATGGTTTTAAAGCGGCGTTTTGCGGTCATGCAAACGTTGCAGATGCAGGTGGGCTTGTGCTTGCCCTTTCCACTTGGAGGCTGAATGCACACAATGCAAGTGCAGCCAGGCCGATGCCGGGGATGTCTGCTGGTGGTGGCTCCTGGTGATGGTTCACCCGAGTCACCTGCATTGTCTCCTAGGACCGCAGCAGTGGCCAAAGCATGTAAGCCGGACGGCTCACGTTCTTGGGCTACCTTGGGGCTTTTTGTAATTCTCCTCTTCTTCAAATCTGGACAAAATGCAACCAGCAACCATTCAAATATCCGAGTGGATGCATGCAAGCGTCTATACACATGAAATTGTAAACGATTGGATCATTCTTTGTCTTTTGATTCTCGAAAGCAACTTCATAAGTTTTGTTACAACAAAGAGCAAACACAGAAACTTGATCCATACCCTTGCCAACTCTGAGTAGACTTCTCAGTTCCTTTGGATTCACCTCATCAGGTGCAGAACATGAACATCTGGAAGCACATACAAAATGAGAGTTATTAAAAGAAATTTAATTTCCACCTCCCCCCCCACCCCACCCCTTTCCACGTAAAAATAATAAAATGGTCATGAAAAAATAGGTAAACCCTCCATCTGAGCTCACTCAAAACTCCCAACCTAGTAAAAGGTCACTCTGGGAAGTGCCCTATAAACCAAGCAACAGTTCATTTTGGTTTCAAGGCAACCTAATAAAAGTTAACTAATGGAATTGAAACTGGATCCCAAGTCTGTGACCAAGAGATTTACCAGCTAGCTTAGCTGGCACCATGCAACTACAGGCACATCAAGCTTGCTCAACAATTTTTTTTTCCCTCACAAATTGTCTTGACCAAGAATAAAGAATGAAAACTGAGGATAAAAATTTTCACGGACCTTCTCAAATCCCAAATATTGTCTGAACATGTCCATTTTGGAGGGAGAAGAACATCCACGGGCAACCTAAGCCATTTGGAGCAACTATCACACTGAGCCCATTGATCCTGTTCCCTGGACAATAATAACGTATATTCAGCCTAGATGGATATATATTCCAACTGAAACAATGAATGAGATGGTGCTAAGGCCACAGCTCGTGTACACCTCCGCCCCAGGGGGAAGATGTTTTGTTTAATGTGGATATTCTTAGTCCTGCAAGTATTTGAAGTGAAATTGAGCAGGGTGAGTTCACATTTATAATTCATGCAGCATGAGCAGTAAGGGAAACCAAATTGAGCTGGTTGATTCTTCGTCTACCCGGGACTTCAATGCAGGAAAGACAAATATCAGAAAGAAGAATAGTAGAATCAGATAATGACTTCAAAATGACGAGTTTCTCTGCTTTTATCCCTTGTTTTCTCCTTATCAGCTGACTGTTTATAGACGGTAGGGGAAAGAAATATAAGACTATGCTATTGTTCCTAGCCATCTTACAAAAGAAGCTTTCTCCTGCATCACAGCAAGCTTCTGCCATTTGAAACACAAAGAGTTTCCAAATTCTTAATGGGGCCCTATCACCAATTTTCCAGTCCAGAAAATAGAATTAGCCGAAACGTTCCTCTAGATTTGTGTTACCCTTTTTTTTCTCCCTGACAAGTCCCTCTCATGATATATTTATGAAAAATTTTAACAAAACACATTAATCACAATTTTTTTACAAAACAAATTATGAATTACCAAAATCCTTACCCTGAAGCTCGGGCGGTGTACATAGTCTTCTTTCCAAAAACTGGTGGTTCCTAAATAACATGAACAAAAGTAAGTACAACGGATTACCAAGAAAGTATGGTGCGTTTTTTTTTGTTTTTGTTGTTGTGTGCGTGTGCGCGTGTGCGTGTGTGTGTTGGGGGGGAGGGGGGTTGTGTTGTTTGGGTTAAATTGAATTTGCAAGCAGCAATACTGAATAAATGATTCCATGTATATAATGAGGGGGTGCCAACTGGATTTACTTACATCATATTCTTCAATTTGTTGGTCCTCAATCGTGACAATGGTTGGCTTAGCACTTGGGGTTGGGCGGAGCAACTCCTGTGCTTCTTCCCAAGTGAGTCTCAGCTCCGTAGCATCTTCAACATGTATGAGTAGTCTCTTGCTTTTGGACCCAATGTTTCGACTCCTCTTCTTCTCCAGGATCAGCATCGCCCTCTGCAACGAGTCCTCATTTGTCCTGCCTCCATGCTTCTCATTTAAGACCAACCAAATGAATCCCAATCAGCCAAAATAAAAAAATTTAAGAGAAAGTAATAATGTAAGGATTCTTGCTTCCTTTCAGCCAATGGGAAAGGCCAGAGACCACTTACTGTAGGCATGTTGTCATTAACACCAGAAAGGGAGGGTTCTCGTGAGGGAGTACCATTAGAAAGGGCAGAAGTTTGGCTGTCCTGTTTATTTGATATGAACTATATATCAGTTCATTAACAATCCGAAGAAAAGAGTTCTAAGCGTGTAGATGGTGGAGAAGACAATGATGCCGACAAGGCTTGACCTGCATATCATCAGAATTTGATGCCTTCCGAAAGCCCATGACAAGTTCGCGCCCAGGATCTATCCGACTAAAAATCACTGCAAAAAGAGTACATAAGTACATATGTAAGATATATAAATAAACAACCAAATAGAAATCAGATCAAGGAAACATTAAAACATGCAAGGTTAATTAACTTCCCTTAAAAGAATTATACTACATAATAAAGTAAGGAGACAACATTGACTAAATTCAAAAGTAAGTTATTAATCATTGAAGTCTTAGGAGGATCAATGATTGTAAGAAGCAATAAAACAACTGAAGATGAGTTAAATAAAACTAGCCACAGAAAACTAAAAATGCAACACAACATATGAACAAAGGGAAGTAACATTATATAGTAATGATAATTCCTATAAAACGACCTTTGAGGATTGTAAGCACAGGTTAAAAAGCTAAAAATTTCATTACAAAAAATTCATAATTTTAACTAATTTACAGTCACATAAAACTAATCCGTACCTAAGAAGAAACATAAACAAAAATGGCATGAAGAATACCAGTGTCACCAGCTTGTAATTGCATATTCTGTATGCAAGGGGTTACGCCCTCTAATACATACATCCGGCTGTTATTATTGGGCCAAAATCTGAATTGGAATATCCACTCTTTCCCTTTTATATCCTGAATTTTTATTGGTAAACCTTCTGATTGAGAAATAGGAGGAAAATATGCCTGCATCAATTTGCATTTTATCCAGATTCAAAGTAAGGGCAAAAAAAGAAAAGAATCTTCGCGAGAGAGAGAGAGAGAGAAGAAGAAGAAGAAGAAGAGCAAAGAAAGGAAGAAAATGGTAGTAGTCCATTGACAAGGGAGAAAAGCCATGGAAGAAATCATTAAACTTACTTCAGCACATGCTTTGGGGAGGACCAAACGACCAATTGGACCAGCATCACTGGCACTTAAGACCTTCTCGAACAATGGCACAATAGTAGAATTCAAACTTTAAGTTTGACAGTTTTAAGGTAAACATAATGTCTGAATCAATGGATAAACATAAACAAGTGCATAAGCAACACAACAGATCTGATTACGAGAGAACTAACTGAAAGATGAAAACCAAAAATGACATAATCATGGATACTCTCCAGATATTTGCTGCAGTTCTTGGTCTGTAATCCTTGGCCAGTATCGCGGAAGTAACTGACTGCGGACTCGTCCTTCAGCTGGAGGCCTAGCAACACGCTTCTGAGAAACCACTTCCTTATTTGCCTCTGAGCCTATGGTGAGGTCAGTTTTGGGAGGTTTGGACAAAATATGGCGCATCCTTTGCCCTTGTTGAAGGGGAGGAACCTTGTCCTGTTCCCTTCCTTCCACAACCCCACCAGGAGAAGGCAATATAGAATTTGGAGTATCCAAAGGAGTGCTCAAAGAGAAACTCAATGATGGTGGAGCTAGTGATTCATACATATCTTTCGCCCCTAGTATTGGCCTCCTATTTTCTGGTTTAGCAAAAATAGATGATCCAATAGATTGTTGCATCGGATATGGAAAGCCTGAACCAACACCGCCAATAGGAAGCATGATTTCTTCTCGTTTGATTTGGCCAATAGATGGATTGATGTCGCTCCTCTGCGTTTGAGAAGAGTGACTGAGATCTTTTGCATCCATAGTTTTTCTTAACTGCATAAGCTTCCCCTTTACAAGGCTGATACCACACATTCTATTTCCAACATAAGAGGACTGTGGATCACCAATGTTGTTTGCTGTCAATGGGCCAAATCCATTAGGAATATCATCATTTGGGATCTGCATGAATAATTTACAGAAAAAAATGTCAGATATTTATATGATTGATGGACAGACTATTTAGACACAGATCATGGTGTCATATCCACAACATCCTAATTCAGAGAGAACATACAAGAAAATGACCAAAACAGGCTATGTCTACTGGAAAAAGAAGAGAGGGAAAGGAAAAAAACATCATTTCCTTACAACTGTTTCATTAATCTCCATTACCATATTCATGTAAAACTGAAATTATGCATTTCATCAATGCTGCCATTGAAAACTGAGCATGATCTAAATAAGTTGTGGACTTGCACCAATATTATAGACAAGATACCAAATCTGATAATTAAAACCTACCAATCTCTTCACATGAATTCAACTTCGAAGGGGAATTGACACACCCAGGTTACTTGTATAAGCACCCTGCAGCTATAGTGTTGCAGATACAATTAAGTGTCCTTAAATAATGTATTCATCGAAGATGTATATAGTTTCCCTCAAAGTCCTAGTTGGATACAAGTATGTATGTCATGCGCAAAGCGAAGAAGAAAAAAGGGCTAGAGTAGTAGTGTAATTATTCCCGTAACCTCACGAGTGTCTGGTATGCATGTCTTGCATGCTTAAAGAAAAGGAATAATGGCTAGACTAGTAATGTAATTATAGCAACACCCTCAGAGTGTCATCCAACCAGGACTTTGAGGAGAACTATTTACATCTTTGATGGATAGACCATTTAAGAACACTTAATGTATCTGCACTGCAACATTGAAATTCAGCATGAATCATACACTATAAACAACCAAAACAAAATATGTTCCCAGGAAAAGAAGCAATTTTCTTTCAGAAAGAATAATAAAACCACGCATTGGTTCACACGGTTCAACTTGGATGGGATAGATTAACACTCACTAAGGTTGCTGGTAGAATTGTGCTACTAATCTAGCCCATCTTTTTTTCTTATTTCATTTTGTAGGTCACATCAATATAGAAAGGAATCAAGGAGGCATATATACTTGTATGCCAACTGGGACTAAAAGCCAATAATTCTCATACTAGTACCACTGGGAATGGCAGGAGAAAAATAATCAAAGCTAATAACTGAGGGTAATTGCATTACTGATCCACTTTTGGCATTTTGGATTGAAAAAGTACTGCACATACAAAATGCTTGTTCCACAAATGTATCATTTACAATCACACAGCAGGGTTGATGTTAATAAAACCTATAAAATATTATCCAATGCAAGCAATCCATTACCTGAATAGGTCTTATTGAACGATTCTCCAAACTCCTTGTGCAGCTTATACACCCTACGCCACCAAAATCCATATAGTCATGCAAATTCTTGGAAGCAATGCATCCACAGTGAATACGCTGCCACACCAGAATTCAACCATACTTAGAAACAACAATGAAAATAGTGTTTCGACAAGAGAAGGACAAGCAGACTTTTAATTTACCTTTCCACATAATATGCATTCCCTCCAACCAGATTCCTCCCGATGGAACGTCTCGCAGTATGCTAGATTCTCAAATGCAGATCTAAAACCCACATGATGTGACATCATTAACCATGGGCCAAACAAAAATAAAGTGAATATCATCAACAACAAAAAAACATAAATGAATAAACAAATAATATAAGCTACGAAGCAGTCTGCCAATAAGAATTTTGGGAGAAGGAAAAGAAATTTTTCTTTTTCTTTTTGACCTAATGCAAGAAAAATTGTTTTGTGTAGTAAAAGCACAGATTCATCTTACTGATTTATTATACATTCAGAAAAGTACACAACCACATCACAAGAGAAACTAAAAGTTTCAATCAGTTATCATTGCAACCCTTGAAGCAATTCGTCACTATATACAAAACAACTAAATTAACCATTGAAGATTTGAACATTTATGTGCATGATAACCAGGTTAATGGCAATAAGAAAATCTAATAAAACAAAGCACTGCCATCATAGGTCCAAAATTTGAAGGATATAAAATGGGCCTTTATTCCAGGCTAACATTACTAACACATTTGATTACCTTTTGGGATAAATTGCATGGATATGTAGTGGCAAACTGTAAGTGGAGCAAATTATTGGTTAGATTTCCTCACTTTAGGGTGTACTTTTTGGCCAATTATTTATTATTTAAATGGCTCTGCCTTCTTAGTCCTCCATCTCAAATCTTTCTAAAATATATTCGATCAAGGATGGGAAAAGAAAATTTATTTTAACATTATAGTACTAGCAGCAATTGAGCATTATTAAGCTTTTATCACACCGATTTTTACATTTTTCCGTATCCACATTTAAAAGAAAAGCCGACATTAAACAGGAATCAAAATTGGAAAAGTCTGAGCTTTAAATCAAAAGAAAATGTTGCATTAAACTGAAAATCCCAAACATTGGAAATTTTCAAATTTCAATATCTGAATTGCCCCCAGAAAAAAATGCATTAAATCAAAAAAAGACCCAAGAAGAGTCTTGTGAGAGATCCAAACACCGGGTTCGGCTCCCCTCCAAACCTTAATATCCAGAATCTCACTACGCCACATGTTAGTCACTCACTCGGATCTAAACGATGACATTATCTTATTTAAACCCTCAATTTTACTCAACCTTAAGAAAAACTAACAAAATGAGAACATGGGTTTGAATCAGTTAACAACATTATCCATTGGATTTCATTTATGAACACGTTATAAGATAAGGAATCTGAAAACACCAACCCCAAACTGCCCTTGCAACATGAAATTAACCCAGAAACGGCTGATAAATGGAACTTCAAAATAGGCAAGGATAAAACTGGAATTGGACAATTACACGTAGTTGTAACAGGGAGTAGCAAATTAATGTAAGTATTTTGTATACCCGCATAATTTTGGCCAGAATTTAAATGTAATAAATATAAAATACATAAATTTATGAAGATACCAAACATCAGAAATTTTCAAATTTCATTATCCGAATTGCCCCCAAGAAAAAAAGCATTAAATAACAACACAAAAAAAACAAAAAAAAAAAAAAAAAAAAAAAATAACACCCAAGAAGAGTCTTACCAGAGATCCAAACCCCACAACCCCAAACTGCCCCTTGCAACATGATATAAACCCCAGATACAGCTGATATATGAAACTTCTAAGATGGCCAGGATAAAATTGGAATTTGGAAATTACCCGCAGTTGTAACAGAGAGTAGCAAATCGACCAAATTTCAAACCCCAACCTTTCTTCCATTCGAGCGTCGTCGTCGCCTGGCACGCTTTATTCATGCAAATCTTCGTCATTGACCGAAATCAAACCTAAAACAAACCTCCATGCATGCAAAAGAACACCCAAATCAAAACCCTAGAACCCCTATTGACGATTTCTCAATCCAACAATCAAGGTTATCAAATCGGTCCCCAAAAGAACACAAAATAAAGATTTGAAAGTGAGACATAAGAATTTAGTACACGAACCTCGTACCAAACTATGAAATGAAATCTTGAATGCAACGTTCACATGCACATGAGCATGACAGAGAGTTGATTTGTGTTTGGTTGTAGTTTGGTCTGACACGGAAGACTTCCAAATCTTGAAGTGAATCAGTGACGGTGGTGGAGGGAGGTCGGTGACGGTGAGATTGAGACGGCGTTGGAGGTTGAGAGGGAGAGAGTATATATATATATATATATATAGAGAGAGAGAGAGAGAGAGAGAGAGAGAGAGAGAGAGAGAGAGAGAGAGAGCGTGTGTGCATGCAAAGCAAACAGATGCACAAAATGCATGCACGACACTTGAGTCTTCAAGACACCGCGAGGTCGTCTCCCCACTTAACCCCTCTCCTCTTTCTCTCTGCTCCTTTCGGATTCGGACTGTGATATGCTAACCCGACGGTTCCGTGGATTCCCATCTTATATTTGTCTGATATCAAATTTGCTGACAGTAAAAAATAAAAATAAATAAGGTAAAACTGCGAAAGGTTATCTGAAAAACTTCTTTTGAACTATTTTGTTTTTCTATTTTTTTTAAATTTTAGATTGTGAGATCAAGGATTTAATGGTAAAAAAAAAAAGGTGAGAAAAAAGTTTTTTGTCACCTTTTTCATTTTTTTTCTTTTCTCTTGATAAATTAAAATTACAAACACAACATTAGGCATCCAATTGGATAATGTAAGTCTGATTTACTGAATCTTTTCTTTTTAAATAAACTAGAAGGTGGAACATACTGTTTGTGTGCTACATTACACCTTTTGCATAATTACATTTATATGTGCTGGATGTAAACTGAGTAAACTTACTGATGTAGATCATTTTTGTCAACAAAAAAAAAAGTCTACCAAAGTGGAGGTTTTACCAAATACCAAGAGTTTACTTTATAATAGTATAGATAATTTCAAAAAATATCAAATTTTTAATCAAAATTTATTAATTAGACTAGAAGCCCATTTGATATAGCTTTTTTATTTTTAGTTTTTGGCTTATAAGTAAAAAAAGGCTAATTTTTTTTTTACTTTTATAAACTAATACTAGCAGAAAAGTAAAAAAAATAAAAATAAAATAAAAAAGAAGGCAAAAAGGAGAAAAAATATTAACTGTTTTTGCTTATAAACCAAAAAAGTCAAGTAAAAAAAAACTTAAAATAAGCTCTATCAAATGTACCTTAAATAGTTTATACCAAAATATGAAATTTTTTAATACATTAATGCTACAGCTATTTAATTGTTAAAATCTCTAGCAGCAAGTACATATTAACTGTCATAATAAGTGTTACGATTATATGGTAAGTAAAACTATTACATATTCAATTATTAGTACACCACAATCAAAATAATGAAGAGATAAGAACAAAAGTTAAAAAAGCTATACAATGTTCTCTTCCCACCCAATCACAAAAATATACATGAACCCATCAACATCAACAAACATTAGAATTTCTCTTCATGTTTCAACTATAGTTTTTGTTGAAGGAATTTGCAATAAAACCCAATGCTAAAAAGCACGAACACTTAAAAAGTGTTCGTCTTCATGTCAGATGCCACGTGGGACACCATACTTGTCCAAACATTGACTTTCATTTTCATGGTACTTGTGCTTAATGGCAATGAAGTTTGAGAAAAAAAGAAAAAGTAGTAGTCGCACAACTACATGGAAACTAGAAACAGTGTAATTAATTAAGTAATAAGGTGGTGCTAAGGCCAAAACATTGAATATTTTACATGCAAAATTCGAGTAGCTTGATAGGAATTGCATGTACAGTAGTTTGAATTAGCAACAGAAACGTATGGGATTTAGCAACATAATCACCTACTTGTGATTTAGAAATTGATAAAAACCATCGTGACCGTTGCTTTCTTATTTTTTTATTCTTTGCTTAAAATTTCATTTGAAGCAATAGAAAGAAAAGAAAAAGAAAAAAACCAACAAGTCAACTATTTTTGGTTGTGACTTAGATAACTTGAAATTAAGTTGAAGCAATACGATTGTGATTGGATGTGTCTCTCTACAATAATTGTAATAAAATGTGAATGATTTACTATAAAACCCAATTCAATTGTAAATAGAATTAAAAGAAAGAATGTACTCACTCGATGAATGTCTATGCTGTGAACCATAGACAATCTATTTGTATTTTTTTGCCTATTTGTCTCATGTTAAAAAAATAATAGTTCTAGGATCCTGCATCACACAGGATTTTTTTTAATTTACGGTCTATTATTTTTAATTATGAACTTAATTAGAGAACCTTTTGACTATCATCAAGCAATACATCCTAGGAGAAAATTGTCAAATCGCCATATGTTCATTCCATATTGTTCGTTAAATAGATTATCTATTGTTTGTAATATGATCGGTGGCTGTAAGCCTGTAAGTCCATATCTCTTGTTACTTTTTTGTAATATGAAGTGTTCAGGCATGTAAATTTCAATCAATTTCAAATGGTCATGTATTACAATGGTCAAAAATATAACACAACTACTGATAAAATTAACTAGTATATTTTATAGCATGCTTAATACATTTTAATCAATTGACATAATTATTGAAAAAACCAAACACTGTCGTATATTTAATAGGTCTCGATTAAGATTGCATGAAGGGCAAATCACATGTTGCCACACCTCAAAATAATGTAATTTTCAAGCTAACAAGTCTTGAGCTAATGAAATTGAGTCAATTGTCACAGTAAAATCATGTTATGACTCTTCTCCTCCATCTGAAAACAGTGGTGACATCCATCGCGTTCAACACACAATTCTACATTTATAAGAGAAACCTCTATGGGATTAAAGTACTATCAAAAGTCCGGAAAAACCTTTCTCACCAAAACTACCGCACTTGAAATTTTAGATATTCAAGTCAAAGGATTCATTATGATACCATACAAATTTACTATCTTGGGAGACTGAAATACATGTAGATAGTGATGTGCCATCGCCCCCTACTTTGACACAAATCTCTTCGTATACAATGGTTGCCATAGTCTCCTCTCAATTGGTAGTAATTTTTTAATTAATGTTTTGGCCCCCAAAGATGGAATTCTAGTTTTGATTATCTTTTTCCACCAAATTAAATGCCTAACTAACTAATTTGCGAACATGCTCCCAAACCCTTAAATTACCATGTTTCATAAGATAATTCTTCCATAGAAAAATACTCAAGATTAATAAACTGTATTTTGTAACTATTTTTCTGTCGTTATTTTTATAATACGGTCTTAGCACAATAATAAGATCGTTTCATTACGACGGAGCATTACGGTTTTAAAAGAGAAAATTATCCTTTCCCCGCATTTACCGCATTCATCTTACCCTCCCAGATCCTTAAATGACACAAGCGTTATAAAAGAAGAGGGGGGGTGATTGAGTGTTGCCCCTGAAATTTTTAAAATAATCTTAGACTATGTATTAGATAGATATTAAGATATCTTATCCCAAAAGAATTATAAATGTGCACTCTCTCAAATTTTTAAGAAAATCTAAAGCAATGCATTAGATATACATTAGGAGGCCTTACCTCTAAAAAGAATTGTAACTTTTTCCCTTACCTACAGGTTCTATTTGTGTTTGGAAACTTCCCTACTTACCCAAAAATGTAGCTCTTGCGGTTAGAAGAAAAATGTAGTTTTTCTTTCCTTCCCTTTATCCCAATTATTTACTTGTACAATATACACAAACTTGAGGAGTCCATATTTAGATGAAATCAATCACATACATTAAAAGAAAATGGGAGACTAGAAGAATAAAAAATAAGAAATGAAAAACAAGCAAAATTTTGCCCAAATTTATATGTGAAAGACCTGAGAACTTTCAAGATATGTTTACAGTTCGTTCCAAATTTTTATAAATTTTGTTCATGATCTAGGTATTGATTCCATTTTCTAGATTTTAGAATTACTTTTTCAATTACCTTTACTATGAGTGTTTTTAGAATTACTTAATATTGTGAAAAATATTAAGGATTGTTTTTGGGTTATCATAGTTGTGATTATTAGTTGGTATTGAAATTTGAATCTAAATTGTTAAAAAATGAACAATCTTTGTTTTATGTTATAAGGTCTACCAAATTATTTTGATTGATGCATAGTTTTTGCCTTCATTTATAAATCATTATAGTTAGAGAAAGTCAGTGACATATTCATCAAACCTAGTTTGCTAAAATCCTAGCTCTACCACTAGGTACAGGTAATCAAGGCAAAGATAGCCACTATACTTGCTTGTACATCTCTTCAACTTACTGCTAATATGGTACCTAGGCCCTTGCCATGAATCATGTGCATTTCGTGACAGACGGAGGGGGCTCCCCCAAAAAAAAAACATTCAAAATTTTCTATAATAGTTATAGATTTTTGAGCATTTAACAAAAAAAATATGGGTATTGACCTTTTAAAATTTTAAAAATTTTACTTTATTTTTTATAAAATTTGAAAAATTTTACCTTTAACTCTTCCTTAACAAAAATTTTAGGTCGTCACTATCGTAAGAATGCCAATCTTTTTTATTAGGCGAAGTGATCAACAGCAGTGCATTGCAATTTGCATGCTAGGCCTACGCACGTACAGTGTTGCTGTCGCGTCCATGTCATTTGAATCTACAATGGTTTTAAGAAAAAGACAATGGTCGAGGACCCCGGCGACATTTGTGGTTGCGATAAAAATGCATGCACTTCTCATCTCTAAATTTCCATCTATTAGTAGTGCTGCACGTGAGTTGATTTGGATAACTTTGACAGTAATCTAAAAAAATTAAATTCATAATTACAAAGGTGGCCGAGTGACTGATTCTGACCATACAAAAACTTAAAAGAATAGCCTGTCAAAAGTCTCAATAGCTGTTGCCAAACAAAAAAAAAAAAAAGTAAATACCATCTACCGTTCGAAAGTCTGAATAGCTGTTGCACAAAAACAATAAAAAATAAATACCATCTACCGTGATTAGCGCAACCCAATCATTGATTTGGGTGGAATTTATTTAGTTCAGTGAGTTCACACACTTTGACCCGATTCGGCTCGTTGAACTCGTGATTAGCGCAAACTATTGATTCAACGATGTCATCAAAGCTAAACACCTCTATAACTTCCCTCAATACGTCTTTTGAGGTAACTGGTTGCCAACACGGTACTAAAAGAAGTCCTGTTGACACTCTGAAATTTTTTATTTAAACATTAGTTCAGTTTTGATTCATACCGTTAATGTGACAAAAATATTTTTACACCAACGTAAGAAAATAATGAGAACGAAAATCAGAAAGTCGTCTACCAGCAGTTTGGAATCCAAATTTTTAGAAAAAAAACAAAGAAAAAAATGTGAAGAAAAATATAAAAAAATACTCTTTATTTTTATTTACTTTTTTTCATCACATTTTTTTTTTCTATCGAAAATTTGAATTCCAAACAAAATGTAAGTCGTTGTCCATTTTGAATTTCTTTTTTTGATCAAAATTTCTTTTTTAGGTGTTGAGGTTCGATACCTATATTGATGGTGGATAATCGACCCATAAGGGACACCAAAACAAAAAAAGAAAAAAAAATCTCATTATAAAAACACCGTTAAACTATAACTCATTATCACTAACTTAACTTAAATTCTAAAATGTAGCACATTGACCTTCTAAACTACTAATTTATATAAATTAACACTTTTTGTTTATAATATGTCAATAGTTTATTAAAAAAGTGTGATTAAAAAATTATCATGTGATTTGCATATGTTTATAAAGTATAGTTTTATACATAGATTGACCTTCTCTTTTTGTAATAATAGTCTAATGACTAAACTTCCATTGGAGTGTCTCTCTATTTACATGTTATTTCAATAAATATTTCAGTAATTAAACAATTATTATAATAAAATAATATCAATTCAGGTATAAAATTTTATTTATGAACATGTGCAAGTTACATGACAATTTTTTATCTCTGTTTTTTTAATTGATTGATAAAATAAAATGTTGATTGATATAAATTAGTAATTTAAAGGGTTGATGTGTCATATTCTAGAGTTTAAGAGAGTTTAGTGATATTGAGTCATAGTTCAAAGAGTGTTTTTGTAATGACTCCAAAAAAAAGAAAAAAAAAGATGAGAGAAAAGAAAGGTTAAAGTAAATTTTTTAAATTTTGTTATGACTAAAGAAAAAATTCTCAAATTTTAGAATTCAAAAAGAAAAATATATAGGCTTAGGACCATATAGAGTTTCGTGTTAGACTAATTATTATATTTAAGAAAATTGAGTATATATTGTTTATTGGCTCAATCTCCACTTTCTATTTTAACGGGTTGCCTAGGGTTTGGCTTTCGAAAAAAATTAATCCCCTGCTGCTTGTTCTCCAATCTGTGGGCCCGCCCTTCACAAACTCATCCATATTACTGCAGGTGTCTGAGACACCCTTTAATAGATTAGAGGTTATTGGTTAAGCAGATGCTTCAAAGTTCACTTAATTTTTTTCCTTTTATTTTAACCTCATTTGCAGAAAATTTTTAATTTGGGTGTGGCACCTTTGGAGTGCAGACCATTAATGATTTCACTTGGGAGAAAAAGTCTAGTAGTTTTGCTTAGGTAATATTGAGATTTTAGTAGTCATCACTATTAAATCGCGACATAGATTATTTTATTACATTAACAACATAAAATTGTAGTAAAATAAAGACTATTAAAAAGAATATGACACATGACAGAATTGGATAAAAATGACTACCGAGTAACTCATACTATCTAATCACTAAACTTTTTTGCCTTGGCTTTTTTTTTTTTTTTTTTTTGAAAAGGAATCATAGACTCCATTGAATTATCCTATAAATGACACCATTATTATTATTTTTTTTTCTTTGGGTCCCCAACTGGGAAGAACTTCATTCACACTACTATTCAAATCCCACCGTCATTTAAAAAAAAACAGGGTCTAATAAAATAATTAGCTCTTGACCTAATTGTACGAAATACAAATACAATCCATTGTTCATTGAGGTGGAGAGCTAAGTTTGGGCCCCTTAAAGGCAAGAGCTCGAGCTGGGCTTGTTTCGTTCGGGGTAATTCCGGTATTTGGGGATCTAAGAGTGACTTTTTCGTATTTTTACCAAGGAGGAAGAGGGTTGAAACCCTAGCTAGCAGGTCTCTCTTTCCCACTATAAATATCAATCCGAAGGCGGATAAAAATCAGTAGGCCGTTCGGTTCTCCGAGAAAATAAGCGAGCCGTCGATTTGTTTTTGTTGTGTGAGGGTTCTCTTTTTGTTTATCAGAAACCCTCTGATGTTACCGTGTGTTTTTGTGTCTTAATGTAAATATTACTTGTCAGGTTTGGATTATTTTCTGTGGATTTGGGGATGGGTTATGGATCTGTGTACAATAAGCCGATGCTCTGGAAGTTTTGATGAATGAAGGAAGCATGGTAATGTGCACAGAAATTGAATTGTTGGGTCTTCATGTCTGCCCCCTCTGATGCCTTCCGGCTTTGATTTGGGGGCCTGGAATACGACCCACATCTTCTTCTTTCTTTTTAACATCGTTTTTTTATTATTTCTGGAAAATAAACAAAGGAAAGTTATCATAGCCGTTGTAGAAAATTTGAGATTTATCAGTTGTTTTCATGATATTTTTTCTTGTAATGTGTTTACATGGATGGAAATTTGATTTTTTTATTTTTAAGAAACAAAATATGATTTTCGATGAAAACCTTCCATAGTTCCATTTCCATGTGTTTGAAAAATACTTGCTGTACCAGCAGCTTATGAAGTTTATTTATGCTATTTTTGGATTTTAAATTTTTTCAATTTTAAATTTTAAATTTTTACCAGCAGCTTATGAAAAGAAAAACTTATATTTCGAGAGGTAAAAGAATATAAATAAAAAAATTAAGTAATTTTTACTTCTTTTCCTTTTCGTTTGAGTCCGGATACACACATTATTAGTTGTGAAAGAGAGCTGCTTTGATGAAACTGGGTGGTCTGAGTTCAGATTCAATAAAACCTACCCAGCGTGCTTCACCGCCTATCGAAACTTCTATGATTCTATGACGAAAATAAAATATGACTTGATTTTGATAGAAATGTGCCAATGAGGCTTCTTGGAGTGTTACGAAGAGCAGTGAAAAAGGGGTTTGAACTTTGATCCGGTGTGCTGCAAGACCGTTTGCCATTGATCTTTTCATGCCAAATATCTGAGGAGAAAATCAGTGCCTCAGGGGCTCTTTCGAGAAAAAATTATGAGCACTATGTCATCTTTTTCTATCACTATCACTAACATAGCGGTGGAGTCTCCTCATTGGAGTCTCCCTCATAGTGGTGGGGGTTCCACGCAAAGCCTTTCTACGAGACTGAATAATTTCTCAAATTCGAGAGGGTAAGATTTTTCTTGCAGGTTCAGAACATATTATTCAGGACATGGTTCGTACTGGTATCGTTCCATAATTTTCACTACAATTAGTATATATTCATGAAAATAGATATTTATTTACAAAAAACAAAATATATTCAACCAAGTATATGTTTAAATTATATTTAAAGAAATATTAATTAATCATATCATATGTATATATGTATATATAAAAGTTACATTTATTTTTATATTTTATTTCACAGCTTTAACACAGGTAATTAATTGGATAACTATTGTTAGATATTTAACTTATTGTATTAGTTTTATAAAATAGATAAGATATGTATAATATAAAATTATTAAATCACGACATGTTAAAAGACTCTTGAACTTAATATTTAAAGAAAAACTGTTATTATAATTAAATAAAGTATCATATATATATATATATATATATATATATAAATATTTTACTTTTTAAAGATACGATTATTTTCAATTTTGGTTAACTTTAATTTTTGAAAAAATATTTTTTGTATTCTTTGCATATCTATATCTATATGTATATGTTGATATAGATGATGAAGGCAATTGAAAAATTAAGAATACAATAACACTTGCATGATTGAATTAATTCTATAAAATAAATAAAATAATAATAAAAAAAGCTTTGTGTTATATGAGTGGTTGCCTCAATTTCAGATTGTATTATTACTTATTGTGAATTTTGAATTAATTATTTATATATTTCTTTGTGAATTTGAACAAGTTTTACTTCTTGTGCATTGCATGAATTGACACCTAGTATATATATAAAAGTTATGTTCATCTTTATATTTTGTCTCTCTACTAGGTTGTGCTCAATGATATGTCACAGGAACAATAAAGATGTTTATTACTTATCTCATTAAGTTCTTTATTTGTTACATAAATATTATTTTAAAAAAATTATGCACAAAGAAAATCCTTATTAATTGTTTATATGATATGTATGAATTCTCTATTTGAGAATGGTATTATATTTATTTACACTAATACGATTAAGTTACATATTTTAAAAGAAAACTAATTAAGTTTTGATTAAGTTGTCTATTGCATTTAATTTTTATATAAAATAATAGTTGATATCCTACTTGGTTTTTATCCATAAAATAGTTCACTAAAATTCAACTATTTAAGATCTCTTAAATAATATTAAAATTAAAATTCTTAACCCTATAAAGCTCTAAAGTTGTATATACCATCAATTGGTTATTGATATTATTTTTTATTGGATGAGCCTCCACATGCATGGTTTAGATTTTATGATTTTTTTATGAATTAATTACTTATACTATTACTATTGTAATTTGAAGAAGCTTTACTTTCTGCGCAATGCATGGATTGATATCTAGTTATCTAGTATATGTTTAATACAAGTTCTAAAATAAATTATCTTCAAATACAACAAAAGGAGATTATTTTAGAATAAATTATACAAAATCAGGTACTTCCATGTACGGTATTTGTCCTTATTGACCTCTATATCATTTTATGACTGGTATTGATAACTATGATCCAAAGTCAAATTTAGGAGGAAAAAGTCAAATTTAGGAGAAAAAAGACAGTTGAATAGAAATTACTACTGAGAAGCTCATACCCTATAACTATTTAGTGGACTTTTTCCCCAAATTCAGTGTGTTTTCCTGGGTAATAGATAGAAATTTTAATAGACTGGTTGGGAATTATTCATCCAATGGTGAATTTTGTGTTATTTGCTTTCCGTTGTTAAAAAAAAAAAAAAAAAACTGATGCAACTTAAAACCCAATTGAACGCAATGGATTGGTTCGGTTTAGTTAGATTTCTAATAGGCCTTGGTTTGGCTAGGGTATTTTTTTCAAGAAGCGATCACCAATTCTGGATTAGTTGATTGAAAAATTGAACCAATCTGCAAACCGAACCAATCGAGAACCGAAATACATGCAATAAAAAACCCCTTACTCGCTACGCCCCCACCCAGTGGAATTGAAAGCTGCTACACACTATCAAATTATAACAGAAGCAACCTAAAATTCAATAAATACGGATCAAAATTGAACTGATCTGTAATTTTTTTATTTGATTCAGTTCTATTAGTGCTACGATTCAGTTCTGTCAGAGAATTGATTAGCATTGGTTCGGTTTTGGGTTGAGTCTTAACCGAAGCAAACTCTCAACCCAAAACTGAACTGACTCATATGCGCACCCCTAATAGGTAGAAATATCTTCTGTTGTTGGTATGACAAATTAGATTACTTACAAATTCTGTCAACAGAAGTCCCGAATAATGCTTCATGCCCAACTTGTGGTCATCAGATGAAAACTACCATTCAAGCCACTTGAGATTGTTTTATACCTAGTGTCACGAGCCCACCAAAATGACCCAAATATAGGCCCATGAGAATGCCAAAGAGCCCTCCAAGTCAAGAACATTCTAGGCCATTCATGGGCATTTAGAGAGGATTCTAGACTTTTCCTCACATGTGTAAATACAAGAAGAGTGTGAGAGGTTCTAGAACTTTGGGGGAGGCTTCCTTGAGAAGTTTTGTACAAAAATATCTTAGATATTTGTATAGATAATTCTAGAGGAGGAATCCTAACCGTTGGATTAAAACGATCCCTACCGTCATTGAGGAGGTGGATAAGTATAAATAAGGGGTAGCCCCTCATTTGTAACCATCCAAGTTTCAAGCAATACAAAGCATTCTCCAAGTTCATTCAAAGCTCTCTTTGTTCTCTTGTTGTTCTCTTATTCTTAGCCTTGTTCTTTCAGTGTTCTAAGGCTTACTTAGCATCTTTTGTAGCCAAATGTGTCTAAGGCCGCACGGGTCAAGGCGTTTAAGATTCAAGTCCGTGACAGTTGGTATCAGAGCTTCGGTTTGTGAAGGCTAAGCAATGGCAACAACTGGTTTGGATATCACCGAACATGGAGGTGTTCACGAGAGGGATCCCCCTCCTCCTACCGGCAAAGGGTGGAAGGACAAGTCAAAGGATGCCTTGTCTTCATTAGAGTCAACAGTCATGAGAGTGGAGCTTGCTGTGGCCGACGGACGGGATAAGTTTGAGGAAATAGACCAAAGCATCGAGGGACTCAACCAACGTGTCGAAAGGATCGACAATGGGTGGGAAGAGTTCCAAAAAGAGGTGTAAGGCGGCCTCAACACCATGGCAGAGCTCTTAAGGACCCAAATAGAGGCTCTCAAGGAGATAGTCCAAGCTAAGATTGCCGCTATAAAGGAGGAAATGAAGGAGATCAAGGGTGATTGGTCCTTGTGCAAGATGGTAATCACGCAAGGTACGGACACTTCCTCTCCCTCTCCCAAGGTAGACATTCCTAGGCCCAAGAGCTACATGGGTCAAGGAATGCTAGAGAGTTAGATAATTTCTTATGGAGCTTGGAACAATACTTTGGTGCCACGGGCATCAATGAGGAAGATAAGAAAATCAAGACGGCCCCTTTCTTCTTAGTGGATGCGGCCACGCTATGGTGGAGGCGGCGACATGCAAACATAGAACGTGGGTTATGCACCATGGCCACATGGGAAGACTTTAAGAGGGAAATCAAGAGGCAATTCTACCCAGAAAATTCAGAGCATGAAGCTAGGGCAAGACTACGTCGTCTCTCCCACAAGGGCACCATCCGAGATTATGTGAAGGAGTTTTCCGTGCTTATGCTAGAGATCCCCGAAATGTCCGAAAAGGAGTCTCTCTTCACTTTCATTGATGGACTACAATCTTGGGCCAAGCTTGAAGTGTAACGGCCATCTCTATTGTGAAGTCTTTGACAGACTTTAAGAAAGGTGAGTCCTCTTCTTCTAAGCCTATGTTTCAAAAGCCTAACCAAGGCAAAGGTAGGGGAGACAATGTAGGCTAATCAAAGGAGGGAGGACACAAGCCATTCTCTTCAAGCCATGGCAAGTTCAACAAAGACAAAAGGAGTGGTGATAAACCCAAGCTCACATGCTTCCTATGCGACAGCAATCACTTTGCTAGGGATTGCCCAAAACGAGCAAAGCTATCGGCCCTCATCCAAGATGACGACTGTAGGTGGGATTTTTCGGGAAGGCTGGGCCGAGCTCTCAAGCCTAAAGTGGATGAGTCCAAACTTCTTCCTGCAAGACGAATGGGTTAGAATGGGTCGACCCTAGGTGGGTCGATCTCACTCCGAAGATTAAGTCAACAAACTTAATCGAGAAGTATGAATGGAAGTTGTGTAAGTCAGGGGTTGATTCTCCATACCTGGCTCTCGATTCCTCGGGGCTTTATAGGGTCCTTCGGGGAGTGTCTTTTTTCTCCGCCTATCAGCAGGCTCTCATAGTCTGCTGGTTAGGCATCATCATTGACGCCGCCTGGCTACCTGCAGCGTCTGGCGCACCGTCGTGGGGGATTCCGGCTGACCGGACGTGCACGTCGACGTTTGTGTGGGCGGCCGCTCGTGCATTAAATGCAAGTCAACTCCGCATTTAATGCTCCAAGACCGCCAGCGGTTTGCGCACACCGTTGGCTGTCTGGGCCACAGCCAAAGGAGGTCGGCAGTTTGGGCTGGCCTTTCCTCATAACTGGTTTGGGCCCCAGGCAGCCCCAACTTTTAATTCGAACAGATTGGGCCTCACCCATTGGGTTGGGCTGGGGGTTATTTCCCCACAATTGCCCCCCAGCCATTGCGTCGATTCAGCTTCTGAAACGGCCAAGGGTTGTAACGGTCACCCGACCGCACAAACGGCGGGGATTTTAAAAAAAATCTATTGATGAGGCGTTATCGAATCGACAGCCTACGTGACGCTTCGGCAGAGCGTCATGATTAATGCCGTTTTTTCGCGTATGAACCGACGGCTCTGGCGTGTATAAAAGAATGACGCCCTAATTGGTTTTGGGAAAACACTTGCTCTTTTTCTACTTCCCTGCCTCTTGAATCTCGAGTGCGTCGGCTGTTTCGACACCCAACACTGTAAGTGTCCTTCGAGCCCGCAACTCTTTCGCTCTTCACTGTACTTTCTGTGTGTTGACGATTGCCCCCCGATGGCATCCCGTCTTCGTAAAATGTTAGATGGTCCGTCGGCCCTTGCTTCGTTCAGGGCCAGGTTCGAAATCCCAGACAAGATCGGCTTAGAGCTGGTCGACCCTGATGACTTCCGTATGGGCGAGACCGAAAAGGGAGTGCCATTCCCGGACATCGCCATCGTCGAAGGGGGGCTCAGGTTTCCCCTCCACCCTCTTCTTCATAAGTTCATAGTAAAAAGTAATGTGTCACCTTCCCAGTTAGCGTCGAATGTGTATAGGATCTTCTTTGGTATGCTTGAAATAAATCGGCGACTGGGGGTAAACCTGGGCCTCGCCGAACTGGACTACTGTTACACCCTTTGCAAAGTCGGAGGTAGTTACAAGGTTTACCTCCGGGTAGTAAAGAAGTCCTTAGAGTTAGTGAAGTGTTTGCCTTCCTCAGGGAAGGGCGTTGATGATGTAAGAGTTTGGGTAACTGGTCCATGGGAGTTCGGCAGTGTTCCCGAGAAGGATAGACCGGCGATTCGGTGCCCTAGGAAGCCCGTTGAACTAGGTTTGATGCCGATCTTCTCAGACTGTGTATCAGTTTAAGTTTCAGTCCGTATCCATACTAACTCTCGAACTTTTTGCAGACACAAGGAAGCGGTCGAAAGCCCGCGATTGGTTGGTTAACTCTGACGACCTCAACAAGGTCTTGAACTACGTTGGTGAAGGTCGGCTACGGTACATAGCTCGGGAAGCACATATCTTGCTCTCCTATCCGCTGCGATACTCAACTTTTACTGCCGAGACTGGAGTCCCCCCGAGTGTACTAGCAAGATTGGCGGACGAAGGTGCCGAAGGGGACTTTGAAGAAATCCCTACTGGCATAGCGATCGAGAGGGCGCGCATCCCTACAGGCGTGACAGTCGCGGTTGCTCCACCGTCTGCATCACCTGGCGAAGAACGGCAAGAAGAGCGAACCAAATCACACAGTTCGGCATCCACTTCGTCACCATACACCGTACCCGACCGCCGAGTTGTGATTCCCACCCGAGCGAGTGATTCGAGCCCATCACCCAACGAGATGGACGGCATGAGTCTGAAGGAAAGGATGTTTGCTCTGGCTGGACAGCCGCTGAGGTCGGCTACTCCCACTCCTGCCGAAACTCCAACAGCCGAGCCGGTGGCAGCACCCGTGGAGGAGGCCGCAACAGTGCAACAGAGGCCAGAGACACGGCAACAAAGAAAGAGAAGGCCCGATGTCACTCCAACTCATGCGCCCAAGAAGCAGAAAGGCAAAGCCACGGTGGACGAGGTCGGCGAGACAGTGACCATTACTCCGGACATTTTGGGCCGTCCAATGACGACAGCGGATTCCATGATCGATCAGCCCGAGGTCGCTTTTGGTGTTTTGAAAAGCGTCCTTCAGAAAAAGGACGTGGCGAAGCTGGGCGAAGCAAGCGACTCGGCCGTCTTCATGGGCGCTTTCCATGATTCCGTACTGGTAAGATAGCTATGACTTTTGGTGACTACAGTCCTCTTAGGCACTTGTCCTAACAGCAACCTTCTTCAATTTGTGTAGGGCTGCCTAAATTCCTTGGAGGCGATGACACGCTTCCAAAAGCTTGCCGAGGTTCACCAGCAACTCATTGAAGAGCACGGCCGTCTGAAGCTTGAATGGATTGAAGCAAATAAGGAGCGGATTACCTTCAAGAAACAAGCCGAGCAGGCTTCCGCCGAGCTTTTGCTGACGAAGGCCGACTTCGAGAAGAGGGATAAGGATCTCGCCGACCTTGAGAAAAAGTTTGACGTGCAATCCGTGGATCTGCACAAGGCCAACGAGGAGGTGGAGACCCTTAAGGCAGAAGTGGCCGAGCTGAAGGTGGGGGAGGAGGCCATATTGAAGCGGGGCGAAGAGAGGGGAGCCAGGAATTTGGCTCAAGAGATGATGGACCTCAGTCGCACCATTTTCCGACAGGGTTGGAATGGTGCCCTTATCGTGGCAGAGTTGGATAAGGCCTCCGATGTGTGGGGTCTTTGCCTGGACTACTTCGACACTACCGAGGACGGCGTCGTCTGTCCGAAGAAAGTCCTAGCCAATGCCCAATATGCACGGGAGCTTAAGTTAAAAGACGCGGCCGAAGCTGCTGCTGCTGAGAAGGAGAGAGTTGAAGGCTTGAAGATCACAGCTGTGCCCCCGGAGGATGTGGTAGAAGTCTCGCCGGGGGTGTCTGCAGAGTCGGGGGAGAAGTCGGCATAGCTTTTCTTTCTCTTTCTCCATTTTTGTAACCGTCAGTACTTTTTTAATGAGAAAAAACTCGTCTGTTTGTTTATTACTGGATCTCCTTTATTTGATTTTGCTGTTTAGACTTAATTTTTCTTTCTTCAGCTTTTCTTGGCCGGTCTGTGCATTTTGGGCAGAATTGACACTTGACTTTAGTTTTTCTCTCTTCGACCTGCCCAACATGGACAGGACCAAGTTTTTACACTTAGTTTTTTTGCTTTGGCCTTCTTAGGCCGACCTGCCCAACATGGACAGGACCAAGTTTTTACACTTGGTTTTTGCTTTGGCCTTCTTAGGCCGACCTGCCCAACATGGACAGGACCAAGTTTTTACACTTGGTTTTTGCCTTGGCCTTCTTTGGCCGACCTGCCCAATTTGGACAGGACCAAGTTTTTACACTTGGTTTTTGCTTTGGCCTTCTTTGGCCGACCTGCCCAACTTGGACAGGACCAAGTTTTTACACTTGGTTTTTGCTTTGGCCTTCTTTGGCCGACCTGCCCAACTTGGACAGGACCAAGTTTTTACACTTGGTTTTTGCTTTGGCCTTCTTTGGCCGACCTGCCCAACATGGACAGGACCAAGTTTTTACACTTGGTTTTTGCTTTGGCCTTCTTTGGCCGACCTGCCCAACTTGGACAGGACCAAGTTTTTACACTTGGTTTTTGCTTTGGCCTTCTTAGGCCGACCTGCCCAACATGGACAAGACCAAATTTTTACACTTGGTTTTTGCCTTGGCCTTCTTTGGCCGACCTGCCCAACTTGGATAGGACCAAGTTTTTACACTTGGTTTTTGCTTTGGCCTTCTTTGGCCGACCTGCCCAACTTGGACAGGACCAAGTTTTTACACTTGGTTTTTGCTTTGGCCTTCTTTGGCCGACCTGCCCAACTTGGACAGGACCAAGTTTTTACACTTGGTTTTTGCTTTGGCCTTCTTTGGCCAACCTGCCCAACTTGGACAGAACCAAGTTTTTACACTTGGTTTTTGCTTTGGTCAGAATGGTCCGAGTAGGGTCGTTTGAACAATCTTCATTTTCATTGATTCTTCAGCTGAGCTTTATACATTTCGGGGACTGTTACAGTGTTTGGGGTTTCATATTACTGGTAGAACTTCCTCAGGTTGGTCGCATTCCAAGGTCGTGGCAACGGTCGCCCTTCTTCAACGATCTCAAGTCTGTACGCGCCGATGCCGACCTGGGATGTGACCCTGTAGGGGCCTTCCCAATTAGGGCCGAGCTTCCCATCTGCCGCCTTCTTGGTTGCCCCCAATACTTTTCGTAGAACCAGATCTCCTGAAGCAAAGTTTCTTGGGCGGACCCGCTTGTTGTAAGAGCGTTTAAGCTGTCGCTGATACTCCGTGAGCTTGATCAAAGCGGTTTCCCTTCTTTCTTCGACAAGATCCAGATCTCTCGCAACCGTTTGGTCATTGACACCGGTGTCGAAAGCCGCCGACCTGATAGTTGGTAGTCCGATCTCCAAGGGGATGACTGCCTCCACCCCGTATGCCAAGGAGAACGGTGTTTCTCCTGTGGACCTCCTTGGGGTTGTTCGGTAGGACCACAAGACATTGGGTAGCTCTTCCGTCCACTTCCCCTTGGCTTTTTCAAGACGTTTCTTGACTCCATTCAGCATGGTTTTATTTGAAATTTCGGCTTGTCCGTTGCATTGGGGGTAGGCTGGTGTTGAGTAATAGTTTCTGATCCCCAATCCTTCGCAAAATGATCTGAAGATATTACCATCGAATTGGGTGCCATTATCTGATACGATGGCACGGGGCAACCCGAATCTGGTGACAATGCTTTTCCATACGAACCTTTTGGCGTCAGTTTCCCTGATGTTTGATAAAGGTTCGGCTTCTACCCATTTGGTAAAGTAATCGGTGGCCATGATGAGAAACCTTTTGTTGCCCGGAGCCCGAGGCAAAGGTCCGATAATGTCCAGTCCCCACTGAGCGAAAGGCCACGGACTAGTGATGGAAGCAAGATCTTCGGCTGGCTGGTGGATAATGGGGGAAAACCTTCTGCATGTAAGGCCACCAGTATCCCTGTGAGATGGCTCGGTGTGCGACCGATCTACCGCCGACGTGACTTCCACATATCCCTTCATGGATTTCGAACAAGACGCTCTGTACTTGGTCCGGATGAACACAGTGCAAATAAGGACCTGTAAAAGAACGTCTGTAAAGTTCCTTACCTGGTGACAGCCAATACCTGAGAGATGCATGCTTGATTCGCCGAGCTTCAGCCTTATCGTCTGGTAGCTTGTCTGTGTCAAGGTAAGAAATGATTGGGTCCATCCATGATGGTCCCAGCTTTTCCGCTGTTAAGGCTTCATCCTCCTCGCAGAAAATGCTGGGATTGGCAAGAGTTTCCACGTTGATCGTCCTTCTCGAACCTGATTTCAGAGCCGTGGCCAGGGTCGCCAAGGCATCCGCATGTGAGTTGTTATCTCGGCTAATCTGTCGAAGCTTGTAGTTTTTAAATTGGCTGAGAAGTTCCTTGGCCTTTGCTACGTACAACATCATTCTGTCGTTCTTTGCAACGTATTCCCCTGTGATTTGATTTACGACAAGTAAGGAGTCCGAGTAGATGACGATTTCGGGAATTCGAAGTTCAATGGCTCGACGTATTCCGGCGAGCAAGGCCTCGTATTCGGACTCATTGTTGGAAGCAGTGAATTCCAGCTTGATGGCTTGCTCGATGGTTAGACCATCTGGTGTAACGAGTACGATGCCCGATCCCGCCCCCCGGTCATTGGAAGCTCCGTCCACGTAGAGTTTCCAATGATCAGATTGTTCCCAAAGATCCAGGGGGATTTCGTGTTGCGGTTGGCCAGTGGCCGGGGTCTCTTCTACTTCTGGTGTAATTTCGACAGAGAACTCGACAATAAAATCTGCGAGAACCTGCCCCTTCACTGCCGATCTAGGCTGGAACTTGATGTCAAACTCTCCTAATTCTACGGCCCATTTTGCAATTCTTCCTGAGAAGTTGGCTTTCCTTAGGAGGGGTTTGAGCTGGTGGTTAGTGAGGACGTTAATGGTGTGAGATCTGAAGTAATGCACCAACTTTCGGGAGGCGACTACCAGTGCGAGTGTCAGTTTCTCCAGGGGTAGATACCTGGTCTTGGCTCCAAGTAGGGTTTTGCTGACGTAATAGACTGGGAATTGTTGCCGATTTTCTTGCCTGAGTAGGACCGCGCTGACTGCATGGTCTAACACTGCAAGGTAAAGGAAGAGCTCTTCATGCTGGACAGGCGTGGAGAGCAGGGGTGGTTTGGTGAGGTAATTTTTTAGATCGGCGAGGGCAGAATCACACTCAGGGGTCCACTCGAACCGTTCCTGTTTCTTTAGGAGCTGGAAGAAAGGTCGGCACCGGTCCGAGGAACGGCTAATGAATCTGTTGAGCGCGGCGGCCATTCCTGTCAATCTCTGAACCTCTTTGGCATTCTTTGGAGCGTGAACGCTCTGGATTGCACTAATCTGCCTGGGGTCCATCTCGATACCCCGATGCGTGACCAGGAACCCCAGGAACTTGCCTGAGCCGACCCCGAAGACACATTTTGAAGCGTTCAGCCGCATTTTGTAGTCTCTCAGGATACAGAGTACCTCCTTTAGGTCCGCCGAATGGGTGTCGCTCAGTTTGCTTTTTACCACCATGTCATCGATGTAGACCTCGACAGTTCTGCCGAGCTGCGTCTTGAACATCTTTGTGACCAATCGCTGATATGTGGCTCCGGCGTTCTTCAGGCCAAAGGGCATAACTCTATAGCAGTAAATACCCCTTGGAGTGATGAAGGCCGTTTTCTCTTGGTCGTCGGGGTGAAGTGGGATCTGGTGATATCCACGGTAGGCATCCAGGAAACTCATCCTTCCGAAGCCGGCGGTTGCATCCACAAGCTGGTCAATTTTGGGTAGGGGGAATGGATCTTTGAGGCACGCCCTGTTGAGGTCAGTGAAGTCTACACAGACCCTCCATTTGCCGTCCTTTTTCACTACTACGGTGTTTGACAACCAGCTTGGGTAGTTGATCTCCCGAATCGCTCCAGCTTCCAAAAGCTTCTCTGTTTCCTCCAAGACAGCGTCCACATGCTGGGTAGCTGCCCTTCTCCCCTTTTGGATAACAGGTCGGCAATTTGGGTTTACATTAAGGCGATGACAGGCAACGTCGGCGGCGATCCCAGGCATGTCGTAGGGTGTCCAGGCGAATACTTCCAGGAAGTCTGTCAGTAACTCAATGAGGGATTTTTCCTCTTGTTTGGACAAAGAGGTGCCGATGACGAAGTATTTTTCCCCTTGCCGATCTATGTATATCTTCTTCAGGTCCTCCACAACTTTATTCTCGGGCGTTTGTCCCACATCATCTATGGTGGGGGTGTCTTCATGCAACTCCATCATTTGTACTTTCTCTGATCTTGTCTTGGTCGCACATGCTGTTAGGAAACACCGTTTGGCGGTCACCTGGTCTCCCCTTATCTCGCCAACTCCCGCTGGGGTCGGGAACCGAAGCAGCTGATGGTAGGTGGAGGGAACGGCCTTCATGAGGTGCAACCAGGTTCGTCCCATGATGGCGTTGTAGGGGGATGGTACGTTAACAACCAGGAATTCTGTTTGTAACGTGATCCCTCCAGCCGTCACAGGAATCGTCACTTTACCCATGGGCCAGACTGGGTCTGAGCTGAAGCCGACCAATGGGCTAAGCGATGGTTGGAGGTCGGACTCCTCGAGCCCCAATTGTTTGAACAAGCTGTAGTACATAACTTCAGATGAACTCCCTTGGTCAATGAGCAATCTTTTAACGTCACAGTCCGCCATTCTTAACGTAACAACCAAGGCATCATTGTGGGGGATCTGCACTCCAGCGAGATCCTCGTCGGTGAAGGAGATGGATGCATGGGTATTGCCGACCTTGGCTTTCTTGCTGGGTGGTTGTATCTGCATCACTTCCCTTATGTGCGCGGCCTTTTGCATCTCGGCTCGGTACCTATGTGGGTCTATGGTCCCTGATTCGGCTGAACCGTGTAGCACGTTGATTACCCGAACCGGCCTTACTTCTGGTTCCTTCTAGGCTGCTTCCTGCACTCGTGGCTGCTCGGCTTCGACCTTAGTCTTCTCCCGATCAATGAATTGGTCGAGGTGACCCGCTTTGGTTAAGTCTTCCAAATGGGTTTTCAGATGCCGACATTGCTCCGTCTTGTGCCCCTTCTCGCGGTGGTAGGAACAGAACCTCTTCTGGTCCCTAGTTGCAGGGTCTCCCCCCAGCTTTGGCGGCCACTTGAAGAAGGGCTTATCACGGATCTGGGGCAATATTTTATAGATGGGGTCTTTAAAGACTGTGTAGACCCTATCGGGCACTCTTTTTCCTCGGCTAATGTCCTCTGATCGGGGCTTCTTGGCATCCTTCTTGCTCGTCTTTTCGGCTGCCGCGCCGACCTTAGGTGTCTCCCCTTGGGGTACGTCCTCGTCCAGCCGCGCATAGCGCTCGATCCTCAGCATTAGCTCTTGTATGGTGAGGGCTGGTTTCTTCATTAAGGACTGTCGCAAGGGATGCTCCCTGGGAAGGCCGATCTTGAACTGAGTTACAACCAACTGCTCGCTGCACTCATCAATTTCGTTATAAGCCTCCAAGTAGCGTTGGGCGTATGCTCGCAATCCTTCTCCTTCCTCATTTCGTAACGTCAACAAAAAGTCAACCTCCTTTGGCTGTAGGCTGTTTGCAATGAAACGAGCTATAAAGAGCTCGGCCAGTTGCCTCCAGCTTGAAACGGACTTTTGTGGCAATTTGTTGAACCACCGTAAAGCCACGCTCCCCAGGCTGGAGGGGAAGATCCGACACATCAACATCTGGTCGCTGCACCACACTACCATGAGCTGTTTATAATGCCGAACATGGTTAATTGGGTTAGACTTCCCGTCATAGAGGGTGAACTTTGGTGGGGTGAATTTTCGAGGAATTGGATGGGATTCAATCTCCTTAGTGAATGGTGTGGATGCAATCTGGTCTAGGGCCTTTCTCATCAGGTCATGGGCTGTGCGCTCCTTAGTTTGCTGCCTTCTATCCTCCTGCTTTTCATTGTACCACTTTTCCCAATCTTCCTTCCGCCGATCTTCCACCGCTGGGCTGCTGTTTGGCGGGGTTTCACTCCTGTCCCTTCGCCGACCCGTGCGCCTGTTAACGCAACGCGCGGTACTAGGGGTGTAACTCCCTCTTACCGGTGGCGCTGGTTCGTCCCTAGCGCCAACAACCTGCTCCCGATCTGGGGACCCATCTCTCCTATGCCCATTCCTGGCAGAGAATGCCTCCCTCATTACCCGCACCTGTGAGGTGAGGTAGGCTATCTCTTCTCCGCGCCGCCGAATTTCCCTCTCTGCCACACGGAGTGTATCCTCGCTTGGGACCCGCCCACTGGAGGGTGACGAGGCCAGATTCCGAGGATGGTTCCTGCGGAAATTTCTGTCCCTGACATAACCCGTATCCCTCCGCATTTCCTCTTGTGTCTCCGGGTGGCTTTCGGCGGACGTTCGTATCTCTGACCTCAGTATTCTTCTTTGCCGATCTACTGGTGTAGATTGGCAGTGTGCCGAACTGGTCTGGTTTTTACTGGAGGAGGCTCCGAAGCCCCTCCCGTCATAGTTTTCTTTCCTCTGTCTCCGGTTGTTTAGACTCATGGTTTTTCTAAGCCTTCCCACAGACGGCGCCAATTGTAAGTGGGATTTTTCGGGAAGGCTGGGCCGAGCTCTCAAGCCCAAAGTGGATGAGTCCAAACTTCTTCCTGCAAGACGAATGGGTTAGAATGGGTCGACCCTAGGTGGGTCGATCTCACTCCGAAGGTTAAGTCAGCAAACTTAATCGAGAAGTATGAATGGAAGTTGTGTAAGTCAGGGGTTGATTCTCCATACCTGGCTCTCGATTCCTCGGGGCTTTATAGAGTCCTTCGGGGAGTGTCTTTTTTCTCGGCCTATCAGCAGGCTCTCATGGTCTGCTGGTTAAGCATCATCATTGACGCCGCCTGGCTACCTGCAGCGTCTGGCGCACCGTCGTGGGGGATTCCGGCTGACCGGACGTGCACGTCGACGTTTGTGTGGGCGGCCGCTCGTACATTAAATGCAAGTCAACTCCGCATTTAATGCTCCAAGACCGCCAGCGGTTTGCGCACACCGTTGGCTGTCTGGGCCACAGCCAAAGGAGGTCGGCAGTTTGGGCTGGCCTTTCCTCATAACTGGTTTGGGCCCCAGGCAGCCCCAACTTTTAATTCGAACAGATTGGGCCTCACCCATTGGGTTGGGCCGGGGGTTATTTCCCCACAACGACGAAGAGCCCCACCAAGAGGAGACAAAGATGGGATCATTGCGTCTGCTCAATGCAATCAAGGCCAAGGTGGACTTAACCAAGGCGGCAAAGAAGGGGCGCATGTATGTGGAAGCAAAGATACGCAGTTTCAACACTCGTGCATTAGTTGATACCGGTGCTTCTCATAATTTTATCGAAGTTAAGGAGGCCAAAAGGCTAGGTCTCCAATCTAAGGAAAAGCAGGGTTAGCTTAAGGCCGTCAACTCGGAGGCACGACCTATCTATGGAGTTGCTCGAGACATGCAGTTACACATCGGGGAGTGGTGTGGCCAAGTAGACTTCTAGGTGGTACCCACGGATGACTATCCCACTAGCTTAACTTCTCCACTAGCTTTCACCCCCAAATCGATGGCCAAACTGAGAGAGTGAATGCTTTGTTGGAGCTATATTTGAGGCACTATGTGAGTGCCAATCAAAAGGATTGGGCTAAGTTATTTGACATTGCCCAATTCTCTTACAATCTTCAAAGGAGCGAGGCAACCAATACTAGCCCGTTTGAGTTTGCCACGGGCCAACAACCTTTGACGCCTACCATCGTCGCTACTGGTTATACGGGCAAAAGCCTTGGAGCTTATAAGTTTGCCAAGGGGTGGCATGAGAAGACTGACATGGCTAAGGTGGCCAAAAGGATGAAAAAATGAGTGGACAAGAAGTGGCAACCAAAAGAGTACCAAGAAGGAGACCTTGTCATGGCGAAGCTTCTCACCCATCAAGCCAAACTTTCAAAGGGCTTCACAAAGGACTTGCACGAAAGTACGAGGGACCATTCCCTATCATCAAAAGAGTTGGCAAGGTATCTTACCAACTTGAGTTGGCTCCAAAATTAAAGATCCATCCAGTCTTTCATGTAAGTCTCCTTAAGTCTTACTATGCGAACATGGAAGACCCAAGTCGTGGTGAATCAAGTAGAGCTACCACGTCCATCACGGCATCGTTTGACAAAGAAGTAAATACTATTTTTGCCCACCGAGTGACACCAAAGAAGGGCAAAGCACCGAGACACATGGAGTACTTGGTGAAATTGAAGGGGCAACCGGATAGTGAAGCCAGTTGGGAGCACAAGGAATCCTTGTGGTAGTTTTTGAACAAGATTACCGAATTCCGAGAAGCTGCAACCAGGGCGTCGCTAGATTAGGTGGGGGAGAATGTCACGAGCCCACCAAAATGGCCCAAATATAGGCCCATGAGAATGCTAAAGAGCCCTCCAAGTCAAGAACATTCTAGGCCATTCATGGGCATTTAGAGAGGATTCTAGACTTTTCCTCACATGTGTAAATATAAGAAGAGTGTGAGAGGCTCTAGAACTTTGAGGGGGGAGGCTTCCTTGAGAAGCTTTGTACAAAAATATCTTAGATATTTGTATAGATGATTCTAGAGGAGGAATCCCAACTGTTGGATTAAAACGATCCCCACCGTCCATTGAGGAGGTGGACAAGTATAAATAGGGGATAGCCCCTCATTTGTAACCATCCAAGTTTCAAGCAATACAAAGCATTCTCCAAGTTCATTCAAAGCTCTCTTTGTTCTCTTGTTGCTCTCTTGTTCTTAGTCTTGTTCTTTCGAAGTTCTAAGGCTTACTTAGCATCTTTTTTAGCCAAATGTGTCTAAGGCCGCACGGGTCAAGGCGTTCAAGATTCAAGCCCGTGATACTAATTAATGTTTGGAAGCTTGTGATTTCACCACAGCAACCTTGGGTTGATGGACATGTGGTGGGCAGGAAATGGTTGGTTTCACAAACCAATCGAAAAACTTAAGAATCAAACTAACTCGGCCTCTATGAATTGGTTTGATTTGGATTTGTCAAAAAATTGGTTCAATTCTGAGTCTAAAAAATGTCAACCTGATCTATTCGGTTCGGTTCTCAATTTCAAATTGTAGAGCTCGAATCAACTGAAGAACCGAATCAAGACCTGATTTTTATATCTCATAAACGTCTATATATATTTTATATATACCATTAGATCATTGTTATTTGCGCTTAATTATTGATGATTTTTGTTTCTATGTCATTTTTTAATTTTTTAAAAAATTAAAAATGCAAGACCAATTCTATTATTTTATATTTTTTAATAAATAAATTAAGTAATATATAATTAAAATAGAACTGACCCGATCCCGACCCCAATTTGAACCCACTCGAGGTAGAAACCGAATTGAATCAACCTGAGTTGATCAAAATCAAGTTGGTTCTGGGTTTAGAAATAGCTTGGAACCAAGGTTTTTGACTTGCAACTGGAATTAGGAGGCCATGACCCGGGATGGGTCTCTAATGTGGCCATGCCTTGAAGAAGTTTCTCGTCTTAAAAGAAATAAAAATAAAATAAATAAATAAATTAGGTGGCCAAGGCCAGTGATTGATCTTTGTCGAATAGACTTGCTCACGACGTTTTGCAGGCCGTGTCTGATTTTCATAATCCTCCTAGATCTGTTAGTGGGGATTACCGCTTCATGCTTTACTTTAGTTCTTTGTTGGCTTCGCCTCGTATACCGAAAAACAAAATGGTGTGCATTGGGAGGTTCTCTTCCTTAATAGGTTTTTTTTTTATATTTGGTGTTGGGCTAATAGGAAGAAAGTAGAGGCAAAAAGAATGTTTGCTAGCACATTGCGTTCCACTGTTCAAGGATCAAGGCGTCTCCAAAAATTTCCGGCGTTAAATATGGATTTAGACCCTGTTGTGTTGAGACCTTTAGGGGTTGGGGGGATTTACAGCCACTTTTGTATGCTTAGAAAATGCAGAAATTCAGATGACGAAATTCTTATGCAGAGATAGTGGATACATGTGATGTGAGGTCAACAAAAGAGTTTATCAAAAACCTACAAGTCAAGACTAACATGTAGGTACAGAATAAGTATTAATAATGATGATATAGCCTAATAGAATGTATGGAGCATATAAGGAGCACAAGAAGTAGGCAGACGATTTGCATGATAAAGAGCTTGATACATATGATTAGAATATGCAAACCAGACAAACCCATAGAACAATTACATTCATGCTAGTTGTAGCAGAAACTCTACTTCTGACATCAAAGAAAACGCCCATCACTTTCGAACATTGACTTGGTCTCAGCAACATGTAAAGCTAATTAATTTAGTAGCCAAAAAAAAAAAAATTAGGATTTTGCTTGAAGAATGGGCGAAGAAATACTTATTGCAAACTTTGAAATGTCCTTGCAGATCCATAGATTTACAAATCACACTCAAATGACATTTAAGCCAATTGCTTCTGATCCGCAACTTCGGAAACACAAAAAGAAAGAAAAGAGACGAATTCAAGACGATCTTGGTTTTAGAACAATGGTCGAATGCTTCAAAATGTGCAAGCTGAATTGTCCACCCTTCTCCGCTGTATCGATCTTCGACTGTCCCGGAGGAGGCAAGAGCTCGAAGTTCTGGACCAAACGTCCCAAAGTGA
Source organism: Euryodendron excelsum (assembly GCA_033060915.1). Taxonomy (NCBI): domain Eukaryota; kingdom Viridiplantae; phylum Streptophyta; class Magnoliopsida; order Ericales; family Pentaphylacaceae; genus Euryodendron; species Euryodendron excelsum. The sequence goes on along the minus strand of CM065380.1, from coordinate 9,800,858 downwards.
TGCCGAGAATCGGCAGGGCGAGGATAATTCCAGGGCAGCTCCTCCTGCCAACACCAAACGGAAGGTATTTAAAGTCATTGCCATTGGCCTCAACCTTAGACTCCTCTTCCAAGAACCTCTCGGGCCTGAACTCCTCTGGGTTCTTCCAGTTGCTAGGGTTGTTGGCAAGCCACCAGGCATTCACCAAGATTTTGCTCTCGGCAGGGATATCATACCCTCCGAGCTTTGCATCGTGGAGGTTCATGTGGGGGACCAGAAGAGGAATTGCCATCCGGAGACGGAGAGTTTCTTTGACTACTGCTTGCAAGTATGGGAGCTTGGTGGTGTCAGGCTCGGTGATTTGGACTCCACGGCCGAGCATGGTGTCGAGCTCGTGCCGGAGCTTCTTCTGGATTTCAGGGTGGTTCACAAGCTCTGCAATGCCCCATTCTATTGACCATAATGTTGTCTCAATTGCTGTTTCATAGCAGACATTTTAGCACATTAGCTCCATCATGCTGGTAAAGCAATCCTCAATAAAAAGAAGAACAACAAAAAAAACCACAAAAAAAGAAATAAATAAATAAAATTAAATGACTAGGACACAAAACTAGCAGGCTTAATCTTTGCAATTATGAAATCAATTCTTTTTTTTTTTTCTCTTTCCTATTTATTTTCTGGTCTATTTGAGAACCATTCTTTAAAAATGGGAATTGCCAAATCAAATTCAGGAATCATCATTAGATGCAAGACTTTAGCAAATAAAAACACAAAAAATGCTATTCTTCTAAAAAAAATTATATTTCACCAGAATGACGTGACGATGATATTTTTGTGATTAAGAGTAATGAAGATAGTGTTTCTATATTATGTATGAATTTTGTTGTTTAATATTATCCTAAAAACATAAAGTACTTCTGAATACAGGTTGGCCGTCCAAATCCTGTTTGGAAATCAATATCAAAACCATTTGATCAATACAAGCGGCTACTTAAATGGTTTTCCCTTACGTTATTTTTTTGTGTGTGCATGATTTAGAGTCTCTGAGCATTTAATTTCTTGGCTCTTAGTAGTTAGGTCTACTTATCAATAAAATAAATTAAATGGATGCATAGTTAGGTGTCTTTGTTGACAATCCCATTTCAATGATTAAATTCCACAACTCTTTACCTAATATTTTTATAGAGGCTCATCATGTTCTGCCCCCCAACCAACTTTTCAACCAACCATGAAAAGTGGGGTTTCACCAACTTTCACTCAATTTCACCAACACCGATTTATTTATTTGGTTACAAGAGAATTTAGGCTTTCAAGTTTGTACAAGATCATCGTATATATAAATAAATAAATTTTATATAATGTATTAATGATAAATTTTATACAATGTATTAATGATGATTGGTCATAAAAAGATATGAAGAGAAATCAAACTTGAAATTTCATTCTAAATGAGGATAAAACTTTCAAGCTCATGCAAGACCATTGTCTATATAAACAAATAAACTTTATACAATGCATTAATAATAATTAATTATAGACATAAAAAAGAATTAAACTTGAAATCTAATCCTAAATGAGGATCAATACACCACTAAGCCACTCTTATGGTTACTGATACATTTGTCTAATAAACAAATAATTTATCTTGGGACTTGAAAAAAACCGATGTAAATGCAAGAGTGAATAATAAGCGTGTTAGCAAAATTCAACTTTAGGCAAAAAGAAAGGTAAGGAAGATAAAGAAAACTGATTGAATAGTCTATTGCCACACTCTTTTGACTTCTGTATCCCTTGTGATCTTTTAAGTAACGTCTTTGACTTATTGTACCCCAGAAGGAATCATGAATTCAGTATTCTACCCAAAGGGAATAGAAAATTTAATTAAATTATTTTGAATAGATTTGTATATCAATCCGTAGGTAGGCAGATCGCCGACCTAATTCAGCTAGACGACCTAAAGTTCATGCACCTAACCCCAATTACTTGGATACGTGGAATTTTTCTCAATGCAAATACCAATAAACAAATATTTTTCATGGGAGAAGGGGAATGAATGACTTTTAATAGCAATTTATAACCCAATAAATTCTTAATTCTGACATTAAGTATCGAATTAACAAATTTGGAAACTTATTAAAAATTTATTATGGCATGGTATCTTTAATTTCAAATAGTTAGAAATGACAGCTCACCCCCCACTCATCTACACAAAAGTTTTTCTGATATATATATATATATATAGTGGACATCAAAGTCTTAGTGTTTGAACCACAGCTCATCTTGTGCGAGTTGGCTCTTAGTTAATGCTCTTTATATTTCCTGTGAAAACCGACCCTACAAAGTTATGGCAAATTTAATACATTTTCTTTTCTCTTGACAACTTTAATATTCAGATATACCATTAAAATTTTGTTATTAACTTAGAGTGAAAGTATAAATATGTATATGTTTATACATACTAGCACAAAATAAAAAATAAAAAAACAGAGAGTAGATAAAACTAGGCAGACGAAACAATATAATCACAGGAAAGAGTAGTAATTACCGGCAACGTTAATGTTCTCAACAATGTAAAGAACGTTGTCCTCGTTGATCTCTCCCTTCTGTTGCGCGTCCAAAATATGATCAATGGCACATTTTAGACTATTGTTGTCCATGCTCTTCGTGCTTGCTAACTTCCTGTAATCATTAACAAATAACACAAAAACTGTTTTAAAAAAAAATTATTATTACTTAGCTCGTTTAACTACTGTCGGCCAACTATTTAATCTGCTGAGAGTAACACATTATTCTTGCTGAGCCTTTCACTAATACAAGGTTCCTGTAACGTGAGTCTCCATCAGACCAAGTTTAGAGGACTTGTCTAGTAAATGTGAATATGTCCCGTGTCGCCTACACAAAATCAACTCCAAATGAACCAGACAACACCTAAATTCCATGAGGCATATTTTATAATCATTTTTAGTTCTTAGAACAAACGTTTTCCAAGACTACAAGACAACCTAACATGACAGGAAAACCTTGTTTTTTTTTTTTTTCAAAATAAACCTTAAAAATATAATCTGAAAGCATAAAATTCAAGTCTTGAATACAGAATTTTATGTGATCTTAACTCTATCATGGGATAAAATAGCAGCAAACACACTCTCAGAATTAAGTATACCATGTACCTAAAATATTGTCAAGACTGCATAAAACGGTAGTGTTTTAATATGAAAATAAAATGAAACTTACTTCCTTTCATTGACAAAGAAGTCCTTGAAAAGCTGCAATCTTCTCTCTTTAACTTCCTTGCAGATCTTCAAGTACCCTCTCAAGAACGGCCTCAAAATGGGAATGAAATCTCCATAATTATACTCAAAACTCTGAGCCAACCTACTCCTCTCTCCATTCAACGCCTTCAGCTTCATGAACAACGGGTCCTCCTCGCTCTCGAACCTCCTGTCGAACATGATCCGGTACATGTTGTTGTACATCATCAGTTGCAACCGCCTCCTCAGGACGATCCCATTGGTTGCCGCCTCCGGGTTCCTCTTCACGTCCTCCACCACGCTCGCCGCCTCATCCTCCCACCCGAACCGGTACTGCTGGACAACCTTGTTGGTGAAGAAAGGGACGGTCATGATCCTCCTCATCTTCCTCCAGTGTTCACCGTAGACTGTGAACACCATATCCTGGCCCTTTCCGGTGAAGATGTCGAATACCACGTTCCGGGTTCGGGACCCGAACTCGACCCCTTGGGTGTGGAGGACCTCTTTGGCGAGGTCAGGGGATGAGACGACGACCAAGTTGCGTTGGCCCATTCGCAGCAGGAACATTTGTCCGAATTTCTTGGCCAAATCCGTCAGGTTGCGATGGTTCAAGTCATCCCCGACTTGGAGCCAGTTGCCGAATACGGGCACGGGTAAGGGTCCTGGAGGGAGTTTGAATCGCTTACCGCGCAATTTAGAGATTATGATGGCGCCGATTATGGCAACGAAGAGGCCTAAGAGGGTCTTCTCTAGGAAGAGAAGATCCATTTTCGCGTAGGTTAAAGGGAATGGTGGTGGAGGGGTGTATGATAGAGCGGCTGGGGTGCTGGCTACTGCTAAGTGAAGGTGGAGATGGTGGGGGATTTATAGAGTGGAGTGAGGTGGTGGATTAATAGAACCGGCGTTTGTGGGGGTTTGACGGGAAACGTTAGGTAGGCTTGTGGGCATGTGCTGGTGGGTGGAGTTGGTGGGCGGGAAGCTTCACGGCGTTAGTTTTAACGGCGGGCACAAGAGAGGGGTGGAAGGGAGTAGGTAAGCGGGTTGGTGAGCAAAAATGGTCATAATTTCAGGTCCTACAGTGTTTTCAGGCTAAAAAATAGACACAAAGAGATGAGAAGGGGTCAAAAGTTTGTGCTAGAAATTAATTTTTGCATTTTTTTAAATTAATTTTTATTTCATTCTAAAATGATATAATTCTTTATACACAACTGAATTGGTCTAATCTTGTCCATTAATTTCAATTTTAACTTTTTATAAATTGAATGAAAATCTTTATTCCATTCACAAAATCCCAAAGAAAAATATATAGATTCCTTATATTATATTTCTGAAGATTGCTCGCTAATTCTTCACTTTAGTACAAGAAATTCAAAAGTTTGGGGACCTACTACCTAATGTGATGTGGTGTTGATGGAGCAACCACGATGATTGCCACAAAAAATATATGATAAATGTGATTTCTATTGCTTATGTCATTCTTTATTTCTCATCTCACAAATTAATGGATACCTAACAACTAATGGATTCCTGTTAGGTGGATTTCGATTATTTCTTTTGACCCATCTCAAAGCCCACCTAATAGGAGAAAGCTCATTGTTCTATGATAAGAGTATCAAAAAATAGTATGGTGCTCTAAAAGTAACAAATAATTTTTTTAGGGGATAGAGCAAATTTTGAGAGGTAAAACAATGCCCTAAAAATAAAAAAATTATGAGTACTACCTAACTCCAACTCCAACCAGATGGTTAAGTGGTCCACTTTCTAGTGATAATATTCTAAAAAACTAATTCTCCGCTGTTAGAATTGTCATGGCCTTTGTCACTAGATCTAAATTATTGGTTGTCTTATGCTTTTAAAGTTTATTGCCCCATCTTGTTTAGCAATGCTTCGCAAGAGGCTTTGAGCCAGTAGCGGAACCACATAGAATTATGGGTCCAGGTCCCTCTTAAGTTTTTGAAATTGTATGTAAATCTTATAATTTTTAAATATTCATGGTAAAAAATAGTATATTGCCACTGAGTTTTTTAATTCATGTTTAGATCCTACAAATTTTTGAGTTTTTGTGATAAAAGCTAGTATATCGACCCCTTAAAATTCGATAAATTTTCTAGGTCCACCCATACTTTGAGCGAGCTTAGGGTTGGGAAATAACGGAATAAAAAGATGGATAGTGAGAGCATTGACAGAAGAGTTGGGTGTGTTTGCCTGTCTCAAAATCATTACCCATAACTTCTAAGAAAAATAATCTTATTTTGGAGCATGATAAATTGCTTCACAATATTCTCAGATAATGTACACTATACTATACGAGTTCTGTACATATCCTCAGATAGTATAGGACATCATCTACTACATGAGGTAAGTCGGATTGAGTGATTCAGAAAAGTCAATCTACTTGGATATCCAAGTTGTGCACATACCAAAGCCCTTTTTCATCTGGGTGCATTTGGAATAATCCCTTCAAATTAAAGACTTTGAACTCTAGTTTTTTTTTTTCCAAATGGTCATTTGGCCAGTTTTTATTGGCTGCAGGTTGCAATTCTTGTTTGACCTATTTCTCTATTCGAAGAAAAGACATCCATTGAGATGGTTGGATGCACATACACAACATTGTGATGATAAATTTTTGTGGGTATAAATGAATTGCTCTATTTTCCCTTAACTAAATGTTACTTCATATATATATATATATATATATATATCTTCCCAAAAGATTGAAATTCAAGTTGGTTCTTCTTTTGAACAAGTTGATCTGAGTGTTTTAATTCATAGTTTAAAGGACAAGACCAACGTAATTCAATATCATTCGATTGGTGATTTAGAAACTTCAGTTGCCAAGACCATTAATTCAAGTTTCTTCAAAACTCAATGAATTAATAAGATGCCTATTTTCCTATGACAAAATTTTCTTTTTTTTTTTTTTATCTCAATAATCTAAACTTCATTTATTGTGGAGACGCTCCAAACAAAGATGAAAGAAAGCTCACAAGTTGCAGCCATTGTGGGAACTTCAAGTTCTTGATGCGTAATGGACAAGAAAGACGAGTAGATGAATGCTTTATCTTGCTGTCCTTTTCAAAACCAAAAATTTATCCTTGCAAATACATTAACGAAGTGTCGATGAAATTTTTATAATTAAGAACGACTCTTTTGTTCTAAAGTAAAAGATAGAAACTCATTTTTTGTTTGTTAATCGATTTTTGTATAAACACTTTATATTACAATACTCTTTTCAGAATTTTCAAAAAGTGACAGGAATAACTTAGAGAGTCAGTGCACTTGGGTAAGGCATGCTTGTTCTAAACGTACCAACCCACCTGGCGTAAGAAGTCATACAAAGCCCATACAAGACTTCATAATAAACTAGTTGAACTGGGCGGCTGTGATTTTGCTAGTTTATATGTAAAAATATGTTTTTGTGCGAGGTATTCATTGAAAATAGAAATAAATTGAAAACATTGGTGGATGGCAATAGGAGTTTTAAAAAGTATGCCAAGAGTGCACGTATGTAATCGATTTAATAATAATACTGATGCGAATGTCAATGGAATTTCACACTTGATGAACATACAATTTTCTGTAGCGCTCATCGATGGACATCCATGCGGAATGATTATCTGAACAAAAGATAACACAAAATATATACTTTCATTCATCTCCGAAGAGAAGGTTACGTCTTATTTGCCTATGGAAAAAGAGAGGGTAAATGAATATTAGGATAAACTCTACATCAGAATCATGTAATATGAGCCTTTGGTTATTTTTTTGGATTTCTCGGTGAGGAATGTGGGAAACCATTTTCCATGACTCCCACTTTCACTGTCCAGTTTTTGGTTTGAACATCTATTTGTGGGATGAGCTTCAGTTGGCTTGGCTTTCTGTGAATCCTGTAAAAAGTTAGATCGTTAAAATAAACATATTAGAGTATTTGGAATACAGGATTGCATATAATTGATTATTCTAAGTCAGTGTACATTATATTTTCCAAAATAGATCCGCATTGGGCAGTAGGTCTATGACATTTTTGAGTTGATTTTGAAACCCATGCATATTTACACCACTGAATTCAAATTCTAGGCACGGGGTGATTCCCATATAAACTGAAATAAGAGAAATAATTTATGAATCAACTAACATGGGTTCTTTTGAAAGAAAAGTGCAAACATTTGAAGAAAAAAGATATTTTACCAACCATTACCACACATTTAAGTATCAATGAATAGAAATTCTCTTGTTCTTAGTTCCTTGTAATAGATAAAAAGTCAAAGCCAATCTATTTCATGCCTTGTTGACAGGCGGTTTCACAACTCCTGTTCTTTGTTCTTAAGGTGAAATGCATTGTAACTTCAGGACAAGAGTAATGGAACTAAAAAAAAAAAAACATAGGTCTTCTCATGCTAAAAACAATTATGATTGCTAACAGAAAAAAGAACTATATTTCTCTAGCTTTTGCTCCTCAATTATGAAAATAATTAGCTTCCTGCTCACATCGTAACCAGGTCTACCTTCAACAATTATATCTAACGAAAGAGGATGTATAATCCAAAAGTTTTGTAGTTGTATTGTCTTGAGCATATACAAAGGATCTATACGCAAAATTAAGGTGCTCCTTAGATTGTATCTAATGTTGAATTGAGAGATAAATTCTTAGTTTTGAAAGCTCCAATCAGAAGCAATCACTTTGAAGGAGCCATTGTTTTTCGGGGGAAGAATTTTGAGTTAGTTTTACTTTTCTATTTTTTTTGGATCTCATAGCTTATCTTTTCTTAAAACTATGTTCTACTTTGTTTAGAAAAGAAAATTCAGATGGCATCAATTTGATTTAGCAGTGTAGGACGTGGTAGGACATTTAGAAATTTTCAGAGAGAGATTGTTTGTTTTGGGTTTCATGATATCAAAGAAGAAAACAATTTCTTTTCTTATAATAGTATAACATTTTTTCTTTTTCTTTTTCTTTTGAATAGGGAATAGGAGTATAACTTAATAGCTCTAGGTTTTCTGAAACATTTCATCAAACAGCATATGAACACAATTGCAAACAGGTATAGAAAATGGTTTAAATTGAAAAATCAAAAGTAGAAAAATCGCAGAGTGAGTAGAAGAGACAGAGAAAGAGGAAGAGAGTACCTTTGAAATAAAGATTGAGAGAATCAGCAGGTGACAGATGATGAAGAAACAAACAGAGAAAGACTTCCAAATGTATTTACATATTTTGTGAGAGTTTTGAATGTGTCTGTACTGTGTGAAGTGTGGATCCTACGTCTTCTTAGCCATATGTTCTTCATTCCTTGTGTCAAGCATGCCATTTGTAGGGATGGGAACATGAAAGCAGGAGGTGTAGTAGAGGAGTAAGCATGAGATGGAGGTTTTCTCCTGAAAGCAAGAGGTGGAATGTGGCCCGTTCGGCATAGTTTTTTGTAAAGTGTTTTTTAAATTTACAAGTAAAGAAGAAAGTTAGATTTTTTTAATATTTTTATTTTTCTGACTTTGTTTTAATTAAAAATAAGTAAAAAATAAAAAACTAAAAACTAAAAAAATTAAAAAAATTAATTTTTTTACTTATAAATTTAAAAAAAAGTTATATCAAAACCGCCATTTTTGAAAATATGAAAGTAGGACGTGGGGACGAAGCAGGAGCCGCGTACAAGAGCGAGAGTGAATTCGAAAGTAAGCCACTAATGTATTGTAATTTTATTTAGCTTTAGGGTTAAAAGTGGCAAAAGGGGGCTAAAAAAAGTAGATGAAACCAAAGAGCAGCTCTTTTTATTTATACTATTACAAAGCAAACTCTTGGGTTTTGTGAAATTGGTGAAACTTCAAATTTAAAAAAGTGTCACTTTTATGTACAGACCAAAACATCCTCAAAAATTACATAAATTACTAACATTGTGCATATCTTTATTTAACTCAAACGGTAAAAAAATAAAATACTAATTTAGGTTTGGTAACCACCCACTAATCATCACCTATTTATTTTCTCCCACTTACTCAAATTAACTATCCCAAATTAACCACCCATGTAGTGGGGACACCTATTCTAGTATAGTTAGATTAGATGACAATAAAAAATTGTATTAACATGTCAGTACCCGCCCAATTTGACCAACGCAAGAACTATTTAAATGTTGCCCCCTTGCATTTTTTTTTTTTTTTTACATTCTTAAATTTTTTAACTAATTTATTCTGTTGGGTCGGATCAAAACCTGAGTTGCCATCTAAACATCCGTTAGATTTGACGGTGCACAAACCCAAATTTATTGCAGGTGACTGGTTAGCTCCCACGTGCTGCCTACCACCACCCATCTCATTCTGCTTTTTTACTTCCTACACGGTGTTCCGGTCTTAGGTGGGTTTGGTAAGAGTTTTTTTTAAAGTAAGAAAGTTAAATTTTTTTATTTTTTTATTTTTATAAACTAAGATAAGAAAAAATAAATCAAAACATTTTAATTTTTTTACTTAAAAGTCAAAAAAACTAATTCTAAAAAATTTGACAAAAAGTTATATCATATAAAAAATCATAAAAAATGATTGAACTTGAAACTTTATACGATCATAATTAACAATGAAAACTATTCCATTAGTGAACCACTGATTGTGTGCATTTTTAGTTTCGTTCTTACGATTTATATTAATCCATTCAATTGCTGTGCTCCAATAAGATCCATAATGATCAACTCAACCAAAGAAGGGCAATGCCAGCGTATATAAATCACCAAATGTTGTTTTTATAACGTATTACGAGATATATAAAAAAAAATATGGGTTAAAAAAATATGAGAGGTGGAAGAGAACAGATGAGATTGCCAAGACCAGTTTTGGTTTACCTACTACCACAGATGGGGATGTGGATGGCTGGCAAGCTATACCCACCACTATTCTTTTTTTTTTTTTTTTTGTTAGGCACTTAGGGGTGTTCGGGGTTACGTACTTAAAGGTGTTCGAGTCAATTTACTTGCATTTCAATCAATTTATTCTCCGATGACGTCCGGTCTAATTAAAGACAAGCTATCTACATAAAGACTAGGAGATTCACAAGAAATGAATATCTTGTAGCCTGGTCCCAAAAAGACAGCTAAATTTTGAATTCAAAATGTCTAGGTTAACAACTTATTTTTATTTTTATTAAATTATTACAAAAATTACGTAATTATTAAATTAAAAAAATTAATAATAATTAAGAGATTTCGAACCTAAAACTTTAAAAGCAACAGAGCTCCAGACCCCAGACTTTGGCTACCTGGCTACCCCTTACTATTCCTTTTGAATGACCAAATTATTACCCACTTGCCACTTTCGAACGTTGACCGGGTCTCAGCAACATGTAAAGCTAATCAATTTAGTAGCAAAAAAAAAAATTACGATTTTGCTCCAAGAATAAGAGAAGAAACACTTAGGCCATTTGGGTACTTTTTGCTTAAAAAAAGTATGAAGTATTTGGTTGACTTTTTTTAAACTTAAAAATAGCTTCTTCTATTTTTCAACTTCTTTGAGCCTAATAAACTTATAAGCAAAAAGTTAAAAATTTGATATTTTTTTGTGCTTAAATCACTCCGATGAAAATTAATGAAATTTATTAAGTTTTTAAAATATTTTCTACCAACACCAACTGACACCGTCACTATCACCCACCACCCCCACCAACCACTACCACCACCACCACCACCACAGTCGCCACCACCCCACCCGTTGCCACCCACCACCCCCACCCCCAACCCCACAGTCGTTGCCATCCACCACCGTCGTCGTCACCCACCACCCGCACCAACCACCAGCGTCGCCCCACCCACCACCACAGTCACCTCCACCCCACCCACCACCACAATCACCACCTCCCATCACCACAGTCGCCACTATCCCGCCCAACACCACTATTGTCACCACCCACCACTACTATTGTCTTGAGAGTAATATTGTTACTTTTACATAAATTAAAAAAAAAAAGTGAAATGAAATGTGTTAAACAATGTAATTAAAAACTGACAACAAAATAATTTTTTCAATAGGTTGCCAAACACCACAGCCAATTTTTTTTTAAGCTAACTTGTTATTTATGCTTTTTTTAAGCAATTTATTCAGACATAAAAGTTCTTTTCAAAAGGGCCCTTATTACAAACTTTGAATTGTCCTTGCAGATGCATAGATCTACAATCACACTCAAATGACATTTAAGCCAACTGCTTCTGGTCCCCAGATTGGAAACACAAAAAGAAAGAGATGAAATTCAAAACGATCTTGGTTTTAGAACAACGGTCGAATGGTTCAAAATGTTCAAGCTGAATTGTCCACTCTGCTCCGCTGTATCGATCTTTGACTGTCCCGGAGGAGGCAAGAGCTCGAAGTTCTGGACCAAACGTCCTAAAGTGATGCTGATAATTGGCATGGCAACGACAATTCCAGGGCAGCTCCTCCTGCCAACACTAAACGGAAGGTACCTAAAGTCATTGCCATTGGCCTCAACTTTGGACTCCTCTTCCAAGAACCTCTCGGGCCTAAACTCCTCGGGTTTCTTCCAGTCGTCGGGGTTATTGGCAAGCCACCATGTATTCACCACGATTTTGCTCTCGGCGGGGATATCATACCCTTCAAGCTTTGCATCATGAAGGTTCATGCGGGGGAGCTGAGGAATTGCCATCCGGAGGCGGAGAGCCTCTTTGACTACTGCTTGCAAGTATGGGAGCTTGGTGGTGTCAGGCTCCGTGATTTGGACTCCGTGGCCGAGCACGGTGTCGAGCTCGTGCCGGAGCTTCTTCTGGATTTCAGGGTTGTTCACAAGCTCTGCAATGCCCCATTCTATTACCCATAATGTTGTCTCAATTGCTGTTTCATGGCCGACATTTTAACACATTAGCTTCATAATGCTGGTAAAAAAATCCTCAGCAAAAAGAAGGGGAAAAAAAAAGGCAGAAAAAAGAAAAATAAATAAAATTAAATGACTAGGATAATTCAATTGTTTTTCTTTCTGACTTTTCTTTTTATTTTCTGATCTACTTAAAAACCATTCTTTAAAAATGGGAACTGCCAAATCAAATTCAAGAATCATAATTAGATCCAGGACTTTAGCAAATAAAGACCTAGAAAATACTATTTTTCTAAAAAGTTTGTACAAAAAATTCCATCAAAATGATGTGGTGATGACATTTTTATAATTAGGAACAATCAAGACTAGTGTTTTGTTTTAATATGAATGCCTCTCATTCAGAACATCATCTATACTATATATTATAGCAGAATGCTAGAAGGTCTTTCAAGTTAAAAGACTCCATTTAATTTTCTTAATTTTTTGAATTTTTAAATAACTAATCTTACATGTGCTATGACATTGGTCTAACTATAAATTATAGAAATTTTTACTTTCTATTAATGATTAGTAAATCTTTGCTTAAATTTAGAAAATCTTATATTACGTTGAAAAATTTTACCTATCTTTTGTAATTTTGGAAGGGTTTTTCTTAATTTTTTAAAAATTTAGAATTGTTATTTAAATTTTCTTAAATCCATTTTTTATAATTTTACAAAGCTCCTCCTTAAATTAAAAAACAACATTATGATTATTATTTTAAATTTTCATAAATTCTTCTATTTTTAGAAAGACAAATACAAATAAATCTATAGGATATGCTATTGCAATTGGCTATGAGACATTGAAGTTGAAATATTTAATTCTTTTTTTAATTTTATATTCCTATTCCAAAATGTCCAATCTTGTGGCTTCAATGATTACTTAAAAAACAATTTACAAACGAAATAAATAATCTTTCAAATTTCATTTTTAATCTTAATTTCTTAAAATTGTCATTACCATCAATCTATATTATATATTATAACAATCGGTAATGATGTTTTTAAAGCTAAAAATATTGATCCAAAATTTTAATTTATTGGTCTTACTCTATCTTTATTTTTGTTTTGACTCTTAATCAATACGACAAGTTTATCAAAATAACTATTATAGGAAGTACACATGTCACAAAATCATTACTCATGCATCATTTGTTCTTTTTTATTTATAGAAATCTCCTATTATTGATAAATTTGTCATTTTGTTGTAAATACTCATGAATCACATCTCTTTAAAGATGCTTAAAAGCAATAAAAAAAAAAAAATCAAAATATTGGCAAGCTCCAATGAAACTTAATTTATTATATAAATTTTTTAACAATTAAAATATAACTTATATATTTTTAATTATTTAACAATAATTGAGTTGTATAACCTCAATAAGAGAAATGAACCCATAGACAAATTTTTTAATTCTGCCTAGATTAATATGAAAGGACATTTAATTTTTTCTTTTTTATACTTTTAATAACTCCAGAATATTCTATTTTAAAAAGCATTTAATGAAAATAAAACAAAATTTTAAAGTATGCTATAAAAAATAAAGAAACAATAAGTATTTCAAGTATTTTAATTGTGTGAGTCATGTAATTTGATGTTTTTAGGTAGGCTTAATGGTGAATGTTACAACTATTTTGAGAAAAAAAATTTATGATATAGATTCATAGATTTAGAAAATTTTCAACTTTAAGTAATAGTTGTAATTTATTGTTTAGTAAAACTCATATTAGTAGTATAAAGTAAAAAGATAATATCAATTCTTTATTTTTATTTAAAATTTTAAATTTATTCTCTACGTTAACTTTTTTTAAAACTAAAAATTGTGGTTTTAAATTTCCTAAAATCTCTCTTTTATAATTTTAGAAATCTCCTTAAATTTAAAAATAACATTAGGATTATTATTTTGAATTTCCTTAAATTCTTCTATTATAATTTTGAAAATTCTAGCTTAGGTTCAAAACTTTAGAATTTTTCATTCAATTCTTTTTAATTTTTACTTTTAGAAAGAAAAATACAAATAAATCTATAGTATATACTATTGCAATTGGTTATAAGACCATTGAAGTTGAAACATTTAACTCTTTTTCTTAATTTTTAATTTTATGTCTCTATTCCAAAATGTCTAATCTTATGCCTTCTATGATTAGTTAAAAGAGCAATTTACAAATGAAATAAATAATCTCTAAAATTTAGTTTTCAATCTTAATTTCTTAAAAATTTGATAACTATCAATCTATTTTATATATTATAACAATCAGTAATGATATTTTAAAAATTAAAAATCTTGATCCAACTTTCCAACTTATTGACCTTACTTTATATTTCTTTTTGTTTTGAATCTTAATCAATATGACAAGTTTATCAAAATTCCTTCAAATATGCTCCTTCACAAAAAAATTAATGAAAATAAAAAGTAATTTTAAATTTCTATCATAGGAAGTACATATGTCAGAAAATTATTAATCATGTATCATTTATTCTTTTGTTATTTATAGGAATATCTTATTATTGATAAATTTGGCATTTTGTTGTTAATACTCATCAATCATATCTCTTTAAATATGCTTAAAAGCAATAAGAAACATAAATCAAAATTTTGACAAGCTCCAATGAAACTTAATTTATTATACAAAATTTTCTCATTAAAGTATAATTTATATATTTTAGATTATTAAATAGTGATTGACTTGTATGATCTCAATAATCAAAATAAACTCATAGACAATTTTTTTTAATTCTACCTATGTAATATGAAAGGACTTTTAACTTTTTCTTTTTTTATATACTTTTAATATCTTTAGAATATTCTATTTTAAAAAGTATTTAATCAAAATAGAACAAAACTTTGAAATATGCTATAAATAATAAAGAAACAACAAGTATTTTAAATATTTTAATTATGTGAATCTAACGTAATTTGATATTTTTTGGTAAGTTTGCAGTGAATGTTACAACTATTTTGCAAAGAATTTTTTATGATACAGATGCATAGATTTGGATAAATTTTTAGCTTTAAGTAATAAGTGTAATTTACTATTTAGTAAAACTCATATTAGTAGGATAAAGTTTAAAAACATAATATTAATTCTTTATTTTTATTTAAAAATTTTAAATTAATTCTCTATGTTCCGTTAGCATGGATTCACAACTAGTTCTATATTATGTATAAATTTTTTGATTATATAACACTGTACTAAAAACATAAAAGTACTTTCAAATACAACTTGGTCATCCAACTCTTGGTTAGACACCAATATCAAAACCATTTGACTAATGCAAGCACTACTTAAAAAAAAGATTTCCCGTGGCCCTTGCATATGTTTTTATGATTTAGAGTCTTAAAGCATTTAATTTCTTACTGAAAATCTGAAATGGGAAGCCCAGATATGCATGTAACTGATGTTTTGAAAGAGTGGATAAAAATAGGTAGACAAAACAGTATAATCATAGGAAAGAGTAGTAATTACCGGCAACGTTAATGTTCTCAACAATGTAAAGAATGTTGTTCTCGCTCATCTCTCCTTTCTGTTGGTAATCCAAAAGATGATCAATGGCACATTTTAGACTTTTGTTTTCCATGCTCTTCGTGCTTGCTAACTTCCTGTAATCAACAAATAACAAAAAAAAAATAATAATTAAAATAAAACAGTTATTGAATATGCACTGCATGTCATTTAACTTTCGTTGGCTGAAAATTTATTTAATGCAATCGGGGGTTAGAGCGCTATGTCATCCTTATTTTATTTCTTACAAATATTGAAAACATTTCAAACTCAATTCAGAAATTCTTCATAATCTTAATTCTAACATGGGCTCTATAAAAAAAATAAACAGATAAATTCTACAATGGGTTAAAATATTAA
Source organism: Euryodendron excelsum (assembly GCA_033060915.1). Taxonomy (NCBI): domain Eukaryota; kingdom Viridiplantae; phylum Streptophyta; class Magnoliopsida; order Ericales; family Pentaphylacaceae; genus Euryodendron; species Euryodendron excelsum. Next base: position 9,784,926 of record CM065380.1, on the reverse strand, counting down.
CAAACGCAGTCTCATAATAAGTATATTAGGTACCAAAAATTTTGTCAAGATTACTGATCATTGGCCGGGGTTGTAAAATGAACTAAGCTACTCGAGCTCAACTTTTTTCGGCTCGTGAAAAGATCGTTCGAGATTAACTCGTTATATACACAAGTAGGCCCGGTAGGCCGGCCCATAATTTATAAGGTTTGAAAACAATTTTGGGCCTAATTATGTTAGACGAGGATTGAAAATTTCATTTGAAGTCCAGTGCAGCCCAGTTCGAAATAAATGTAAAATAGTATATTCATATATTTTAATATATATATATATATGTGTGTGTGTAATTAAACTTTATGCTATTAAATTTTGTTTTAGAGAGGAAAATTATTTATTAAAAAAATTTTAGGTTGAATGGGTGGCCTTAAATTTAGTTTTAAACTCAATGGAATTTATTTTTAGTATAGGCCCACTCCACCCAATGTCCATCCTTATACAAAAGCTAAGTTTGAATACATTTTAAAACTCTTTAGTTTTCTCAACTTGGCTTGAAAAGTAAAAATACATTAAAAATTTTAAGTTATTCAAGCTCAACTCGTTTAAGATGAGTTCGAAAGTTAAACAAGTCAAGTTTGAATATAATTTCAAACTCGTTAAGATTTTCAAACTAAATTTAAACAATTCACTACTCAACTCGTTTGCAATCTTATAGTGATCACCTAAAAAGGTTATGCTTAATATGAAAATAGCAAAAACTAAACAAATAAAACTTCTTTTGGAATTAAGAACTAAAAAATAAAATGAAACTACTTACTTCCTCTCATCGACAAAGAAGTGCTTGAAAAGCTGCAGCCTTCTCTCGTTGAGTTCCTTGCAGATCTTCAAGTACCCTCTCAAGAACGGCCTGAAAATGGGAATGAAATCTGCAAAGTTGTGCTCAAAGCTCAGAACCAACCTACTCTTCTCTCCATTCAAGGCCTTGAGCTCCATGAACATTGGGTCCTCCTCGCTCTCGAACCTCTTGTCGAACATGATCCGGTACATGTTGTTGTACATCATCAGTTGCAACCGGCTCCTCAGGACGATCCCATTGGTCGCCGCCTTGGGGTTCCGCTTCACGTCCTCCACCACGCGCGCCGCCTCTTCCTCCCACCCGAATCGGTACTGCTGGACGACCTTGGCTGTGAAGAAAGGGACGGTCATGATCCTTCTCATCTTCCTCCAGTGGTCACCGTAGACCGTGAACACCATATCCTGACCCTTCCCGCTGAAGATGTCCAAAACCACGTTCCGGATTCGGGACCCGAACTCGACCCCTTGGGTTTGGAGGACCTCCTTGGCGAGGTCAGGGGACGAGACCACGACCACGTTGCGTTGGCCCATTTGGAGCAGGACTATTCGTCCAAATTTCTTGGCGAAATCAATTAATTTGTGGTGGTTCAAGTCATCCCCGATATGGAGCCAGTTGCCGAATACGGGCAACGGTAAGGGTCCTGGTGGGAGTTTGAATCGCTTACCGCACAATTTAGAGATTGTGATGGCGAGGGTTATGGCGATGAAGAGGCCTAAGAGGGCCTTCTCTAGGAGGAGAAGATCCATTTTGGCGCAGGTTAGAGGGAATGGTGGTGAAGGGGGGGGTTTGATATAGCGGTTGTGGTGCTGGCTACTTGTGAGATGGTGGGGTATTTATAGAGACTAGAACTCGATCAAAGTGCACACTTAAAAGTCCAAACCCATGGCGGCATGAAGATATCCCTTGTATATTTTTACCCAATCATACGGGCTTTTTTTTTTTTTTTTTAAATTGTCTTTGTTGTCTATGTATTTATTTTGTCGGTTTTGTTCTTTTTTTTTATTTATGTGGAGTTGGTTAAAAAAAAATTAACTTCAGTAACTTCAACCATAAAAAAAAGATGTAGATGAGAAAAAAAAACCCTGTAAAAAGAAGAACAAAAATCAACTACCTTAGTTAATTTTGAAAAAAAAAACTAGTTTAACCCAATAAAATAAATTGTATAAACAAATTTTAAAAGCTGTAGATTTTTTTAAAACCTTATATGTAATAGTTAAATCTTTTATAGTTTCTACATATTCTTTAAAAAAAAAAAAAAACAAGCCCCAAATCTTAGTTTCAGTAATAACCGATTTACCTCAAATTTTTTTTTTACAATAATTAAAAAAAAATTTATTTAAAGTTGTCATCTTAAGTAATAAATTATCTTGAGCCGACCCTGTTAAATAACCATGTCTTTTTCTGTTTGTTAATTGATTCTATATAAAAACTTTATATAACAATACTCCTTTCATATTTTTCAAAAGTGACAGACACAAGAAGTAGGGATGTCAATGAAAGGTGGAGATTCGACCAGAACTTATCCCGCTCAAAGAGGATATAAAGAATTAAAAATAAAAATAAACATAAAAATAAATATATTAAACTAAATCTATATAAGTATAGAGCCTGGGATGACCGAAATATTCACTCGCCCCTCCCCGCCCTACCTGTTAATCTTTTTCTTGTTTTGATTCTCTCTCTCTTTTTTCTAAGCACTCTCTCTCTCTCTCTTATTCCTTGTTTTTGTCCCCTCTCTCTTGTTTTTTCTTTCTTTTTTCTTCTCTGGTCATCTCTTTTGTCTGTTTTTCTTTTTTGACTTTTCTTGCTTTTCCCTCTCTCTGCCTTTGTCCCCCTCGCACTTTTTGTCTCTCTCACGCTCTCCTCTCTCCCTTTGTCTCTATATTCTCTCTAACGCACACTCTCTCTATCTCTCACGCTCCCCCCCTCCCCCTCCCCTCTTATTTTTTTTTTTAATTTTCTCCTCTTTGATAGAACAGATCAGAGACCCCTTACAATTGCAGAAAATTAACAAAGAGGATACGGCAGGTTGTGGTGTCTGATTTCTCCATCACGGGTAAGATAGCTCCCCAAGCATCCCAAGTATGGAGTAGAGATCTATAATTGCTTTTTTAATTTTTTTTAAAAATTTATTCTCCTATCATTATACTCTTGATTTCAGATCTATGGTATCTTTGTAGGTTTTGAACTTTTATTTTTCTTATGATTTACTAATGCTCTATTTATGCACATTTTTCTCCTATTATTCTTGTACATTTTGAAGAAAGTTTGCAAACCGTTTAATTCCTTAGAAATTGTGGCAAAAGAAAGAAAAATGGTGCTGCCTTAGACTTGGTGGGTGCGGGACAGAGATGGGTGTGAAAGCAGACAAAAGTTTGTACCAACAAGACAGAAATAAATCTTCAACAAAATTTTGTACAAATATAAAAGTGAAAACAAAAATAAAATTTTTAAATAAATACAAAAATAAAAATATCAATTCTCGCCTCGCCACAATCCACCGTCATTCCTAACAAAAAGTCATTCAATGCCCAGACAAGACTTTATAATAAATAAATAAAATTTGTATTACCCATGTCATTGCCCGCCCAATTTGACCAACGCAGGAATTATTTAAATGTTGCCCCCTTGCATTTTCTTCTTTTTTTTTTTTTTTGAGATTCTTAAATTTTGTATTTAACTTTTTCTATTGGGTCAGATCAAAACCAGAGTTTACCATCTAAGCGTTCGTTAGATTTGACGGCGCAGAAAACCAAATTTGCTACAGGTGACTGATTAGCTCCCACGCGCTGCGTATCACCACCCATCTCATTCTTTACTTTCTTTTTATATACTTTTTACACCGTGTTCGGGTATTAGATTAAGTATTCATTACATTATTTTATATTTTTAATTTATTACATAAATAATAATTTATCACAAAAAATTATAAAAAATAATCAAACTCGAGAGCTCGTACCATACTTAACAACCAAAACTATTCGATTGCATTGGTTGTACATCTTTTATTTTCACTCTTAAAATATTGTAGATTAGATTCCAATTGATCCATTCAATTCGTGTGATCTAATAAGATTCTTTGGGCAATGCCAGCATATATAAATCACCAAATGTGGCTTTTATAATGTATTACGAGATATATAAAAAAAAAATATGGGAGATGAAAGAGAAGAATTGAATTCCCAAGACCAATTTTGACTCTTTGACATGTACTTACAACCACAGATGGGAAAATTTACTTAACGGTGCCGGCTCTAACTTAAAACGAGTAAAATACTCAATTTAGGCTTTTGATTTTTTATAGTTTCAAATTTTCAAAGACATGTTATGTAATTTGACACGTTTATTCTTTAAAAAAAAGAGTTCTGGTCCAAATAAAAAAAGGCTCACAAAAAAAATATATATATTAGCTTTTTTTTTTGCTAATTAAATATTTAAATCAATTTATATATACCTTAATTAAATTCAAAATTTATGTAATCATTTTTCCGTATACAAATTAAATAATTAACCGGCCAAAAACACTTAAGCATGCGTTGGTGGGAGATTTATAGAGAGGAGTGAGGTGGTGGATTAATAGAACTGGCGTTTGTGGGGGTTTTGACTGAAAACGTTAGGTAGGCATCTTCTGTTGAAATATTAAAATATATTATCTATATTGAACCTCAAAAGATCAAACTGGCATAAGACCTGGCCCTGCCTTCCGTTGAAAATTTTACAGCAACTGCGGAGTTGTTTGAAACGGAACCATGTGACGTGACAGTGGCTGCTCCATGGCATCTTCTGCTGGGTTATTTGTCCCTTTCGTAGTCTAAATAAGAAAATTGCTTCCCCCTCTCCCTGACAGCGCCTCCCTCTCCCAGTCTAAATAAGGAAATTGCTTCTCTTTCCTCTCTGACAGCGCCTCCCTCTCCCAGTCTAAATAAGGAAATTGCTTCTCTTTCCTCTCTGACAGCGCCTCCCTCTCCCCAGTCTAAATAGGAAAATTGCTTTTTCTCCTTCCCTGACAGCGCCTCACCCCCCACCCCCCCCCCCCCACTTTTATCTTTCACCACAATTATTTTTATTTTTATTTTTATTTTTATTTTTCTTTA